>LVYW01000002.1:1514593-1829410 GCA_001630435.1 Sporothrix globosa
AAAAAGAAAAAAAAAAAAAAAAAAAAAAAAAAAAGGGACATACGAAGCGAGTCATCACATCCTTGTGCTCCTTCTCGGCCTTTTCAAGGGCCGTCTGGTAGGCCGCCTCATCGGGCTTCTGGGGCCGGGCAGCGGCAGCCTGCGCAGAATCTGCTGCCGGTGCAGTCACAGCTTCGGCCATTTTTAGTTCGAGCAAGGATTCGTGCAGGCGGCGAAGGGAAAAGAGACGGCGAGCGGTCGTGAGGACGTTAACGAAAATACTTCGTGTGACGAAGGTGCCGATCTCGAAGCTACCCGCGTGGTCGTAAGAGACAGTGTCGCAGGAATGTTTACCGATCGGAATGGATGAGGAATGGTGGGCAGAGAAGAAAGGGGAGAAGGGGAACCAGAAAAGGCTCGAAATCGAAATAGTCGCAAAAGCACAGAAACGAAACGAAATAAACACTTCCGCTACAAATCGGCTGAATAGGCCAAGGTCGGTCGCTCCTGCTGTTCTACGTTCTACTGAGTGACTGAGCAACTTGTACTGTGTGGGGAGGGGGAAGGAGGCAGGGAACTGTGAAAGACAGCAAAGTCGCCCGTTGCCAAAAGGTGTCCCTTTTTCAACAGACGTTCTTAATTTTTGGATTTTTTCGTCTTTCCCAACTGAGGAATTGGCTCAAGTTTTGCACCCCGTGTCAAAAATTCCAAAAGGAAGGAACCATCGATTGGCCTGGTCTGTGCACCCAATCCGTATTAGTGGGGCCCAACTCGGTCGAAAATAAACTAAAAAAAGAGCCATTGAAAAAGGAAGGGCCCTGCCAGGGTGGTGGCTTCGATAAGAAACCGATAAGCTTATAGTCACGTGTCGTACCGGCGTCAAAAGTGGGTCCGTAACGACTGCCTTTTGCAGGCGAAACTTTTTTCTGCCAAACGAAGGTGAGCAAAAGCGCCAACCAACAATTGGAAAGCGACAAAGGCTTTTACGCTTCCATCTCCAACTCCTCAACCGCCTTGTCGCCATCCTTTGTTTGCGACACCCTTCCTCCGCCACGGTTGCGTTTTCTCACAGCGTTCTTTCCTGACGACCAACGCGAAACTGCTTTTTTCGCGCCGGTGATACGCGCCCCGTCGAAAGCTATCCACGACGACGAGCAGAACGGCGATATCACGATTCATACGCAGGAGGATTCCAGTAACTCGCGACCACACGGCACGCGTCACACACCATAGGCACAATGTCATTCTCACCAAACGGCGGCGAGGAAGACCCGGCCAAGCAGCGTGAGCTGCGCAAGCTGTGGCGGGCCTGGCGAACGGTTCACGAGATGTGCCAGGACCGAGTGCGTGGTTCCCCCACAGTTGCCGGGCAGCTGGAAGCAGTGTTTCACCGGTCAGAGAACGTCGGGCTAACAGGAGGGCCGTTGAACAGGGCTACGAGCTGGCTGAGGACGAGGTCAAGATCAGCTTCGACGAGTTTGTCAACAAGTTCACCATGCCAGACGGCACGGCCGAGTACGTGTCTCTCATCCCACTGGTCTCCCACAGTTCCTGCGTCGTCCCACGCTAACGAGCTACAGCCGCGGCAAGATGCAGTTTTCCGCACGGCCATCCGACGCCATGATCAAGAAGTACACGCCGCCACCGACGGCCGCCCGCCCCGACCCGGTACAAGAGTGCGGCACGGTCTGGGTCGAGTTCATGACCGAGCCCCAGATTGGCGTCAAGGAGATCAAGCGCTTTGTGCAGCACTGCGACGAGCACAGCTTCCGCGCCGGCATCATGGTCACGCAGGGCGCACTGAGTGCACAGGCACGCAAAGTTATCAACGCGACGATGAATTACACACAGATTGAGTGCTTTATGCAGGACGACCTGCTGGTCAACATTACGCACCACGAGCTGGTGCCGACACACGTCGTGCTCAGCAAGGAGGAGAAGACGGCGCTGCTGGCGCGGTACCGCCTCAAGGAGACGCAGCTGCCGCGTATCCAGCAAAAGGATCCCGTGGCGCGGTACCTTGGCCTGAAGCGCGGCCAGGTTGTCAAGATTATCCGGACGAGTGAGACCGCCGGTCGCTATGCCAGCTACCGGTTGTGCGTTTAAGAAATCGGGCAGCATAAACGGAAATCTGTACGCATCGGGAGCCGGTATGTGTGGGTGCCGTTGTTTGTGGGCATGCATGGTTTGGATTATTTGGAACTTTGTTTCTCAATGTTTGTTTATTATAGGGCGTTATTACCTTGTCACTTTTTGTTGGTTCTTGCTACATGGCTACCTTTATCATTTCTTTTTCCATCGGAGTAGCAGATGGGGTGTTAATACAAGGAGGTTTACATTTCTTTGCCTCGTGTTTACTGTCGAAACCGGGGTGTCACTCTACGTTTAAAGTCTTCCTTTTGGCATTCATATTTGTCCCTCATATCACTCTCCTGGCGGCTATGGAAACTGGCCGGATATATCGTCATAGTATGTTATAGTAGCAGACAAAGCAATCGATATGAGGGGAGACGGCATGGTAGGTGAACATAAGGAAATGGACGCATATTCGTCCTTAATTTGAGCGGCGTTCGGAATTGGCCTCCGATAGGGCATCGGGCGTGGGAGGCCAGTGCTAGGAACAGTGCAATATGAATGCTGCCCTTGCTAATAAAAGAAAAGGTCCAGGCAGGAGAAGGACACGCGCACCCTTGTCAGTATCACGACCCTGACGTCACCTGTATGACATTGGTATGAATGGAAATGTTGCGGACAGCATGACAGTATCTATGATCCTCTTTACTCACCGTTCGGACGTACATACCATTCACATGAGAAGGCACTTTGAGTTTCAAGATAAATTCCAATGCATTTAGATCGCAGGGCATCAATGAGCCGGGGTATAATAATAAGTCGCCAAAACAGACCACGCAATCATCGACAAAATCATCGCCAGCCAAGGCAACAATGCAAAGAGTGCTTAGCAACGCTCTCTTCTCACAAATCAAAATCAAAAAAGAAAAACTGAAAAATCTCAAAGATCCACCAGTTGCGCCTGCGGTCCACCAAAAATAGTCCTGCTGCCGTACTCCATACAAGCAACACACAATTAAGAGAGTAACATCTCATTTGCAAAAAAAAAAAAAAAAAAAAACACCACCTGTTCCGTTGTTCCGTCATGAAGTTCGTATCGAGAGAAAAGGCCATGGGTCACATAAACAAAGTAAAAAAAGACGGGGTTCGCGTGAGCAAGTCGTAGGTGGATGCACATGGTGGTGTCACAAAAAGAAAACTCCGGGTCAGGCCAAAAACAGTAGAAAGTGAAAAAAGAAGAGAACATCAAGGGTTACACTCTGCGGTGCGGTCCCGGACTGAGCAAGCCGCCTGGGTCCATCAAAGTCAGGTTGTCCAAGTTGGATGGCATAACGGAACCCGACTGGGTAGGCGACTGTGACGAGGACAGCGGCGACGGCGGCATTTGAATCGGCGTACCTTGGGGTAGTGTCTGGAGCGTCGGAGAGTGGACGTCAGACCGCTGTCGGTTCCGCGAGGTCGGGGGCCCGAGCAGGCCGCCGAGATCTTGCAGTAGAGCTGTCGAGCCGCGTCGGAAGCCACGCCCGCTGGCCGTATGAGCGGGCGAGGGCGGCACGCTGTCTGTGGACGAACGCATAACGCCCCCACCGATGCTGGTAGGCAAGCGAACGCCGCCGGCCGTACTAGTCCGGGGTGTATTGGGTTCGGATTCGTTGTCACCACTGCCACCGTCGCCGCCCAGGAGGTTGCCTGCATCAAAGAAGGCCACCTTGCGCGGCGTGAATGTCGAGTTGTTGCGCGAAGCGGGACTCAGCGGGTCCCGGGCCAGAAGCGTATCGTCGTCGCTCTGGCCGCTGAGGCCGCTCAAACCGCTCTGGGCACTTTGGGCGCTGTTCGTTGCGGCACTACGGCGCCGGTTTTCGGGGAACTGCCACGAACCAAAGTCACCGTCAGCGCCGTGGCCATTGCCATGACCGACACCGCTGTCGCCGCCACTGTGGCTGCTGCCTTCGCCGCTGTTGTCGTGGACTTGATGCAGAGGGTCGACGGCCGAGCCGTCCACTTTAAGGATGGGCGCAGGCCGGACGGTACGTCCGCGCGGTGAGCCACCAAACATAACGTCATCGCCAATAAACGAGTCGGGAGCGTCACGCAGTTCGGGCTGGACTCCGAGGCCCAGATCGCGCACGAGGTCTTCATCGCTGCCCCAATGGCGATTAGCCGTTGGGCGGCGGGAGCGGACGACGCTGGAGCGCTCCATGGAGTCGACAACGGAGCCTGCACGGAACTTGTTCTTTTTGACACCACGGTCACGGACAAAAGAGCCCAGAACAAGTGAGTTGGCGGCCGCGGTGGCAAAGAGAAGCTCGACGGAAGCGAGCAGGGAGCGCAGCTGCTGGTTACCGTGCTCCTGGATGACACGGGTGGCGCGATAAATCGTGATGCCGACGACGCCCAGGCTGAGTGAGAAAAGGAGGATGAGCTGGACCTTGCGCTTGACGGACTGGTGGCTGAAGAAGATGAAGGGGATGGGGAAAAGGACTAGCAGGAGGTCCGTGAAGACGTTGCAGACAGACATGGTCAGCAGCTGGGCATGACCCTGGCGACATTGGCCGCCCGGGTCTGGGGTGACCTGCCAATAGTGGACAAAAGGATGGCACTCGGTCAGGTCGCTGATAACGACAGCAATAAAGGTAAGCACGAGGAAGCAGCGAATAGCGATGAGAGCGACTTGTGAGAAGCGTTCTGACAATGCATCACTGATACGCTTGAAGAACTCGAGGATGGCGATCTTGAAGATCCATAGACTGGGTGTGTTAGCATAGGCATGACGCCTGGAGGCTTAGCTTGCATGGGAGGCGTATAAACGTACGTTGCAGCGTGGAAGACGCGACTGGCCAGGACGAGGCCGCTGCCGACAGCACGGCGGTGGAGGTTCACCTCTGAATGCTCGAAACTATCGAGAGCAACATTGTTGGTACCGTAAATAAGAATGACGTGAACGCAGCCCATGCGAATGAAGAGCGGGATAATGGCTAAGGACACGACGCGGTCCTCTATAAACAGCCGCTCAGAGCGGATGTAGCGACCGGCGATGCGGAGGAGGATGATGGTGAGGCAGAAGATGGTGCTCCACCAGCAGACAAGCAAGGTCGGTTTGACCTCTGCAAAGGCCATCATGGGCGGGGGATCTGAATAGAGGCCCATGGTTGCCGGTGCTCGTCGGAAGAGTTCGTTTCACGGCCCGTTGTGCGGTCGTTACGAGTTCGTTGCGATGTCGTTGGCTCGCGTCTCTTACTTCTGTCCGTCCCGTCCACCTCCCTCTGGAGGGGCGAGCGGGTAGGGTGACGCAGTAGCTGGCGGGGCAGCAGTGGTAAATTTGAGGCTGAACAGAAAATTGTTGTTGCCACCCTTTATTCGTCGTCTCCTACGTGGTGATGTCGAGGAATCCGTGGTGACTGATTTTCTGGCTGGAGAGGAGAAAGAAGAAAACCGAACGTGGGGTCAATGTCCCAACAACAAAATTTTGGAGCAGCTGAACTCAATTATTTTGCGGCTCGAAACAATCCGAATTCCGGGTAAAAAGCAAGGTGTTCGTTTTGTGACCGTCGGTTCGCGCTGGGGTTTTCCCTTTTTTGTGTCCTTTAAAGGTTGTTTGTTGAGTGGTTTTTCACTTCTTATCTCGATTTTTTGTTCAATGTATGTAGGTTGCTGTAGATTGTGGGGAGTGCGTGTTGCAGAAAACGCAGTGGAGTTGAGAGTGAGCAGCGCGGCAGCAGGACAGCCGGTAGAGTGGGTGTATGTCGTAATATGGCTGGAAATTGGTTGAGGTGTAAAGGTGCAAGGCGAGGATCGCGTTGAGCAAACGTTGCTTCAGGTGATGTAGGTTGCTGTGTTCCGTACGCTTGTTGAAAAGGATGTACAGAATGAAAAGAGATAAGTCGACGAAATTGAGGCGAGGAGACAGGGTTAAAAGAGCGGAAAGCGTAACCGAGGAAAAGGAGAAAAAGAAAATTGACAAACGAGGTAAGGCAAAAACGAGATAGTTATCACAAGCGCAAGCGTGAAATAGCGAGACAATGATACGCGGAGACAGAAAAAGGAAATAGAAAAAAGCAGCGAGCAAAAGGCCCCAGAGAGGAGACGAGAGATAACAGGGTCAAGTGCCAAGGGCCAGTGCCAGGGCCAAGAATGTAACTGCTGACTCTGTCCGTTACCAGATCGGAGAAGCGGCAAACCCAGCAAAGAATAGAGGATCAACGTTGAAAGGTGGAGAATCGGAGCGTGAGGGGCGTGTAGTTGAATTGTTTGTATGTGCATGTACAACATATGGGCGTGTCGACATGGGTGTGTTGGTGGCCTGGCCCTGGCCTTGTTTCTTCTGTGCGGCGGCGTCGATGGCGGTTAAAACGGATTTGCAGACATGGCGACAGTGTTGCACGATCGATGGATTGAGAAGAGAGCGAGAGGAAACGATGAAGAGCCGGGAGAAATGAAGCCCGCAAATTGCAAGAGGAAAAGGGGCATGAGAAGCTTGACAAAGAGGGAAGGAGGCGACGAGATAAAGACTTGCATGGAGTGACTGAAGGGATTGACTGCACGTTTCGTCTTTGGCAGGGACGAATGAAGGAAGGAGCGACTGAGGGGCGTTATTTGGGACACGAGTAACATTGGGGCAGGTACAACAAGGCATTACGACGCGAAAGAAGACAAGCAATGACTTTGACGGGAAGGTTGCAAAGGCAGGCGCGACCAGGGGTGCTGTTGGCGCTTGTACTGGCCTGCTGTCAATTGGGAGGCCCAGGAAACGACAACAAAATGCGAACGAAAGTAAAGTGTAGACTCGAGGTGGCAGGAGTCAGTGGCAAGGAATAAAAGAGGGGTGGCTGTAGTGTCATAGAGTGGCGAGGCAGGATTCTGCGCTACTGTCTATATCCGTAGGACGCTCTCTTCTGGGTATGAATACGCCGGGAAAGTTACGACATGCAGTGCTTATTTAAAGGCAGGCTGCACCAGAGAGACGGTATGATGGCTCCGTGCGTCTTGATGTGCGTCGTTTGCACAATTGTTTCGCAGAACCCGGAATACGCAGGACAGCGTGGGCGTGTTGCACAAAGCGCGGCGTATACCGTACTTTTCAGAGAGAAAAGATCAGCATACCGAGTCGTGTGTGAAGGAGTACAGCGAGAAACGAGGTATCACGACTCGTAGGGAGGCTCAGGAAGCAAGTGCACACTCCGAGCGGTCCAAGTTCGAGGTCCAGCAGCTTTGGATTGGCTGGCTGTTTCCCTATCACTGGGCAGGTCACTCGTTTTCCTGGTCTCGGGCGGCTGCGCATTGTTCCCCTGTTCGTCTTCTCTGGAGATTCACGGATACAAGCACACCACCATGATTTACAATACAATATGCCGTATTGACTCAGCAGACCGCATCAATTGCTTGAACCGTACCGTTATTCCATACATCGTACTCCCGTATTGGTTTACAGTTACTCCGTGAAAGGCGAAATATTGGTTCTGGGCCGGGCTGGAGCCGTAAAAGTTATTTAAATCGCTTGGATCCAGGAGGACGAAAGGATGCATGGGCTGACTTGATTTGCTGGGCCGCAGGACGGGACCGAGCGGATATGGAGAATTACTCTGTGCGAAGCCCTCGGCAGGCAAAGTGACCAGCGATTCCAATCACCAGAGTAATCCAATCTCTGCGAACAGACACTGTGTCTCCACTTCTTAGTGGGCGACTGCTTGTTACCAAATGCCTGGCTCCAGGGCAGACCAAAAGTGACAGCCGTAGTGGACTACAATAGAAACAACAGAAGAAAGGAAACAAGGGGATCCAGTTTTCAAGGACAAATTACATAGGGAAGGCGTTGTAGCAGGTGCGGAATCAATCAAGCGTGCACGCACCAATGCTGATAGCTAAATACAACACGACCCAGAGAAGGACGACGATACGCGGACAGACCCAAAAGGAGTAAGAGCAAAACGTACCCAGCAAAAACAGTTGCCCAACCGGGGGAGGAGAATACAACATAGTAATACTCGCCTTGCCATTTATATCTTCGTCGTACGACATCAGGACGTATTGCAGAGTACGGTAATTCCACACTACTCCGTACCGTGGGAAGGGAATGAGCAAGAAGCAAAATGTGGCTTTGGACGGACCGCTCCACGGCGACTTGGGCGTTGGACGAAGGGAAGGGAGGAGGAATAGGCGATGCCAATGTGCCGCAATTTCCTTGGGAGTCGTGTTGGCTCGCAGATAGCATTCCGATTGACACGTGTCTGCCCAACTCTGTCAGTCGCCTTTTCTGGCGCCACAGGTCTAGGGCGGCGCGGCACGGCGTGCTCTTGGACACTGACAGGCCTGGCTTAGCCAGGCCAGGCCATTGTGCCAAATTGACGTGCTACCAGCGCCGTGCCAGTTTGCTAAACACTTCCCCTGGCGCAATGCATTAAGCTTGATTGACAGCGACCAACTTTGGCGAGGTCGTAGCAATAAATGCTCTGCTCTGCAAGTCGCATACGAGCCGCGGAGACAAAGTGATTCTCGACGGTTTGTCAAAGGGTGTGTGTCTTGCAACGGGAGCACAAAACACGGACCGCGGCCCTCAGTTGTCTTGCGCGGCATTTTTAAGCACGGGTATGCCCTGACAGTGCTAGAGAAGGTGTTTTATCGGAAAGCTGTTGTAAATGGACAGGGCTCTGTGGCGCATCTGCCACTGCCCGACAGGGAATAACTGACCACTAAAAAGGCAGGTGTCAATCGCCTAACGGCCCTTGCCCTTCCCAAGATAACGCACATGAAAGGTCACAGCTCCTCCTCCTCTGCACGATAGGTTCCTTCAGCCCAATTGTCTCACGAATCAGCTAATGCACGAAGTTACTATCTCGTGATTACCAGGTACCTTTTTTGTCTGCCCAACGCCAAGGCCACATCGGCAGTATCAAATGGCGCAGGCGTTGAGCCAGGCCACAGCGCTCGATGCAAAGTAGCGGTCGGTGGGCGGCATGAAAAGCGATGTGACGATAGCAACTTCGGGATACGACAGAGGTCAGTGATAGTGTTTGCATATGTAAGTCATTGCTACGATGTATATTTCGTTGCAAAGCGTCTCCATACTCCTTTGTCGCTCCCGCAGTCCAATCTTCAGTATCTCGGAGCGAAGGTTCCAATTTAGGTGGTTGGGAGGGGTCTTCAAGCATGTGGGAAACAACGGAGCATTATTACGTCGTAATACCGCAGGAACACTTTGTCCATTCCGCAAAGGCGGCAGCCTCAGACATTCGTAGTCGATCGTTATGAAAAAGGGGGTTTTCCTGAATAGTCGATACAGGTCGGTCGACAAAGGTGTGCTGGACGCAGGCGTGAAATCAGAGATGGACACATTGAGGCTCTCCCTCTCGGGACTTACGCAAGGCCGTCATGGGAGTTGAACACACGACTGTGGGGAATTTCAGAAGAGAAACCTCAAACAAGAAAAGGGCAGAGACATGACGGTGTGTAGGACAATGTCTCGGAGCCTAAAGCCTAAACTTTGTATTCATGTCTGTCGTCAGGCACCGCCGCCTATCGATGCCAATAGCAATGTTTGATGTATGGTGGTTCCAAACACTCACAAGTACATAGTATGTCGTAAATATACGGGATGTTACTTCTTGGCAACCTCGGTGCTCGAGGCCGACAGCCCCGATAGTCGAGTTGTGAGAATCTAAAGCTTCAGCGAATATGCCAGATGCTGGCCGAGGGATTGCTGTCCCAATGAAGGAATGAGGCACGCGACAGGACCAAGGCAGCAAAATGGTCGCTGTGGGCAATGAGCAGAAGCACTGATCTCTTTGTATTCCCCCAGTGAGCTATTTTGCACCCCAGGGGAGGACGAGCATTGCGTAGAGCATTAATTACTTGGCAAGGCGTAGTGGGATGCAGGCTAGCGGAGCAGGACAGTGAGCTCTTTGGCCAAGCTCGCAGGCTCTCTGACCGCCGTTTCGCTCCTTGTCTGTGGCGCCTGTTTTCGCGCTGGTCGCTCTCTGAGTCTAGGTGGCACATGCACGAAATGGCTGGGGGGAAGGCCCCACCGTGACAAGCGGCAGGAGCATGCGTCGCGTCTGCAGAGGCCCACCCAGGGCCTTCTGTCCTCACTTTCTTTCGTCTTTATCTTCAGTGGTTATTTCTGGGCGTGGCCAGGGCCACATGCCGTAGCCCACACCTGCCCATTTTGACCACAGTGACGCAGTGATGCAGTGATTCCGCTGATGCCTGGTCTTGGCCTGTTCTTGCCGTCCTTTGCCTGCCGCAGCGTGATGCCAGGCCAAATCGCCATCACAGCGTCACCCAAATACCCCAATGCAGTACCTGTAGCGATTGTCGTCCGTCGCAGAAGATGATGCAGCCAAAGGGACTCGAGAAGGAAGAATAGTTAAAGGTAAATAATACCAAAAAAGAAGTAGAAGCATTGTCTTGGAACATCACTCAGGAGTCAAACACAAGGAAGCCACTGCTGGCGACAGAGTTTTTATTGTCAATTTCGTCACTCTGTACTTTCTTTCTTTCTCTTCCTCGCGAAAAGACCATCTGTCAAAGTGTGTCGACTTGAATTAGATGCAAGATACCAGAAACAGCCGTTGTGAGAAGACGAGAATCTCTTTGGCCAGGTCCTACAGCAACGATGGCGTCTTCCTGAATATAAGAAAACCTTCATTCCTCATACCTTGGCGACTAACCCAGGCGACGGAAGGAACGGTCGACACGGCCAGAATGCTCAATCCTCAACAAAACGATAAGGAAACGAAAAGATCGTCGATCCGTGGGCACTCACAGACGGACGGATGGGACACGGCCACCTGGCGTATCTGGGACGGGGCATGGACGGCCTGCTCATTTTCTTCCATTTTCAGTAGTTTTGATGACGAGCTTCCGCCCTACTTCTCCCCACAGACGCTGGGAGGGTTGCGTTGCATTGTGCAGGAGGCTGGGCAAGCTGGGCAGGCTGGGCTGCCGGAAACAAAGGAGGAAGTGAGGGGGCACGGGAAACAAAGGAAGGACCAAGGACGCACGGCATGCGCCTCGGGACAAGTTGTGGTGTCTCTTACGAAGTAGACGAAAAGGCAGAAAGAAACGGAGAGAGTGTTGAACTCATTGACCATTCAACAGGCAAATCGTCATGCGGGCTGGCTCCATGCGGGCTTGCCATGTTGGCTTGCCCTGCTTGCCCATGTTTTTCTAGCTCGGTGAGCCGGATCAAGGAACATCTTTCCAGCCTCTCTCCTGCAAAGGAACAGGTGGTTGCTGTGCGCGCTTTTTTCCTAAATCTCGCAAGTCTTCGTCTTCTCTGAAGCCCCTGCTGGTTGCCCGTGACGGATTTAGTTGGGCTTCCTTTTCTAGTAAGGAACTTATGTGCGAAAGGACTGGACAACCAACAGGCAACGCCACACCCTCCTTTCTCTGTGATTTAAAAGAATGTTCCTTGGCTTGTTTGGCTTCCTTCTTTTGCTTCGATGCATGCTTCGAAGGTTCCGAACTGGGGGACGCGCCCGAAAGTGATGGTGTGGACGCTTGCAACCTATGTGTGATGGCGCTCAACACAAAAATACAGATCGCAGAGTGCGAAAAACAAAGCCAAAACTCGTCTCAGGATGTGCCCGATCGTCGTGCAGCGCTATCTCTGTGCGCCGTACTTCGTGGTACAGGCATGAGCAGCATGGGAAACACGAGAAACAACAGGGCTGTAAACCTCCTAGACCGAACGTGTTCTACATTCTCACGTTTCTTCGACATTCTCTCGTTAACTGGTGTCTCTCTTGTGCTTGCGCATTCGGACATGAGCGTAGTTAATGTATGACAAAGTGTCTCTTAACAGCTTATTTCACTCATACGGACAGGCTACGTCAAGAATTGACTCTGTTAGGCTTCAACGAACGGAGTTGTAAGATGTCACGATGTCAAGGGTGGAGGAGTACATCGTGCTACAATACCCTCAAAGCAAGGGAGGACCGCATGGCAAAGTCTGGAGAACTGGTTAGGACGCTGAGGAAGAAAAGAAAGATGAAAGTTTGTCAACGGTTGGTCCAATAGTCGACGTCTTGTTTACTGTTGTCATAGCGCATACTATCGACATATCCATTAGGTAAAACGCTTCCTTTAATATACTATTTCACTCACCTAGTTTCCCCAGTTTATGGGCGCCTTTTCTCCAGGTTTTACATTTCCTAACGGTCGACAGTAGTTGCTGCTGTTTCGATTTTATTTCGTAATCCGTAACTGTCTTTGCCTTATTCTGGAATCTGATTTGCGCCCTTCACGATGACTTGCATGCTGACGATATTCAACCTCACAAATCCATGTCTGTGCATTTCCCACACATCGATGCACAATCGCCAGACAGAACACATAAGGCCGTAAGTGGGACACATAAGGCATCGAAACGAACCCATCCACATGAAACGGGTCAGCAGACCTTGCCCGTTCGCGGGCAATCTCGAACATTCATCCTTTACAGGTTCGCTCATAGACACAGCAAGAAACATGAGAAACCAGGGGCAGTGGCGAGGCTTTTTGAGGGTAAGTTGGGCGGAGTAGCACCGCAGTTGCGCCGCATCCACCGGGTCCTCAGGAATACTCAACAATACAGGAGCCATGTGCAGAGTGAATTCAATTCGCACTCAGGCTTCAATTGTGCGAACGGCAAACTCCACACAGTTGCACCTGCTCCGTGTGTACATGTACTCCATCCCCGTGTGGTCTGTAATTACGACTCTGAACTCTGTGCTCCGAAATCTGTGCTGCGAAGCTCATCGTCGTAACACGGGTACGTTGGCAAGGGTCACAACAAGCCAATCTCGTCCTGCCGCCGAGCCCGGTGGACAGCGGCTATTAGCTATGGCCAGAGCTCCTGCTTGGCCCAGCCATTGATGACGTCTGCCCCGTCCGGCGCGTCTCCGTCTTCGCCAACGTAGGTGTACTGCCACCGTCGCGGGTCGTCCCCCTTGGACAGGTCCACCTGGTCGACTTCTTCGGGCACGATCACGCACACACGAAAGTTGGCCCGCGCCGCCGGGTCGTCGAGGTGGTCATCGCCCACCGGGTCACCCAGACCCTCGCCAGGGTGTGTGTTGCCGTCCTCGCCGCGTGGCGGCCGGGGCTGGCCGGGCGGTGGGTTGCGGAAGCTGCCGCGCATCCCGGGGCTCAGGTTGCCAAAGTGTGCCGTGATCTCGCGGGACCAGCTCCAAGAGGGGACTGAGGTGCCCGTGGCAGCGGTAGCAGGATGGCAACGCCGCATGTGCTTTTGGATGGCCACCCGTGCTGCCGTCCCCGTCGGCGTCTCCACCTCCAGTCCCAGCACCCACGCCGTCCCGCGCACGCGCCATTGCGTGCCGGCCTCGGGGGCCCACCACACCGCTTCGACAGCCCCACCGCCATCCAGCCCGATCTCACCGGCCTTGGCCATGCGTGCATCTGTCGTAAACACGGGCAGGTCGCTCTCGTAGATGGCCGGGTTGCGCGGCGCCGGGTTCTTTGCGTTGGCCGGCAGCGACGCCCACAGTCCACGGCAGACGCAGTTGCGCACGCGAGGGGTCACCGCATCGCCCGTCTTGTGCAGCGTACTGACCGCACACAGCGGCATGGGCATCTGTCCCAGGTGTTGGACAAAGAGGGCGCGCCATGGCGCAGCGGCCGTCGTGGCTGGTGCGGCGAGCGCCGTTGGCGACGACGCGGCCTGAGGTGTGCGAATAAGCATTGCGCGGACGAGGATGCGCAAAGGAGGCTTCGGCTCTGTGTGCAAATTACTACTTGACTTTGGTTGCGGTTTGTCGGGGGAAGAAGTCGCTTAAGTTTTGAGTATGTTTTTGTCAGCGTTGGCGGACGTTTGGTTAGCGACGTCGGTGGCAGGCGAGAAATGCCGCCAGCTACAACTGATTGGTCTCTTCAGAACAAGCAACAGCCCAATTCCGGCCCAGTTAATTTTGTGAACTCTATTGCTTTAAATCGGCATTGCAAACTCCCACAAACCACCAAGTCATATCTTCGGAACGAAAACCAGGGAATGATACAACACAGCTCTCAACTCTCCCAAAGTCCATCACCGCCGTTCATCTTCTCTCCACTATACGACAACAGATCACGGCCCGCAAATTCAGGTCTGATTTCGTCCTGTATACGGAGTTATGCACTACCGCCGTCCGTACTTCGAGCCTTCTCCTTTAAATACCTTTCATAATCCAATGGCTCCTTTCCATAATTTGGGTCAAACGAGCGTAGAGTTTTACCGGGAATCCGGGTCTCAGGCAGGGTTATCGACTCGGGAGGAATATACTCAGTGGCGTCGTCGACACCTATATAATAACGCTCTCTTGGCGTAGGGCTGTAATAACTGTCGACCTTGCTGGCCCAGCGGTGCTTGAGCCACCCGTTGAACGCCGGTTTTCGCATGTGGTAGACGTGTGGTATCCACGCCGCAAACTGCTCTTGCGTCCGGCCCCAGAATCGGTGCAGGGGGCAGCGCACCTCCTTTCGCCGATCTCGCCGCCACTTATCCACCATCCAACGCGAGTCGATGACGTAAGAGTGGTTAAGATCGATGATGACGATATTTTGTACGTCGTTGTCGTTGTCTTGGTCTGTGTTTGTACTTGTGTCTGACGGCGCCGAGGGTGTCGAGGGCCGGTTCGTCTTCCGGGCAGCATCAAGAAGGATGACATTGCGCGGCTCAAAGTCCCTGTGTTCGATCCCCAGAAACTCGAGCTGGCAGAGACTCTCCATCGTCTCCGCCATCAACTCCAGGCGTCGCGGGATGGGCATTGCATCAACAACGCCCTTGACCAGCATGGCATACATGCTTGTGCCAGCGAGGTACTCGATGATTATGAGACGCACAGGACGCGTCGCTGGGCGGGGGCCGTCAGAGTCTGAGCCTGGGTCCGGGACTAGGAATAAGCCTGGAAGCGGCTGTGGGCCGGAGTCCAAACCCAAGCCCGAGTCTTCTTCCTTCGCCGGCACCGGCAAGTCAAATGTCCAAGAGCCATAATACCGCGGCGTGTACCGACCATTGGCGCCTACCTTGCACAGATGCTCGTACGCATGTACTTCGGACGCATAGTGCCGGTCCGCGTCGAACGATAGGTCACCAAACCAATCGTTGTCGTCTCGGTAGTAGGCTGCATCGTAGATTTTGGCGACAAAATGGGATTCGGGTGCGGGCTTGTCGGAGCTATGGACGCTTTCCACGCGGCAGCGAAGAATCTGGGCGCCATGGCCGTCGCGAGCAACAATCTCCTCGACAATCTCCAGTGTGTATACCGCGTCCCGGTCGAACACCGCGTCTCCAACTTGACCTCCATCTTGGCCTCCATCTTGACCTCCATCTTCACTTGCGTCATTGCCATCCCCGTCTCCGGCCTCCTCTTTATCGCCTTCTTCGTCTAGAGGCCACTCTTGGGGTGGGCGTCGCAAGCATCGTTCGAGTCTCGTGAGTCCCAGAGGTCCTCGCCTGTAATCAACCCGTTGCCGCATTCCATCGGCGAATGCATACTTATTGCCAAATGGCGGTGGCGCCCGGTGTCGCCGGATGGTAAAGGTACGGCCAACATGGTAAGGAAAGTGGCCTGGTCGTGGCCGGTCCTGCGGCTTGTAATATTCATACAAGCTCATTTTGTCGGTTGCCGATTTGTGGGAGTGATTGGGAGGAAGGAGAGCAAAGAGGTTACTTGACGGTCCAGTCGTTTCCTGGGGTTGAATTGGACGAGGCCACGAGCATGGGCGGTCACGTGACTTAATAAAAAGACGGGACAAAAGACGACGTGTTTTCTGTGATTGGCCCCAACATAATAGGAAAAAAGTCAATAAACGAATCTTGGTGGAATACTATTTGGACATCATACGGGAGATATATATATAGTAAGATTTAGGCCGTCGAAAACTAGGGAGGCGAGGCGTGTGTGCGGAGTACCCTGACTTATAAAAACGGAACAAAGAAAAAGCATGGTCTAGTTCCGACTCCCTTACACCAGAATAGAAGTGTCTAAGAAGAACATGCATATATTCAGAAACACTTCGCTGAGTGGTCTGAGGAGAATACTGCAGAATCGCAGGACAGTTTGTCGAACGGCCAGTTCACAAGGTCCAGTGCGTTTGTCTGGAAAGACTTTATGACGGGTGCTCATTTTTGGTAGCCGCCCACCAACAGAGCAAGGGCTCCCTCTAAAAATAATTACCGCGTCAACAACACAGATACATCTAAAACCTTTTATTGGTGCGGCTCTAAAACTATCATAAAAATAGCCTGTCAAAGATCAAGCATTCCTTGAAGGCAGGTCAAGATGAAGTCAGGGACAAGCCGGGGTGAGTTTCCTTAGCCATGGCCCTTTCTTGACATCTGTGGCTATAATTGTTGTGTCAGACATATGATCAAAAGGAGGTAGGGAGCCTGTTGAGAATCACTCTTTGATATATCAAGTTAAAGATGGAACGGAATTCACAACGGCTCAAAGGCATAACGCAATCGAGAAACTGCCCCGTCTGTCTGTTTCTCAAAATAGCAGACGTAGTTGTGGAGGCGATTGGGTTGTTGATCATAGACTTTGTAGGCCATATAAGACACCCATGTCGCTGCAATGGCCAAGAAGTGTTCAGAGGTCCATATACAATTACACCCCGCCAGTACACGATCCATCAGGCGATGGAAGAGATTTGATCATCACGTCACTAACCCATGCATCAGAAGCCCCTTTTATCTTTACTTCTACTCCGGACCCCCTCTGCCCTCTTTGCCCTTTTTTTCACTCTCTCGGCCTCTTTCCAGTGGCTAGAATACGAGCCCGCTCCTGTTTTAAGGCGTTACTTTTCTAAAAGGGCTCAACTTCATTCTCTTCATCCTTTATATCCTCATTTTCTCGGCCTCTCCGATCATATTTTCACAGCAGATAAACTCTCTCTTTACTTGCCACCCCCGGTGACCAAACATGGGACTCCTTTTGGACTCCTTTGACGAACGTGTCGAACGTGGGAGTTGTCTCTTTATACCCCCTGTCCGTCCTACAGCGACCATGTCCGGACAGTCCACAATGGAGGCAGACGAACCTAAAACGTACATCGAAGTGTCGCTTTCAATATGGGATTCATTGGCCGATGCTGCTCTCCAGACAGTGAGATCTATTCGTTGGTTAACCACCGAACGATCGCCCAAGTGGAACGATGCGAGATACATTCGCGTGGAGGGAGATGTTGCCGAAGCTTCGAGCGTGTATTTGCTGTATGCCGTCGACACCATCCTTTGCGAGTATCTGTCTGTTGATGTACGCTTATTGTGCCAACACACTGTTATCGCGAACAATCATACAGTCCGTGCAGACCGTATCTGGGGAATGTGTGACGCCTATTCTTCTGACTCTCTCCGCTACTTTGCTATTCTCGACTTTAAAAGGCCGGCTCTAATCGACCCGGATGAATTCGGCCCATCGACGACCCGGAACGACCTTGCTCAAATGGACCCATTCAACATGCCTGAGCCAGAATACGAAGGAAATGCACCCATTCTCCTGAAGCAGGCTGTTAGCTACGGCGCCAAGTATGGGACAAGGTATATCGCTTTTTTCGACTGGGAAACTCTGGTTCTTATCGTCCTTTCCAATGCCGAGGACTTACACGGTGGTGACTGCTGTTTCATCACATTCGTTACCAAGAGAAACGAGTTCAGGCGAGCCCTACTAGGTTTCCTCATAAGCGCATACAACGCACAGGTCACCGTCGCCGTTGAAGATTATACGGACTTGGATAGCTCTGATTTCATTGCGAAACCATCTAAGGGAAAACATAGCAGCAGTGGGCACTCTGGACTCTTTGGCGGACTGAGCAGTCGTCGTCGTCGTGGGCATTAACATGTTTTCTTCTATCTTCAGTATTAGATTTCCAGTTTTGTAGTTTTTGTTTTCAATTTTACTTGTCCATTTAGGTTCTAGACCGAGAAAGTATTACCATGCCTCGTCAGGAGCTATTTTGTACTGACTTGTTTCTAGACAGGAAAACGGCAAGATGGACGAGGCAGCTTTGGGACAGGCATTTACCATGCAAAGAAAGACGGGTTTTGGGTGTTAAACTAGGCGCCGGAAACGTCGGTCGTTATGGCCATTGTCGACTCATATTGTAGTGCACCGCTGCTGCCCTGGTTGTCCACCGGGAGCCGGCCCCCGGTTGGAGCTTCGTTCTTTTTCTCGTCGTCAACGTCACCGGCGATGGTTAGCGAAACAATTGTCAAGGTTCGCGTCACAAACAACTATGCAGAAAGAAGTAAAATATAGTGTGTTCCTACGAGACGACGAGTTAAGTTTTATGGGGGTTTCAAGCTTTCAATCATAATGAAAGTCGACTTTGGCGAATTAGGCAACATTTATAAAAATAAATTCAAGCCCTTCATGGGAATTAAAATCAAAATATAGCCTCGAGAATATTTTACAGCACATTCTATACCATTCAAAACCAGAGCCGTTATAGAGACCAGACGTACAATAAAGCAAGGTATTATTCCAAGGTATCGGGCCAAGATGCTGAAACTAAACCAGCGGACAAATGACAAACATGAAATCAAACGACCACCCAAAAGATGCTGGATCCAAGACAAGCCACGCAAAACATAAATCGCAGACAATAAAGGGACGAACGTGAGGCATGCCAACAAAGTACGGAGTACGGTGGATCATCCGCATGTCCGTCCTGGAGCTTTTCCGTTACAGAAACTCGCTGAGAACCTTAACGCGTGTCCTGGCGACTTCGGAGCCCTGCTCGCCTTCGCCCATGATGCGCATAATCTCCACCATTTTTTCTGTCATTGTTAGCATACCGTTAAAATAAATAAAAGGATTTGTAGACAAATGGAAGCTCTGTCACCTCGGATCTCTGTCATCTTAGATCTCTGTGAACTTACCAATGTCGGCACGAGCGCGCGCATACAGCGGGTCCTTGGCCGTGGCCACCGGGTCGCCGCTGTTCTTAAAGACGGTCTCCTTGAGCACGCCGCCGATGCACAGCGCTTCCAAGAACGCCCGGTGGTTGAACACCCACCAGACGCCAGCTTCGTTCTCAAACAACTTGAAGAGGACAAAAAAGGACGTAATGGCGTCATGTGCCGCCTCCAGGGTGCCCCGTACGTTCACCGGCACGTCGGCCGACTCTGAGGCGTGCACCAGCATCAGGTTATGAAAGTAGTTGCTGCTCAGAAACAGTGTTTGCCGGACCACCCGCTTGTTCGTTTTGGCCAGCTGCGTCACCGACTCTGGGTCCCAGCTGCGGAAGATGTCTGGGAAGCTGCGGTAGATGGCTCGGAAGTCCGACACCATCTTGGACTTGTGGCGTGACGTCGTGCAGATGGGTACGTCCAACGAGCGCGGGCTGCTGATCACCTCTTGCACTAGATTGGCAAGCGTCCATGATCCACGAATATATGCCGTATCAGTCACGCTGTTCTGGTTGTTCGATCCAATGCCGTCGTCCTCCTCGAGGTCCTCGACGTTGACATCCGTGTGTGTCGCCGTCGGCGGGAGCGACATAAGCACCGTCATGAACGTGTCCTGGAGCAGGACCGCCTGCCACACTTTCCGCCGCCGCTGCTTTTCGTATGGGCTTGCATTCGGAACCACAATGTTTGGGTCCCGGTGCAGGCCCATGGCGTACGCCTGGCGCATGAGGATGCCTGCAAACGCCCATCCGTCGGATGCGTGGTTGTCGTTGATCAAAAAGTACGTGATCAGGACCATGGCCTGAATTGAGCGGACTGATGCAGCGCTGAGGTACGAGCTCAGGCGCAGAGCCTGGTTACTGGCTGACGCATAGAATTCGGCCGTCTGCTTCCGCTCTTTGGGTGTTGTGGACGAGACGAATTGCGTGCCCAGAGCGAGCATGGCAAAGAGGAGAGCAATGAACGCCGGGTCAACCATATTCTTGTCCTCGGGCGCCAGGGCCCAGAAGTTTTCAAATTCCGTGTAAAAGTAGTGCCGTTCAATCATCGGGTAGACCGGGTCGAAGCACTCAAAGTACCGGACGAGTAGGATATCCGACTGAATCTTGTCCGGCAGCACAGAAATCACTTCGGGCAGGCCGCCTTCACACGTCCAGTAGTTGGCGAATGGGTGCTCGGATCCAATGCCAAAGACGTTTGAGGCTGAGGGTACCGAGTAGGGTACATTGGACAAAAGTCCAGTGGAGAGAGCCACCGAACCCAGGGACTCGACGTGGGCGTTGAGGATGCCTCGATCGGCGATGTTTGGAATGGAAAGCGAGTTGAAAGAACCCGGCACTTTTTTGGACAGAAGTGGCCGCGTTACTCGGCGACCACCGGATGCCGCCGCTGTTCTGCTTGTTTCCCTAATGGCGGTTAGATTCCCTGTGTGAATGGGAGGGCCAGTCATGCCATAGGGGCTGTACACACTCTAACAGATTTGCAACATGGGCATATTTGCATTCAGTCTGGCGCTTTATACAAGACAAGCAATGAGGTCGGCCGCGGTCGCACTTGCCGTTGTTAGTTGTGGTCTTGTGAAATTGGACAAACTTTGGACAATACATAAATACCTTTGTTTTACGCTCTACACACTCAGAGCATGATAATGTGGGCTTGTTGCGCTTTTGCTTTTTTCTTGACGAATCCGTTGGTGAGCTCGCCGTGTTGCTGTTCGGATTGGAGTTGATGCTACCGGCACCCCTCTGGTCATCAGGCGGGCTATCCACACTGCCGGCTGCACCGCCAATGGAGTAGCCTTCGTACGTAACCGTGTCTCCGCTTGGCGTGGGTGGTGCATACTCATTGCTGGTCACGCTGCTGCCTGCACTCTGGTCGAGGGGCACGTTCATGTTGGAGTGGTTGTTGATGACCATCCGCACGTCCTTGCCGCTGCGGTTCTGTGGGCGGACGGTGGCCAGGTCCGACATATCTTCGTATTCGCCGGCACTCAAGCCACCGTCGTTGCGACTCCGGCTAGCTCCGTATGTGTTCATGTCGTACTCGTAGTCGCCATCGGCTTCTTCGGCCGCCGGCGTGCCAAGACGCATGTCCTGCTCCGGGTAGATGGCATGATCAGCTTTTCGCTTGGTGGGGCTGCCTATGTCGTTGTTGCTAAGACCGTATGGTGGCGGATGCTGCTGTTGGTGGTGTGGCTGGAGTGGGTGTTGTGGTAGCTGTTGTTCAGCTTCGTAATCACCATAACCTGTAGGGCCAGCGGCATAGACTGTATCGCCGATGGGGCCGCCGGTCGGGTTCAGCCCTGCATACCCGTCGTAATAGTTTGGTGTGCGCTTCATCTCCATAGACTCCGTAGGGCTGAAGCCGGCAATGGCGACATTGGGCGGTCGTAGAGCCAAGAAGAAGAAGGAAGGGCTGGTGGACGGACTGCTTTGCACTGTCTAGAAATGCAGCACAGCAATGGCAGTATCACCGTACCCCAGTGACCCAGCCGCAGCTGCTTTCGTCTTAGCAGGTGCGCACCAGTGTAGCCGAGATGTCGAGTCAACGGTAATAACACGACGAGCGAGGGCGGTGTAAAGTTTCGATGTGGATCCGCGCGGATCGATAACACCAGAAACGGCTGGTGAAAGGTGGGTGGGTTGATGCGCCCGTTGGACGGGACGGGAATATCAACCAGACTGTCTGCGGAGAGAGCCCGGGGATGTCCTGGTGAGGGGTGCTCGTTTCCAAAACAAAAGCGTGTAGCACGACGGAGGAGATAAGTTGGGTTGTCAAGGAAAATAAAGCTCCAGGGAAAGGGATGCCGCCAGGCTTGTCTCCGGTGAAAGCTTGTTTCCGGTGATATTGCGTGTGATGCTCAGGGAATAAAGGGCTGGAATTAAACGGACGAAAGCCAAAACAAACAAATCGGGTCGCCGGTAGGACGGTAATTCCCGTCAAAGCTATGGCGGAAATGGCAATTGGAGTGTAGCAAAGGCGGGGGACAATGAAGGGGTATGGATGTTGCCCAGAAGGTGCCCAATTTGATGTGTTATGTATTGTGATGAAGACTGTGATGCTGAGATACTCAAAAAGAGAGTTCGTGACTGCCAAGGCACTGAAACCAGCGCTATGGATTGCGGCCTGTGCGTAACGTAGGAGTTGTAGACAGGGTTGGATCTACGTATCGAAAGGCCGCGTATATGGGCGCGAGAGCAAATGACGTCTGGTTGAACGCTCTCCGCAGGTACAAGATATGCTTGAACCGAATGGTCGCAAATGTAGAAGACGTGGTATTGACGAGGCTGCGGGCGTGAAGAGCAGCGTGGTGTCCGGCTGTCTACACACGTCTGAGACCTGGGATATTGATTTTGAGCGGGGGAGAACAAGTGCTAGATCCGGGGGCGAGGTGTATAGTGTACAGTTGGATTGAAAAGCAGAATGGGAGGCACATCGGCCGGTGTTAGTAACCCGTTGCGTCTGGGAGTCAATATCCAGATGGAGAGCGCTGGGCTTCGTTGTTCGTATGTTTTTGGAGCTTGCTTCTGGAACAATTGGAGATGATTGGGGTAACTCTGCTCTCGGCCGATGGGAATAAACTGGAAGAGCTGGCGACAGGACCGTCAGTGTAGACTGCACACCAAGATGCGAGCACCCGATTGCATGGGCTGAGGCGTGGACGGGACTCGAGAGTCGTTTCGGGTGGGCGTGTAATCCGTAGATAGTATGGGAATTGCAGCGTTGGTGTCGGTGCTCTATGGCGGACACGCGTGAGAAATTGGAGAAGGTACGGCTGTGGCCTGGAAATAAACAGCTACGGAGAAGGAGTGAGGGGAAAAAGCGACGGAAAAAGAATAGAGAAGGGGAATTGGACTGGAATTATGACAAATGCTGGTACGACGTAAATAGAAGAGAGCGAGTTTTGAGAGGCAAAAAGACAAGACTGGGGAGAAGGTAGGGGAGAGAAAGAGCTAGATGCTACAAACAAAGTCAAAACCAAGAAAGAAAGAAGAACTTCACGGGAACAGGAAAGAGGGGGGCAAAGGGATGAAAAGGGCACATGAAAAGGGCCCTGGGATAATGTGCTTGTCAGTCGTTTGGGAGTGGGAGGCGGAAGGTGCGATGCGCGGAGAATCCGACCTACGTCGTTCACAGTGAGTTGGAGATGGGGTTGGGAAGGTACGACAGACACCGACGAACGTATTGTTCCGCATACAGAAACGCGGTTACAAATCAGCAGCTACGACCTGAATGGGGAAGGGGCCAAGAAGGTTAGAAAGGGAAAGAGCCAAGACCATTTTCGAGTGGACAAGGCAGGCACGGAGGGGGGACAATCTACGAGACGTGTCGTATGTATTGCACGAGGGAACGAAAGACGACACTGTTAGGGTGTTTAGGTTGGCCAACGATTGTGTTAATACTCCGTAAGAGTAAAAGAGCGACGTCAATGGCAGCTGGAGACATGAGAACAAAGGGCCTGCTGCAGCGACTGCCGACTCGACGACTTCCGTAATTAACGGGGCCCTTCCGACAAGAGTGGAAACTGCGTGGAACAAGCGTAGGGCAAATCGCAAAGAAGTGGAGCATGTCACGGCCAGCAGGGGCCGAAAGAGGCAAATAAACGAGCGGGCGGTCCTCGACGAGAGGCAGGTGCGACGACGAGGGGAAATACGCAGGGGTGCTCGACAAGCGCCGCAGGCCAAGCCAGGGACGTCCTGCCTCGGATGGAAGAGCAACAAGAAGTGATATTCCAGAGGCAGAAGTACGAGAGTCCAGTAAGATCCATGCCAATGCGACTGGGCACGACAATCCGGACTTGACAGAATGCCAAATGCATTTGTGAAAGGCTAGCGCACGAAAAAAAGTGGATAGGCGGACAGAGAAACGGCAAGAGCTCTCAGGTCGGAGGGGAAAGGCAAGGTCAACCGGGCAGAGGTGCCCCCCCCCCCCGAGTTAGTGTGGCCTGGGCGAAGAAAGCACAGAGAAGGAGCTATTGGGCCAATTGGTGTCGTGCTTTCCTGTTGTAAGGCGGAAGATCCTGGCCTTCTAAAGGACATTACGAAAGACGGGCCTATTATTAAGTGCAAAAGTGGTATTTCCATAAGGATAGAAGCTATCATGGTGCATTTTTGCACCGCTGTTTAACCTTTGGCTGTTTGTTTTTTGGTTGTGCGGGTGACTTGTTTCTGCGCCTTTGCTGACACACAGGGCTCGACGGCAAATTGTGGAGGGAAGGGACAACTGACGGAATGGGCAATTGATCAGAGCTGCGATAGGGCGATCCGCGGAAAGCACAGCGAAAGACTACTAACCAAAAAATGCACGAGCGCCCAGCTCCCCGTCAGCTCCCAAGAGGAATCCAAAGAAAAGTGAATGTAATAAAAACGGCATATGCATGCTGATAGTAAAGCCGCACGGTATGTTGCTTTGCGCAAGAGCGCAGGAATCCCCCCCGTGCCATTCCAGACAACCAAATCTGGATACTCCGGTCGTCGCTTCCCACGACAAGAGGAAAATAGGGTCCCCTGTTGGACAACTTCGCGTCTTCGGTCTTTCAGAGGCAAGAGTGTGACCAACAGGTGCATTGTTGGCACCTTCCCACACTAAGTTAATAAAACCGGACCCTGACCGTCCCTGGTGCAGTCAACGTATTGTGTATTATTCTACATGTATTCGTGCCTGCCGTCAACGGACCCTTTTTTCGCTTAGCAAACCCCGAGCCGTTCAAGACAACGGAACCCAGAGCCGAGCATCCATGACAGCCTGCCAGCCTGCCTCCATGCTGACAAAAAAAATTTCACACCAAAAGCCAACACACCACCAAAAACCGCGCCAACGCGCGCCAATTCTCCGCATTTCAATACATACACCCACCAAAAACGTCAACAATGGCCAAAAAAGCGACCAAAAAAGTCGAAAAAAAGCGAAAAAAACACACCGATACACCTAACAGAAACAGTATTATTGCTGTATGCGAATCAAATATCGAAAAAGGCGTCCCATTTCATTATTCAGATGTTTTTCGAAAGTACGGCGTCTCTAACAGGACTGGCTGGAATATCCTACGTAACGGCCAGTCGCGAACCCTCCACAACTGCCCCGACATTAAAGATACGCGTGGCCGTAAGAGGAAGTTAACCAAGGAAGATGTCGATGTTCTCGTGCATTTTATCCGCGGTAATGGCTTCGACTCGCGAGTCCTTGGCTGGCACGAGCTCGTTCCTGCGGCTGGGTTAGATATCGATGTCTCCCCACGTACCGTACAACGACGAATACAAGAGCGCGGTATCCGTCGTTGTAAGGCTATCGAGAAGAAGTATATATCACCTCGCCTCGTTGAGAGGCGTCAAGACTGGGCACAGACAATGCTAGAGCGTTACCCAGAGCCCGAGGACTGGCGCCACGTTCGTTTTTCTGACGAGACACACTTCTCTTGGGGGCCGCAGGGGAGGCTATTGATTCTTCGTGATCCTACCGAGAGGTATACTAGCGACTGTATCTCGCAAAAGAGAGAGCCTCCCGCGAAAGGTCACAAGCGTATTCATTGCTGGGCAGCCGTTGGCTATAACTTCAAGAGCTCTCTCGTCTGGTACGACGTGCCAGGTAACACGAACGGGAAGATGAGCCTAAAGGTATACCGGGACCAGATCCTTGAACCAGTGGTTAGCCAGTGGATTCGTGATAGTCACTGGTTTACGCTTGAGGAGGACAACGATAGTGGACATGGCACCGGTAAGGCCAACATTGTTAGGACGTGGAAGCGGCACCATGGCTTAACTTCGTACTTTAATTGCGCCCAGAGCCCGGACCTGGCGCCTATTGAACGGGCGTGGGCGTGGCCGAAACGGAAGGTCAAGTCGCAGTCGGTTTGGGATGATGACAGCCTGCAGGCCCTGGCCCAGGAGGGCTGGGATGAATTAAAGCAGTCTACGATAAACGGCTGGATTGACAATATTCCTAGGATACTTAAACAAGTGGCTGATGAGGACGAATTAGCCGGTAAAATGTCAGGTTTTTGACCGACTTTTAATGTATTGTTAGGAATTGACGCTATTTTTGGTGGTGTGTTGGCTTTTGGTGTGAAATTTTTTTTGTCAGCATGGAGCCTGCCCATCCGACGACAGCTCGGTTTTGCACAGGAAGCTAACAAGAAGCTAACCAGCCAGCTAACAGGAGAGCACTGTAATGTGGCCGGCAGGCTGGTGATGGTGGTTGAAGCGCCTGTCCCTCCCAATATGGGGGCCAAGGACCAGGGGTCTTCAGTAGGGACAAGTTTGAGGGCCTTTTGTCAAACGACATGATGTTGCCTGGAACGGACGAGGTCCGGTGGCCGGACACTACTCGGGCGGATCTCGACCGTGACCGAGGCTGGCAAGGCACACGATATCGTAATTTGACTTTCGATACTTGGCTGATCCACCAGAGCCTTACGGGCATGGAAAACAACTGTGTGCTGGGATTGTACGGATTGCGATGGATCCCAAGACAATGGCACGATGCTTGTGGTTGTATCCCGTCTCTTTGAGAATCCCGGTCCATGGCTGGCTGGACATAAGACTGTTTCCGTTCGATGCCGTCCTTCGGCATATCCCGTACGGTGTGGCTTGTTTTGTCAAAAATTACTTTGATGATACCTGAATCCAGCAGGCACCTCAAGAGCGGCTTACGACGATAGCGAGGCTTTTCAACATGATATTTCGCCAAATGCTCAGGACTTAAAGAACAGAAAACGTGGTTCTGCTCAGTTGTGAAGGTTCGTGAAGGGGCGACCTAGTCTGCCCCAAGCGCCACATGCATCCCAGAAACGGGTTAGACCCTGACAATCCTCTAAGAAAGGCACCTCGAAAAGCCGCGTAGGCTATGCCGGGAGCTATATCTTCCGGCACTGACAAACGCAACGTAAGCTGTCCCGCAGGGAGGTTGCAGGTGAAAGAGTGCTCTGAAATGCGACATCAACCTTGGGCGGTCGATTGATAACAGCAAAAAGGAAGGTTACGGAGTATTAATGCGCCGTACACCACCAGAGTAGTCATTCAAATGTAACGACTTATATCCATTTCCGAGACCTCTGCGGAGCCGCAAGGCAAAATGGCCCATAGTTCGAAAGAAACGAAGGTACTCGACAAAAACACTGTACGTTTCCCTTCTGACGAATGGGGGCCAAAAAGAAAAGGAAACGGGCAAGAAAGAAAAAAGCAAATCGACAGGAGTCCAAGCTAGCAAAGAGCACGGTCCACTGGCTGGCAGAAAGGTCGGAGACAATGCCGAGCGTGCTGATGACAGAAAGTACGGGATATGGTGACTCTTTTCTATGCACACCAGAGCTCAAGCAGAAAAGGCCTAGCAAAGGCCGTCCCGGTGACTCGGCTTGTTCGAGCTTCTTCGGACCTCTAACGACATATAAACCTTTCGGATAACCAACCAGGGCAAGCCGCCTTTGTGAGGGCTAGTCCAAGCCCAGCATTAGTGCTCTCCTTTCGGACTAAATGTCGGGTCCCACTCATATGGATAAGGAGAGTTGGATATGCTGGGCTGGAGAAAACGGCAAAAAAAGTGTTTGGGGACCTGGAGAGGTGATTAAGGTAATTACAACGCAGCTGTTGCTTCTCTTTTCTGCGGTAGGCAGTGAGCAGTGCACTGGATGTCGAAACGAGCAACGAGAATCAAAGACGACATTATTGTGGCAAATAAATGTAACGATTTGGGTGCAACGGCGAGAGTGGAAAAAGGGACAACTAGAGGAAGACAAATCCGTCGGAGAAATATTCAAATTCCACATTAATGGAAAAGAACAAAAGTAATGTGATTGTGAAGGCAAGGTCCACATAAAGACAATGGAGAACAAAACACAATTGTCAAAACAGCGGAGAAGCTGCAGGGCCGTCTCTCTCTCTGTCACGCCCTAGCCGAGCCAAGCGCGACGAAGTGACGTGGTGAGATATCGTTGCTTCTAAGGAAGCACCTTTCCAGAGAGCTCACCGTATATTTGGCTACTCAGTAAATGCGACTACACGTTGTTTATTGCCAAGTACGACATACTAATCGGTCCAGGGCTCGCATAGCGGGCCCTTGCCGACGCTTAGCCATCGTCACGGCCACTGGCACCTACTTTGTTAGTGACTGACTCGGCGGACTCTACTGACAAGGCAAGAGGCTTCCGACAGCGATAGGGGAAAAGAGCAAGTCCGCTTTGGGTCTATAAGGAGAACCTCTTATAGTTTCATCGGCCGAGAGCCTGGCGAGGCTTTTGAATTTTTAGCAAATTGTATCTCTCACGGACGATCTCATACCCGCCCAGCGTTTTGCCACCTTGTATCCTGGAAACTGGCGATGCATGCGTGTGTTCGCCCAGAGACGAGGGGCAACGGCTCGCAATGAATCATCATTGCATATGCCCGGGGGCGACATACAGGCAAGGGTGACTGTTATTTGCGTTGCATGTCGTATTCGCTCAGAACTGACGCAAACGAGCGCAAGCAATCCTTCACACCGAAGTTTAACCGTGCATACATGTGCATATGCAAGCTGGCATGATTGCATACGCAGCTGTCAGACAGGATCTTGCTCTTCTCGAGACGGGTTACGGAGTGCTGTTGTATATGGAATGACGAAAACGTATTGTTCTAGTAAATGCTTCTACCTTTAATCATAAAAACGACGGCTATGAAAAGGTGGAAGAAATTCAAAAAAGGTCATTAAAAGAGCCATGTAGCAAAGAAAACAGTGACAAAAAAAGGACGCGACACAGTTGCAAATCATCGTTTGAATGCTGTCATGAAGGCCGTACAGAAAATAATAAAATAAAAAGCAAAAAGAGTGCACCGGAAGAAGCAAGTGGGCGACATCGTGACAAGAAGGAAAGGACTTCCAAGCCAAAGAGCCAAAGAGCCAAAGAAACGAAAAGAAAAGAAACAGAAAAACAAGCCCCCTGAATAACACAATTTCCCTGTATATTTGCCTGATCTTCCCAGTCTATTCACTTTGTATCCTCTCCTGCTTGTTTTTCCCATCTTTTTTTGTCTTCGTTGTTCTCACGACCAGCGTCTCACCGGTGTCTCATCGGCGTCTCGCGTTAGATGAGTTGCCGCTTCCGAAACCCCGGAAGAGGCTGCTGAAAAACCCGCCGCCGCCGCCGTTGTTGTCATTGTTGTTGTTGGCATTGTGCACATCGCTCTCGTTGCCGCCCGAGCTCGGGTCCATGTTGTATCCGTTGGTGCCCTGGCCAGGGGCGGCTCTGTGGCCGCCGCCACTCGCATTCGGCATCCCGGTGTGCGTTGGGCCCATGCTGCTGTACCAGAAATAATGAGTTGCACCGTTGCTGCCGCTGCCGCTGCCGCTGCCGCTTTGCGTCTGCGTCTGAGTCTGATCTGGGGTCTGGCTCGAGGTCTGACTCGGCCGTTGGTGGCCGTGTGTGGAAAATGCCGACGCAGCGGACGGAAACTCGTCGTAGTCCATCCAAGAGCCCAGGTGCGCCTGATGCTCGCGCTGTTGCTCCTGTTGTTCCCGCTGCTGCTGCTGCTGCTCCCGTTGGTCTCTGAGGCGGTCGGT
Organism: Sporothrix globosa; assembly: GCA_001630435.1. Lineage (NCBI taxonomy): Eukaryota > Fungi > Ascomycota > Sordariomycetes > Ophiostomatales > Ophiostomataceae > Sporothrix > Sporothrix globosa. The sequence goes on from LVYW01000002.1 coordinate 1,544,061, forward strand.
CTGCGACGCCAAGTTAAAGCGGCGGTTGGACGAATTGTGGCCCGCACCGGGCGAGTGCGAGTCGCGGCGGCGGCGTTCGCGCTCGGCCGCGGCCTCGCGTTCTGGCACGCGCGAGCTCCGATAGTGGCTCGCATTGTGCGAGGACGAGGGCGGGGGTGTCGTCGGCGTCGGGGATGGCGACGGTTGCTGGAATGACGACCCGTTGAACGGCGACCCTGTGAAAGGGGATCCTGTGAAAGGGGAGCCAGCGGGCGATCCAAAGGCGCCCCCGCCAAAGGCCCCGAAAGGGTTCGGGTTCAGGTTCAGGGTCGGTCCAGCTCCACGCACCGGCCCCGACTCGGGCGGGCGATTAGCCGCTGCACGGATCGCGTTGAGGCGGGCGCGGTTGACCTGCTGCTGGTGAAACTGCAGATGGTCGGCCAAATGCGTCGAGGCGTTGATGCGGTGGTGTCGCATAAAGTCGCCGGTGGGGTGCTGTTGCGGTTGCTGCTGTGCTCCTTCCCCAGCTGGAGGAGCGGCACCTGGGGTGGTATTTGCATTGTTGGGCGCCGTATTGGGTGCGGCATTCGTGTTGCCCGCAATGGCATGGCGGCACACAGGACACGTGTTGTGCTGGCGCAGCCAGGTCACGACACACTCCTCGTGGAACCAGTGCTTGCACGGCAAGTACAAAATTTCTTCGTTGACCTGCACCTCCGTGATGCAGATGGTGCACTCGGCATGGCCATCGGGTTCGAGCATCTTGGCATCGACCTTCTTGCGCTCGAGCGCATCCAACGCCGATTGAGAGGCTGGCGGGGCACCAGTAGGCCCGCGGTTGTTCTCCATCAGCATCGTGATGATGCGGTCCAAAGCCTCGTCCGAGTGGACAGCATCGCCATTGAAGGTAGCAGTTGCGGCGCCCTGGCCGACGATCATAGCGAGTAGGTTTTGCAGGGCATCCGAGAAGGGTGGTAGGGTGCCGTTGCCGCCGTTAGGACCACCCGGCCCCCGCTGGTTCTGGTTTGGGTTCTGGCGGTCGACATTGGGCGGGCCCACGTTGCCCATGATGTTAGCGAAGACGGTGCTGAAGTTACCAGCAGCATCGCGCTGCAACGGCCCCGTGGCAATGGTGAAACTGGTAGTACCAAAATTGGTGTTGATGGTCGTAGTCCGATGCTGCGGTATGGCTCCCGGCATGTTCTGGCGACCGGGGTTTCCGGGCACGTTGGCTGCGCCCTGGTTGTTGTTCGTACCGTCCGAAAACAGCGTTTCGGGGCCGGAACGGCCAGCCCGGCTGCCATCACCCAGACCGTGCATGAACTGCATGAACGTGTCGATCATAGCTCGGGGGTCTGCTGGGTCTGCCACCGGCACCCGTCGCGGCGGTTCCTGCGGTTCTCGTTGGGGATCTCGTGGTGGCTCATGTGGTGATTCTCGTGCCTGCTGGCCCTGCGCTGGAGACCGCAGGTGAGGGGACGGACCCCCCGCTTGTGGATTGAACGCTTGAATCCCGGGCGGTATTGAACCTAGACGCGCCGCGTCGTCGTGCGGGTCGTCTGGGTCGCCCGGTTCAAACCGTTGGGTGGAGCGGTACATGTAGACATTGTTCGGTCCGTGGTACTCTTCCACGTCAATGTCGGCCTCGTCCGGGTCCGAGTACATATCGTCGTCCAGCCCGTCGTCCAGTGGGTCGTTCGCAGCGTCCATCGCGTTGTGACGGTGCACGTTGTCGTGGCCAGGGCCAGGGCCGCCAGGGTTGGTAAAGGGGTCGTAGGGGGCGTTTCGATCTCGGCCGTCGTGGTTGTCGTGTCCAGCATCGCTCATCTGGCCGTCCGAACGGTTGCCGTTTCGCGCCAAAGAACCGAGACCCGAAAGGCCCATGAGCACCTCGGCAAACATAGGCAGACCACCGGGCTGCTGGTAGCCTCTTGGATCGTTGTCGTTGTCCTCAACCTGTAGAACATGGTCAGAATGGGTGGGGGTGAAGCGGGTCTCCGCAGGAGCCCCTGGGGCAAACGAGCGACGTACAATCTCGACCACTTCGGCTCCACAGCGTGGACACGGCGGAGGCGGCGACGTAGCACCGACATTCAGGTACCACTCATGGAAGCAGTTGTGGCAAAATGCAACATCGTAGCCTTCTCTGGCGGCCAGGCGCTGCCGGGACGGGGAAAACGCCGACGCCATGACGGCGGCTGTGCTGGCTACGGACAAGGCAGTCTCTGCTGTCTAGTCGAACTGCCGCCGCGGACTGTCGCCTCGGACTGCCGCTTGGCTGCTGCTCCCGTTGCAGGAGAGCCGCGGCGATACGAACGGCAAAAGCCGAGAGATAGCGACGGTACCGGCGCCGTATGCTATGCGTTCGCTGGGAAAAATAGGGTTCGAGTAGGGTCCAAGGTATCGGCCGGGTCGTGGAAGACGTCCGAGCGTCTTGTCTGTAGGATGGTCGTTGTTGACGTCGGTGTCTTGTCTGTAGGAGGTTTCGGATAATTGCCTTTGGGAAGTTTGTCCGGCTAAACGCCCAAGATGCCGGGTCGACGTGCCGGGAAGGAGACAGACGGAAGGAAGGCGGAACCAAGGGGACTACGGGACCCACTTGCCTAAGTCTAAGGAAGCAGACGGTCGGTCATCGAAGGGTGTAGAAAGCCGCAAGACGGTTTCGCGGTGCGTGTGTTGATCACGCGAAGAGAAGACTGATGAAAAGGGGAAAGAAATGTGAGAGAAAGATAACAGGCACGAAAATAAGAAAGCGGATCAAAAATGTGCAAAAAGGAGCGGAGCAAAAGGGGCGCCAACAGGTGGCACACTGGAGAGCCTCGTTAGGCGCAGCTGTTTGGCCGGCGAGTGATCAAACGGCCAACTGGAGATGAAGGACAGCAGCACTCCTGCTCTGCTCTCTTTTGTGTCCTCGCGTTCCCACGCTCTTGCGCGGTGTTGCGTCCAGCTCTGTGAAGAACAGCTGATGTTGCTGTTTGGTGGATGGCGACATTTATTCGGGGCTGATTTGTGATGGGCGAAAGTGCGTTGTGGTAAACGGCAGGCGCGGTCGGCACAGTGCGGGGGGACTTTTGCTTGGTTGCTGCTGCACTGTTCGCTTTTTAAGTGGAAGTGACGACCGGCTCCAGGGCGCTTACAGGACAATGTATGGGACGAAACGAGACTGAAAAAGATACGGATGCAAAGGACGGGTAAAAGGAGTGCGAGAAGAATAGAAAACGGGCCAAGCATAGACTGGAAGATAGGGAGAGGGCGAGGCCCATGGGCACGGTAATTTTAGCCACCCAAGTCGGAAACGCAGCCTGACGGCCAAGTTGTGGAGATTGGCTGTTTTCTGGAAGCCGCTTGGGGAGCCGCAGAAAGTCAAAGACAGCAAAAGAAGGAGCACAGAGTTCTTAGTGCATTTCTTGGGCCTATTGGAGAAACAAACTGCAAGTGTGTGACAGTTGTCGGCGAATGACGCGCCACCGGATCTGTCAGATGCTGTGAAGGTGTGACGTGCTGTTTGTGCATAGTGAGCCTGCTTTCCGATAATGACTACTTTGCTTTTCACTTCTCTTACTCATTTGAAGACAGACCAGTGAATGCCTTTAGGTTGCTGGAGAGGCGTGCCCTCTATTTACACTGTGAGGCGTTCCTGCCTTTCAGGACCTCTGTGACATAACAGTCGCAATTTCTATGGGGCAAGTGCAAACGGCTACGATATCACTGGCGGGGCCGCTCATACAAACAAACCGTCAGATCTTTGCCCAAACCCTGCTGGCCGACGACATTGCAACGGTGAGTTTTGATGGCCAGGGCCTGTTATCCGTCCTCCGCGCAGCATTTTCTCGGGTGGCAATATGGCGGGAGGCCCAGGAGGCAGCAATGTTAGCATGGAATACCGTACCTGACCAGTGGCGTCGCCACTTCAACTTAGCCTCATGGTTCACGCACGCCGTTGTTCTCAAGGGATATGTTGACAGATGGTATCTTACGAGAATGTTTATTATAAAAATATGATGCGGAATATAACAGAATCCAAGCTCTGAATCCATTACATAAAGCGATAGTTGACTGGGCTTTTCTAGATAAGGTGCAGAAACACAGGACAAGGTGCAACAGTAAGACAAGCTACATATTCCGTGTAGTTAGACACAGGTGCATGGCGATGGACGGCAAACCTGCACGCTTGCAAATCCATGCTCAGCTCAAGACGTTTTAACTCTATGCCATTTCCAGCCCACTGGTTAAGCCTTCCTCCCCTGTCACTGCCCTGCATAACACGTGTGTTATTTTGGCTGTGCCGCTTTTCATCACCTGCAGGGCTTCGTGCATATGTCTAAACAAACCACACTAACATGGGTTTGCCGGTGTCTTCTCGACAAACGGCCACGCTTCTTATGTTGCGTGTCTGGCCCATGATGTACAACTGAACGTGAACGTGAAAATCATTTCGATTCTGTATTTAGTTATATACTAAGAGTGGCGTTGGTTCGGGACGGTTGTGCCCTCTCTGTTCCTCCCACTGCAAGGGGCAGAAGAGAGAGTACCCAGCAGTGTACGTTTCTTTGGATTCCTGTCCGTTCCCTGGCTTTGATTTTGTTTGGTAGACTTTGGATTGGCGTTGTATTTTTGAATGTTTTTGTCGTTAGGTTTTTATTTGTAAGGGGTGGTGTCGGCGCAAGATGCAGTCGGGCGTGGTTTGTTGTTATATAATCATTATTCGGTAATAAAAAACACAAATTCGAAGAAGAAATACGTCAATGCAACGAGCATGGCGAATGGCGGCAGGAAAAGATATGAGGGAAGACAAAGACGAGAAGCATGTCGAGAAACAAAACAGCAAATATGCAAAATAAACTCCTCTTGCCCTTTCCTTTCCCAGTCCGGATTTAGAAAAAAGGTCCAGCTTTGTTTCGTGATTGTTGGATGATACGTTGTATATATGTTTGATTGGTTTTGGAAGGTTCCCGGTGTCCGTCGGTCGGCGCTCGTGGAGACACCGTTGGGGAGCCGGGAAGGCGACTCATCAGACCTACCTCCGGCGGCCAATGTTGCGCAGCAGGACACCACCAACGACGCCCGCAACGACGGCGATGCCGCTCACAATGGCGACGCCAACGAGGCCCTCCTTCTGTACCTTGTCGTCGATCAGGGTATTGAGGTTCGACGCCTGCTGGTTCGTCGGCTCCTTCTCGAGCAGCAGGTCGTTGTAGCGGCGTGCCTCGGCGTAGTTGCCCAGCTTGTAGTTGCCGAGGGCCAGGTAGTACAAGCACTCGCGGCGGCGTTCGGGGGACGTGCGGAAGATCTCGGTCAAGAGCATGACGCCCTGTTGCTGATCGGCACGTGCGCTGGATTTGACGAGGCCCCATGCAAAGTTGAACTTTGTCTGCACGCCGACCATGTCGCCTTCCTTCTCAAACTGGGCGCGCAGCACCTGGAGCTCCGCCGGGTTCAGCGAACTGTACAAAGAAAAACCAAAACGTCAGCGTACGGGAGGTCTTGTGGGTGGTTGACGGATAATCGTCATGCTCTTCGGCTCGGTTGCACAGTCTCAGAGCCGAGCGCGGCACGGTATTTGCAGCGGCCACAATGGCACGTGAGCACTCTTCCCGAGATTGCGCGCCGCGAGGCATATCAATGCCAAGCCGCATGGCCGACACCGAGTCAGAGTGTTGGCGGGTCGCGGGAAAATGGCCAAGGGAAGCCAGGGACGACAGGGAAGAGGAAGCTATCTAGACACGTACGTCTCCGCATCTACAGCATCTGGTCGGTCGAACGAAAACAGCGTCAGCAATTACTTTGACAGTAAAGGGGGGCAAACCGGACAGAAGAGGCTCGTGTGCCCGGAAAGAGGGGGGACGCTTCAAAAGTGGTGATCGCACGACGTACATGGTAGAGCCGTCATTTTGGAGGTGTCGTGTGTCGGTGGCGCGAAGCGGAAGTGGATGTCGTCGGTTCTGTCGTCGGTTCGTGTCGTCGGGTTGTGTCGCTAGGTGTGAAGGGAAACGTTTGTAGATATGGTCGATGTGGTGGTGGGAAAGTCGACTGAGAAACAAAAGAAGATAGGGAGGAAATCAAGCTCAAGTTGGCTAACGCGGATAGAGGAGGTTGTGAGTGGAAGTTGCTCGTCAGACTAAAGAGTTCGGAGTGAACGAGAGTTCGGGCATGGGGAAGGAACGGGCAGAAAAACCTGCTAGTGAATAGGGAAGGAGCAACTGGAGTAGACAGCAGCAGGCACCCACGAAACTCCACTCTTTCCGCCACCCCCCGCGCACGCGCTCGCCTTTTGCCCCTACGCCGTACGTCGTCATAGCGCTCTCGCGCTGTAAGTTTTAATACAACGTAGCCTGCTTTGTATTCCTCCGACGGTCCAGGCCCGACTCATGCCGCGCATAGCGCAGTGCATTGGGTCTTGGGGAGATCGAGAGGGGCCACAGAGGGTTTAGAGGGCGAAGCTGCATGGCGCTAAGATGCTAATTTGCAGCGCTGTGTGTTACCGGACCTTGCATTTCGCGAAAGCAAAAGGAAGAGGGGGAAGTTGCGGAAGGAGCTCCTCGGCCTGCAGGTCACTTGGCTGCTGCCCGCGTGCACGACGTAATAGTGGCATGTGACTTCATGAAAAGCGGGCAGGCGCGATCAACAACCGCCTAAAACACGAACCTTGGTTGGGAAGGAAGGCAGGACCGACCGTCTGAACAAGATGAGTAGGTACTTGTAGCGTTGATGTGATACAGAATCCGTGAGTCGTACCTTCCCGTTTTCGCCCATCGCTGGAAGACACTTCATGTAGTTGGCTTTCGCGAAATGGCAAACATATGGCCAGGTTTATCACGCCGCCACAATTAATTGTAACCTTTTTGAAAGGCATTACAGTCGTCAATTCGTACAAACATCTTCTTTCAGTCGCAAACTTTCTTTTGCAACAGAAATTAAAATGTAGATCAATGACGGTGTTGGCAGCTTTTCTGGTTGCTTTTCTCCATAAATAATTGGCGGGATGCTGGGGAAGGAGCATTGGTCACCGATAAGATAATCACCCCAGCGACGCGCCACATTCATTAACAGCAACAACGCGCACGAAGTCATTTTCGCGACAAACGTGAGCGGCAAAACCGTTTAAATTTTGTCAACACAGCACAACAACCGCGACGACGCCTTATGACACGGTTTCGCGAATTGATTGAACGGCCAACGCATCGCGACGGACGTTCTCACAAATTACGACCAGACAAATCGCATCTCCATACCCCAAAATCAGCCCATCATGTTGTTTGAAGAAGATCCGTCCGTGGTACGTTTTGCGTGAGAAAAGAGAGGATGGGGGCGCCATGACGAGGGGAGGACGAAGCCAGGGAGAGCATTTTGTCCACACAATCCACCTACTAACGTTCCTTGCCTCCCTTCAGCTCATCCAGCACACCGTCGACAACTTCAACACTGCCCCAGACAAGGCCGCTGTCGCCCGCATCAAGGAATCGCTGTCCACCCTCCAGGAAGCCCGCCAGCTGCAGGTTGAGCAGGCTGAGGCTTCTATGAAGCGCCTCGCACGCCAGCTCAACACACTCGGCGCCCAGCACGACGAGCTCGCGTCGAAGCACGCAGCGGCCGCGCACGCGCCTACGATTGCGCACCTCGACACCCAGAAATTCCGCGTTGCCAAGGCCGCGTCGGACCTCGAGATGGAGACGGAGCGGCTGTCAGCCCAGGCGGCAGATCTTTCGGCGCGGCTGCAGGAGTTGGAGCTGCAAGGCGATGATGGTCCGCTGGTCGGCACCAGTGGCAACGGTGGCAGTGGCAGCGGCGCGGGGGCCGCGGCGACGGAGGACGAAGTGCTGTTGCGCCTGCGCGTCTACCGCAGCTTGGGAATTGAACTAGAGCGCGACGGCGCGGGCCACGATGGCGAGTGGTCGCGGGCGGTGATCCGCAACGACCGGAAGGGCGACGTGCATGTGGTCAACATGGACAAGAAGTTCTCACGATTCTTCTACGCCAACTACTTCTGGCAGACACTATAACTGCAGCCAGAGGAGGAAAGCACAAAGAAGGGCTAAGAGAAAAGGATGGCCGAATTGTACATATAGACTGGGCTGGTGTACGGCGTTTTGTTGTCATTTTTGCGGCCTGGTATGGGCATTGCGGTGCCGTGAACCGGCCGTGTAGCGATATTATGATACTACGAGTACTATGAATATTTAAAGCAATCACGAATTGTGAGCCCCTCGATTCCCTCTATATCAAACGGGGTGACTGATTTGATTGTTTGTGTCTTTCCTTGTTCGCTCTGCAGTCTTCTGGAGCCTTCCAAGTTGGGCAACTTGTAGTGGGGCGCTCCCGCTGTAAAACCCCGCCCGGTTGATCCCGCCTAGTGACTCCTCCGCTAGCTCTCCATTACGTGTAACAGGGCGTGATGCCAACGACACCTCGTTTTAATCAGTCAGCATATCAACTATATATTCCTGTCGAATTGTTATTTCCTCCAAATATTTTTTTTCAAGGTTGCCTCGATCAACCGATTCAATTGTCCCCCACACGCCACATAAATGTGCGGTGACAACGACGTCTATGTGCCTCAGGCGGCGGTGCCGCTGGACGATCCCAATGCAAACGAGATCTTTCCCTGGCAGACAGGCCGCATCTACGATGCCCATTGCCACCCGACCGACACGATGGCGTCGCTGCATGCAATACCGGGCATGGGAACGGCGGAACTGACCGTCATGTCGACACGAGCACAGGACCAGGGTCTGGTGGCAAAACTGGGCGTCGATGACCCAAAGGTCGTTCCGGCCTTTGGCTGGCACCCTTGGTTTTCATATCAGCTGTACGATGATACTCCTGCGGCAGGTGCTTTGCCACAAGGAGATGGAAGCGGCAGTGCAGACCTCGTATCTCTGGAGGATAAGAGACGGCACCTGGCGTCCGTCCTGACGCCTTCTCCACCGTTAGGTACGGTGGGGGAAGACGCCAAAGACGACAACCGCGACAAGACGGCGGCGCTGCTGTCGGCGCTTGATGCGCTGGCCAACAGCCTTCCTGCGGTCCGGCCATTGTCTGCCTTTCTGGCCGAGACGCGCCAACGGCTGATCGACCATCCAACGGCCCTGGTCGGTGAGATCGGCGTTGACAAAGCGTTCCGCGTCCCCGAACCGGCCGTCGGGGGCGGCAGTGCATCGGCCGAAGGACTGACGCCAGGTGGACGCGAGGGCCGGCGATTGTCGCCGTTCCGCGTGCAGCCAGCACACCAGGTTGCCATTCTCGCGGGCCAGCTGCGGCTCGCGGCCGAACTGAAGAGGCCCGTCAGCGTCCACGGTGTGCAGGCGCACGGCTTGCTGTTTTCGACTTTGGCTGCAACTTGGCGTGGACACGCCCGGACCGTCCTCTCCCGGCGCGAGCGGCACCAAATCAAGGGCATCGCCGGCATAGAGGACATCGAAAATGACGACAGTGACAGTGAGGAGGACGCTGGGGACGACGGCAGTCATACCAACGATGGCAATGGAGGCCATGCACAGACGGGCAAGGTTGTGGCCACACCCAAACCGTACCCACCGGCCATCTGCTTGCACTCATTCAGCGGTCCCATCGACATGCTGCGACAATACCTTGACCCCCATATACCCTCTGCCATCTACTTTTCCTTCTCCACAGCTGTCAACTGCAGCACCGAGAGCGGGTGCCAACGAACAGCCGAAGTCGTTGCAGCGTGCCCTGAGGACCGGATTCTAGTTGAGAGCGACCTGCATACGGCCGGTCCGGCAATGGATGCTGCACTTGACGACATTTATAGGCGTGTGTGTGCCATCAAGAAGTGGACACTGGCCGAGGGCGTGGAGCGCGTTGCGCAAAATTATGATGCGTTTATCCTGCGGGCATCGTCAAAACCAAAGAATGCAAAGGCATGAGGGAAACAATTGTCGGTAGTCCGAAATAGATCAAATATCCATTTTTGCGTGATCCAAAAATAAAAAACTATCTGCCTTAATTAAGGGCGCGAACCTTGCGTTGCCTTTACATAGACGATCCGACGATGACATAGGAAATATACAGTATAAAACATAAGATAAAGAACAATGTACCTGCGGCCCAAGCTAGCTGGCAACTATAACACCGGAAAATACCAATAAGGAAGAAAAATAAAGAAACCCAATGGAAGTCGTGCTGCTGCGTAAATCGGAAAAGTGAAAACGAAAAAAGAAAGAGCAATGTGCGTCAGGCAACCTGACATTGTGACAACACGGAATATGGAGCATCATGATATGCCGCAGAATAGAAAATGAATCCCAGAAAATGTCTGTATATGGCTCGCTTCAAAGCACACTAGCTTTGTCTAGGCGGTCATTTATATATTGACTCGATGGTCGTTCTTGAACTTAATGGTTGGAGCCCGGGTGGTACTGGAAACCGTCCGCAACAACAGACGCCTCAACGAAGTTGACATAGGCGTGGTCGTCGGGGGAGTACGCAGGTGGCAGTGATTCGGTATCGTCAAAGTCCGAATCAATGTCGGCCGCGTCTCGTCGGCCGTAAACGGCAACAGCGCTGGATGCGTTCATCACGGATGGCGGCGGCGGCGGTGGTGGTGGGGGCTGGCGGTAGGGTGCTACTGGTGCCGGTGGTGGTGCGGCACGACCAGAAGCAGGAGCAGAAGCAGGAGGCATGGCATTCCGCGACGCCGGTGGTGACACTGAGCGCATGGCCTGCTCCAGGTCCTCGTCCTGCTGGTGCCGTCTTGACTCGGCCGTCTGCGCAATGGCAACGCGACCCTCTTCGGCGGCAATCATCTGGCCAACAACGTCAGCTGCGGCACGGAACTCGGCAATCTCGTCTTCCAGAGAGGGGGCAGGCGAGTGCTGGCGAGACGGGGGCGTGCTGGTCACAATGTGACCGTCAGCCGGTGTGCGGAGGCTAGGGCGATCCGAAGGTCTGGCGTTGGGCTCGCCCAGCTTCTCATCGCCGTTGTGACCTCCGAACACAAAACGCCGTACATTACGAAAGAAACCGCGAACAGACGCCTTGTGCTCGCGCCGACGCTCACGGCGACGCTCACGACGGGCTTGCCGACGCTCGTGACGATCTTGTCGGCGCTCCTGACGGTTTTGGACACCCTCAGTAATCCGTTGGAAGCGACTTGCAAACCCGCGAAAGCCTCTTGGGCGATTGGCGCGGCGAAGCAGGTGTTCCTTCACACGCCGATTGCGGCAGCGACGAGCAAAGACGAACAAAAGGACGAGAACGAGACCGAAGAAGGCGACCATCTTCGCGATCGGGGCGTGCTTAAACAGGTGACCGCCGTAGCCATGGTGGCCATGCTTCCACGCAACCGGTGGCTGCGGGCCATCCGGGCCATGGCCATGCATTTTGCGGCCGCGGAATTCGCCCCCTTTGCCGACAGGGCGCTTATCAAAGCGACCACCGCCAGCCATGCCCACCCAGAACGGACCTTCAGGGCCAGGACCGCCATGATGGTTACCCTCGTCTTTGGAAGGCGAAGGGCCTGGCGGAGGAGGGCCATGAGGATGTTTCGGCGGGAAACCTTCGGACGGCGGCGGCGGTGGCGGCGGGGTCGGTAGTTCGTCATCAGGCGCAGGTAGAGGCGCGAAAACAGACGAGCAGTGGAAGAGGAACGAAGGTGGCGGCGGCGGAGGAGGCGGCGGACCAGCACGGCCATGGTCAGGAATGCAGTACGGGCGGAACATGAAAGGCGTGCCCTTCGGGTGCCCGTGGCGAGGACCTTGTGGAGGACCTTGAGGAGGACCCTGAGGAGGGCCGTGGTGATGGCCATGTGGCGGGCCCCAGCCGGGGTGGCCACGGGGTGTGTCTTCGCCAAACGTGTTGGCAATCAGCTCGCCGTAGAGCGACTTCGCAGTGCCAGTGACCTTGTGCAGGACCGAGCCGATAAAAGAAGTAACGTCGGAGCAAGGGCCGCCTCTCTTGCCGACGCCGTATTTATGGGCATCGATAAGAGGAGATGCGGATGGACCGAAGCGATCGACGATGTACCGCTCGCGAGAGTGGATGTTGTGGTGCAGCAGGGCGACACTGCGGTGCATCATGATGAGGCTGTTCTCCCAAGCGATGAGGTCGGCCACATCAGCGTCGTTGTCAGAGGTGTTGTCACTGTCCTCGGTGTCAATGGGCTTGTCAGCCGAGGCTGTCAAAGTCGTTGGCGGCTTGAAGTACTCGTCGTTGAAATGGAAGGTACTGGCGGCATTCTCGATAAGGACGATACGGGCGGGTGCGATTTGGCGAAAACGGACGGTTGTGGGAGCCTTGGCGGCGTCGTCCTTGACGGCCACACCGTTGACGGAAACGATGCGGAGGTTCATCACCTGTTCACGGTCCCGGCCACCCCAAGAAACACAGTCGCTCCCCCAGCTGATGACGGCAGACGGCGTGTTCTTCTTGCTCGTCTTGTCGGCGTCAGCGTCGCCATCGGTAGTGTCCAAAACCTGAAAATCGGGGACCAGCGGCAGCGAGAGCTTGCCGTCCTCCGGGAGAGCCTCGCCATTGATGGTGATATTGGCGGTGCCACAGAGGGTGCTTGACTCAAAGACATCGAGGCGGAAGGTCTGCCAGTTTCAAAAATTAGTGGGTCTGTGCCGAAGGGGCCCGACTGCTCGGCGACAAAATTGTACGGGACATAAATCCAAATGGGCTAATGTCATACCAAAAACGGCGTGGTGTTCTCAAGACCGGCATCTGGAACATCAAGGGTGATAAAGGCCGATGGCTTGTCGTCTAGAAGAGAGTCAGTCCCCGACATTTATGAGATAGGAATGAGGCACGAGCTTCTCATCATGATCCCGGGACGCCCTGTGCCTGTGAAGCATCGGTTCCTCCATGTCTTACGTTGTGGCGATGCTGTGGCACCGACGCCTCTGGTCAGCGCCGGCGCCAGCAAGAGGCCGGCCTTGAGGAGGCCGTGCATCGTCGTTGTCTACTTTGTTGATTCTCGTCGTCGTTTAATATCCGCAGGCTGCCGAATTCCAGTCGTCCTTGCCAATGAGCCGAGAGGCAACAATGAATATGTTGGTGTCACGAGTACGGGACGAGAAAGTCGAATAGAAGGCAGCCTAGCGAGCGGCCAAGTAGAGACACGACAAGAAAAGCCCGAAAGGATATAAGAAGCAAAACAAGCGGCCAACAAGGGCCACCACAAAAATGATCGTGAGTTTACCCTCGTCCGTTTTGTTGGGAGAAGAAACAAGAACAAAACAGGCAAGAGCAAGCAATCGCAACAGCCTCGTGAGAAGAAGCAAAAACGGAAGGAGAGGGGAATGGATTCTGAGACGGGAGAGGGAAAAGGGGCACACCAGCAGCGACGAACAGGGAAGTCACGGCACTTTCGGCGATGAAAATGAGCAGGAACGCCTCTACAACGAACTGGGAAAGGACACTGGAACCACTGAGCACTGGACACTGGACACAACACAGGACGAAAGGACAGTTCCTGCAGCAGAAGAGGCGGGGACCGAAAGAATAAGCCTACCGTAAGAGTCGGGCGAATCTTGGCCCACACTGCAGAATCCGAACCAGGATGAAGGAAGGCACGAGTGACAGAATGCAACAGGCCGAACCAAAAACTGCAGTGGTGTGTCGGCAAAAGGCAAGAGCGAAGGGTGAAGGCCACTGACAACTAGAAAATGTGACCGCTAAACACAGTGGGAGCTAGAGAGAGAAGGCAGCCCATCTGAAAAAGGTGGGGCTACCCACGACAGGGGCCGTATCATTTGCAGGAAGGTGCAACAGGGCTGCAGGGGCGGTGGTCCAATGAGGGACGTCTGGCTGACGAGTCCTTCTAAACCCTTTTCTGCCCAGTGCAGCACACTGAACAGTTGCCCGTTTGGTATTGGGGGGTATGGAGGGGGAGAATCTTTTACGGATTAGCAGATCTGGCGAGTGTCGTGATTTTTAATGTAACGCGAAGCCTGCGGAACAGATTAATAAAACAGGCCCGGTGCTTGCGAAATGTCCGGACAGTTACATGCCAACAACTGCACGTTGGAGCACAGACGAATATACGACGTGAAGGGGAAAATAGGAAAATATTTTGATTTAATCTCTATTCCTTTGCCCTCCGCCCTTGCATTCATGCTAGTCGGAGCTACTTCAATGAACTGTGAAGAAGACAGTTCCGAGAACGGGTAGATCTCCCCCCGTCACCTATTGTGTGGAACCGTGTTGGATTGCACGTCTATGAGTAGGTTCTGCCGTCAAGCTCGTAGTGACGCGGTGTATCCTGCTCAATGCACGTCTGAGGCAAAATTACCAGACACGCAACGCTCCATTGGAATTCCCTCGCTTTTCAGGGATACCCCAGTCGGACGGTATCAATGTGCAGAGGACAAATGTAAACACAAGAAAGAGGAAGGAGCAAAGAAAAAGCAAGGAAAAAAGAACCGGCAAATAAACTCCTCCCTGGTCCAGCCGATGTATAAAACGCCATCCATATGAAGAGCACGAAAAAAGACCAAATCAAAAGACGAACAATCAACAGACAACTACCACGCAACCGGTTATGCCTGCACGGCGTGCACGCCGGCATCGCTCTCGCTCACGACGCTGCCCACCTCGGACCAGCTCGTCGGCGTCAGGACACCCTCGCTCTCGCTCTCGTTGTCGCCGTTGTCGCCGTTGTCGTCGGCTTCGCTGAGCACGCCGTAGTCGGAGGCGCCCGCATCAGCGACGGACACAGCGGCAGAAGACGACGGTGTGGTCGAGGGCACGGACGGTGCCGTCGCAACCTGTGCAGCTTCCACCTGGACAAGCTCTGGAACACTGTCCGTCTGCGCATCGGCATGGTCAACGACCGAGTGGTCGTCGCCCCACACAGACACGGACCCGGTCGGCGTCATCTCGCCGCCGCTAATAATGGACGGCTCGGACATGCCGACCGAGGGCGTGACTGGAAGCGGCGAGTAGAAGCCGGGCAGGCTGCTGGAGTTCTGGGCCCAGGCCTGGATGGAGTTGTAGGCCTCGGTGTTGACCTGGTTGGCCTCCTGGTTCGGCGCCTGGGTGTCTTGGCCGGGGAGAACAACAGTGTCGTCGATGGCATTGTCCTCGGACTTGCGGAACAGCCGCAGAGACAGTTGGGAGTCGACTTCGGCAGCGGCGAGCGTGGTGGGTGATGCCTCGGCCTTGACCTCGTCGGCGTAGTCGTCGACGTCAAAGAAGACCTCGGCGCGAGTGGTCTGCTGGGCCTCGGGGATCGCTGGCAGCGGATCGAAAACGGCGTCCATATGGTTCGTGCTGGTGTCGGGTTCAGTCGCGCTGTAGATGTCGGACATGGTCTCGTCCCGGTCGGGTGCAATCAGGTAGGCAGTGCCCGAGTTGTACGCCTCGGCGGCCGTCGGGTCTGCCGTGTGGCGACGCTCGTTGCTGACGTCATGGTAGTCGTTGTGCTCGTCCATCTCAATGCCGTACTCGTCACCAAACGGGTTGGCGTACAGCGCAGCAGCATGAAGACCACGCACGCCCTCGGGCCGCCGGCGACGGAGCATACCGCTGCTGAGGGGGTCCTCAGCCGACGACAGCTGCGAGTCCCTCATCAGATCGGCGCCCGTGTTGACAACAAAGGTACCGCGGTCGGCGTTGTGGTCCGGGCGCATAAACTGGTCAAAAGACGTCTTGCTGCGAGGCTGGGCCTGGGGTCCACCCAGCGACGGCAAGTAAATACCGGCTGCTGCGGCTGCGTCCCGGGTGGCTCTCTGCAGGCTTTCCAGCGCCGAGGAAGGCGATTCGCCCGTCGGTGCTTGTGTACGGGCGGCCTCTCTGGCCCTGCGTTCCTCCTCCTTCTTGCGTTCCATCTGCATGCGGTTCCAGTACATGAGCTCCTCGCGCTGGCGGCGGCGGGACTCCTCGTCGGCCACGACGCCCGGGTCTCCGGCCGAGTGGCGGCCTTGCGAAAGCATGAAGCCCTCGGCGTCCTCGGGGCGGTTAAAGACAGGCTCGCCTTCGTGTTGTCTGTTTCTGTTCCGTTCGTCGGTGTCCTCGCCGTTCACGGTGTCGTTGAGGGACTGCATGGCAACGGCAATACGGCGACGGAGGTCGTCAGCCATGCGGCGGACTTCGGGGGATTCATAGACGGCGATGGCGGCGACGACGGCCACGGAAATGGCGATGAAGCCGGCTGAGACGATCACTGGGTTAACAGGAGGCATGGCGAAGAGCGTGCTACGCGATAAGGATGTAAGGCAGTGGAGAGTAATGAGACAAAATGAATCAACAAAAAGAGAGAGCTGGTGGGATATGGTGTAAATGGGGCTCTCCGCCTTTTTCGCTGGCCGCCGGATGGATGATGCGGGCAGCAAATGGAAGCAAATAAATGGACTGAAAAGAAAAGGGGAGGGAAATCAAAAAAGAGAATAAAAAATCAATCGAAATTTCGATTGGAAACGATTGGGACAACAAGACTGGAAAGACTGAGAAAGGAGAAGACGGCCACCAGAAACGAGTGCGTAACACTGCTTTAGGCAGCCCAGTTTCTGGCGATGAGGCAAACTTGTGGTGAGGCAGCCCTCTTGCCACCAGGAATCAACCTCACTGCCACCGCCTGCCAGGGCTACTTTTTGGCGTGCGGCAAACCGTCGTTGTAAGACTTAGTGCACGTGCCGTCATTGGAGAGTGCCCTGCAGGAGCGCCTGGCGGCGGGAAGGTGCAGGAAAGTGGGCAGCCGATCAATGGCGCTTGTAACAAGTTGTTGTGTTAGGGGCGGTTTTAGGGGTGTTGTTGGCAATAGAAGGGCAGTGCGGGGCTATCTCTTTCCTCTTAGGGGAGAAGAGGGGCGGTAACAGGGTATGTCTGGGGGCTCTGGGGGTGTATTTGGTGCGTGCTTCGGACTTTCGGCGCAAGAACGCAAAGGGCTATGACGGTAAGCGGGGTCGATTATGGGACGTTCCTTCTCACCTTTGGCAACGAGAGGTAAAGGCATTTTGCCGGCAGAATCGGCTTGGCTTTTTGCCAACGTCAAAGAAAAGAGACGCAGATTGACGGTGCTGAGATGGAGGGAGATCGAAGAGAGCAAGCGACGAATAAGAGCAGGGAAAGAAGACAGAAGAGGGAAAAGAAAGACCCAGGCGCAGAGGACGGGCAAACGAGACTGAGAAGCGAATCGAAACACAGAACGGGAAGCTCCACGATGAGATGAATCTTCGATGTCGGTGTGGGAGGAAGAAGAATGAGGGAAGGGGGACAAAATTA
Source organism: Sporothrix globosa (assembly GCA_001630435.1). Lineage (NCBI taxonomy): Eukaryota > Fungi > Ascomycota > Sordariomycetes > Ophiostomatales > Ophiostomataceae > Sporothrix > Sporothrix globosa. Next base: position 1,561,224 of record LVYW01000002.1, read on the forward strand.
TAAAAGGAAAAGGTAGAAAAGAATCAGACAAAAGAGAAGAGAAAAAGAGACAGCTCCGGGCGCAGCTAAAGAGTGATGGCGGACAGGAAGCGCGTGAAAGAGGGCGTACTAGGGAAGGATAAAGAGTGCCAGTGACTTGGGAAAGAGAGGCATTAGAGTGGGGGACGAGGTACCTCTGTAGGGCCGGAGCCAGGCGAGCCAGGGTAGCGCGGCTGCTCATGTCATCGGTCACATTCACTTCCAAAGTGGCCCAGTCTGTTGTGTGGACGTCAGACAGTCTCTTAGACGGCCTCTAAGAGGAGCTTAATCATTGGAGGCCGGGCGGTAGCATAGTTAGCTTTTAAGCTGGGAGAGAAAGTCCGTTTGACGCGTTTAATGCATGCACGACGGCACGATGCGGTTGGCAGCAGGCTGCGTCTGGGAGATGCTTGCAGTCACTTGGCAAGGGCAATGAGGCTGAACTGAACGGACCACCGTTGGAGGTCCTGCATGCAATGGCTCATCGGTGTGAATCAAATCTAAATGTACGGGCGATGCAAATGTACAAAATGAAACGACGAGACTCGAAAAAGGACACGAAAAGAAAACAAAAAGAAACATTTGTATAAAACAGGAAACCAAAATTGCGAAAAAAAAAGAGACATCCTTGACGGTCGTTAATGACATGCAGAAAGCACGGTAGACGATGGAATGGTGCGTCGACCATCCAACCACCCGCACTCATCTCTAGAGAGAGTGCCAGGCGCCACCTACCATCTCAATCTTCCCCCCATGTGAACTCTCGGGTCAATCGTTCACACCTCCCTACAGCTTCTCGATGATGGCGGCCGCAAACTCGTGCGTCTTGGCCTTGCCGCCCAGATCACCGGTCAGAGCCTTGCCCTCGGCCAGCGTGTCGAACGCAGCCTTCTCAATGCGGGTGGCGTACTCGCTGAGGCCCATGTGCCGCAGCATCATCATCGACGACAGCAGCAGCGCCGTCGGGTTGGCCAGCGCCTTGCCGGCAATGTCGGGCGCCGAGCCATGCACGGCCTCGAAGATGGAGCACTCGTCGCCAATGTTGCCCGAGGGTGTCAGGCCCAGGCCGCCAATCAGACCAGCGCACATGTCGGACAGAATGTCGCCGTACAGGTTGGGCATCACGAGCACCTTGTCGTTGTAGGGCAGCGGGTCGGTAACCATCTTGAGGCAGGTGTTGTCGAGCAGCTCGTCGTCAAACTCGATGCCGGGGAACTCCTTGGCGACGTCGCGGGCGACGCGCAGGAACAGGCCGTCGCTCATCTTCATGATGGTGGCCTTGTGCACAACGCGCACCTTGTTGCGGCCAATCTCCTGGGCCTGCTGGAAGGCGAAGCGCAGCACGCGCTCGCTGGCCTCGCGCGTGATCAGCTTGATGCTCTGCACGACACCGTCGACCACCACGTGCTCGATGCCCGAGTACTCGCCCTCGGTGTTCTCGCGGATCAGGACGGTGTCGACGCCGTCGTAGGGCGTCTTGAAGCCGGCGACGGAGCGGCACGGCCGCAGGTTGGCGAACAGGTTGAAGGTTCTCCGCAGCGTCAGGTTGAGCGAGACGTGGCCCTTGCCGATGGGTGTGGCCAGGGGACCCTTGAGCGCGACCTTGTTCTTGCGGATGCTGTCAATGGCAGCGTCGGGGATGGCCGTCTTGCCGTCCTTGAGGATGGGCGTGACGTCGATGGGCTCCCACGAGATGGGCGCCTTGGCCGCCTTGAAGATGGATTTGACGGCGTCCGAGATCTCGGGGCCGATGCCGTCGCCCTCGATCAGACTGACGGGATAGAGGCCCTGCATGTGTTAGCGGGGCGTGGTTCGTGAAGCAATTGGTGGTTGCGCTCGCGTCGTAGCTGGTACGCGAGCCCAACACGGCTCCGTTTTCCATATTCAATGCAACGTGCGTCTGCGTGACTTATACATCTGCGATCCACCTGCCGAGACGTCCGTGGCCCGGTCGGGTTCCGGACTTGGGGCTGTCCTGTTGCAGAGCACACGGAAACACAAAAGCAAATGGCATAGAGGGGCTGGAAGCTTACATCGGAGCCCTTGACACCGGTAAACTGGGCAACAGGCTTCTTCTTGTCCGAGTAGAATCTGGCCTACATCGTGTTAGCGAATGTGGTTCCGGAAGCATGATCCAATCGACAATCCATGTTTCTTCTCCCCCGAGCTCACGAACCTGCATAGAGATCGAGACCACCGCGCGGGGAGCAGCGCGGAAGCACTGGCGTCTGGCCGGGCCAGCAGCAGCACGAATAGCCAGCATGGTGGACGTGTGGGAGAGCGTTGAGAGGCAGAAGAGAGGGAATAAGGTGGGAGCGCTGGTCGAGGGATATTTCGCCGGCGATGCAAGATAAGGGCGACTCTTCCGGCCGGAGGGGTAGTCGGCGAAGGACAGACGAAAGGACGGGAGAGGCGCAAAGAAACGATTGTCGAGAAGAGTGAGGTGGAAAAGAAGAGAGAAAAGGGATAAAACGAAGCACAGAATGCACCAGGGACGATTATTGGAGCTGGGTGGCCAAAACAAAGAAAACTAGAAAAAAATAGCCAAAAAAAAAAGCTTTGCGCGGTAAAATGGAAGGGATTGGTTTGGCTGGAGATAATGAGCGCCTTCCTTACTAGTACAGCGTGGCTGCCGTTCCTACCAAACACCACGAAAAACTTCATAAAGGCCGCTGTAGCTGCCAATTGAGTGATAAATTGACATGTGGTTCTAGCGGCCACATACGGGCCAAAGGGCAGCGAAGTGGATCCACATGTAGCGGGCTGATTGGTCCAAGCGGGGGACAGAGGCATTAAAACAGCAGGAGCAGAGGCTCAATCGTAACTCCGTCGCACGAGTCGCGATAGCCTTCGGAAGCCGGATAAAGAATGACGCACTATCGATAGCGATAAGTGCCGTGCTTAGTCATTTTCATGGTGAAACGGGCGCTGTCGAAGCTCAGGAGCAGCACCAGGCTATTGGCGGGCACTAGAGACCAGCCACGTCCCCTAACCGTGTCGGAGAGACGACGACATTTAACCACATCACATTGCATCACGACGACGACGACACTGACGGCGAGAAGCACACGCGAAGCACAACCGCAGCTCAGCATTCGAATGCTACGACTGTGCTCGACCGATTGAACCCGTCTGTACCCCATCTGAGCAGTCCCCACACCCGCCGATGCCGCCGCCGAGATGACGGACCTCGAGCGATCCGTCCTCGACTTCTACCAGATCTCGACCGCCTATCCGGATGTGTGGCCGGCGGACAAGAACAACGACAGCGATGGATCCGACGGCGAGACGATGGCTGCTGCGGCCGTCTCGGCCAAAGACAGGGAACGCAAGGCCAAGCTGAACCGTCGCAAGTCGCGATACCAGGCGCTGGAGCGTGCAGCCACACAGCGCCAGAGCACGCTGCCCGGTGCCGACAAGGGCGTGCAGCGCGACGAACCGGACCCGCTGGGCACGACGGACAGCGTGATTCTGGCGCTCAAGCGCAACGGCATGGCCAATGTGCAGGACGACCCGAAATTGCGCAACCGCTTCCTGCTGTCGTCGACGACCTTTTCGCCGGCCTTCTTTCTGTCGCAGGTGCACCGAGACGCGAGCACGGAGTCCCTTGTGGCCGGCATCGACGTGCTGTCGCGGTCGATTGACCAAAAGTCGGCGTCGCTCAAGGTGCTGGTCGAGTCCAACTTTGAGCGGTTCGTGCGCGCCAAAGCCACCATCGACAACGTCTACAAGGAGATGAAGTACCACGGCGGCGAGCCGGCGCCGCCACCACCACCGCGTGCCCGTCCCCACTCGCGCCACTCGAGCCGCAGCGGCGGGTTCCGCGGCAGCATCAGCGGCGGCGTGGCGGGTGCCGGCGGGCTGGGCAGCCCAAGCACGCCGCCCTCGGACACGCGCAAGCGCAACGCGCTGGTCAAGGAGAGCGAGTACGGCGTGCTGGGCATCAAGGTGCCGCTGCTCGAGGTGTCTGCCAAGGCCGAGGACGTGTGGGGCCCCGCGCTGGGCGGCCGCGAAAAGGAGGAGACGCTGCGCGTACTGTCGGGCGAGCTGAGCCGGTTCCAGGAGTACGTCGAGGCTAGCGCCGCCATCACGGAGAGCATAAAGCGGAACGACCACGAGAGTTTGGTCGAGGAATACCACCGCGCACGCCGCTTTGCAGACGAGGCGCGCGCCCTGGCCCAAGAGCTCCAGAAAAAGGGTGCGGCGGCAGCTGCCCAAGCGGCCCAGGCCGCCAAAAACAAAAGCAGCAGAGACAAGAACGGCGGCGGCAACGACGACGGCGACGACAACGATGCTATCCTGGACGAGTCGCGGCCGACCGATGCGCAAATGTACCAGATCCTGCTGGCTGCGCGCATGTGGCACGACGTCGAGGACCAGATCCAGGTGTACAAGCGCGACGTGTGGCGCCGCCTGACATCGATGCACAACAGCGTGGCGCGCGGCCGGTCGGGCGCGGATGCCGCGGGCGGCGGCGCTGCAGGCGGCAGGGGCGACCAGCACATGGAGCTGATCGGGCTGCTGCTCGAGCTCGGCGTCGAAGACAACCCCATCTGGGTGTGGCTGCTGAGCCGCTACGACTACCTCAAGGGCAAGATCCAGGCCGTGTGCGACCGGACCAAGGTCGAGATCGAGGTCCTGCGGCGCCGCCTTGCCACGGCCGACAAGCCAGCGCCGCATGTGATTGCGGCGCACCTGCGGTCCATCGGCCGCCAGACGATCGAGAGCAAGATCGGCTCGCTGGACTCGCCCGACGTCATCGAGCTGTGGGACAAGATCCACTACTTCTTGGTCTCGCTGCTCTCGGCCCAGGGCGTCTTGGGCGAAGTGCTCGAGTTCTGGCACACGGTCGAGGGCTTTGTCGACGGCAAGACGCAAAAGTCGCTGCCCTCGGGCTACCGTGGCGAGGCCCAGACGCACCACCGCCTGTCGCAACAGGGCGCCGTCGACCTGCAAAAGGGCGCCGTCGAGCTCGTCGATCTGATCCGCGAGCACGTCTTCTCGTTCTTCGCCGGTCCGCCGCCCGAGGACGTGTCGCTGCTCTTCTCGCCCATCCCGCTGTCGCCGCGCACGCCCATGTCGACCACCTCGCTGAACGGCGGCGGCGGCGGCGGCTTTGGCGGCGCAAACGGCCCGCTGTCGCCCAACGCCTTGCGCGACCCGCGCTTCAACCTCGACCCCAAGAACCCGCCACCGCCGTCACCCCGCCGCGGCGAGGCCTGGGAGAAATTTGCCTTTTGGCCGCCCTGGTCCAACTCGGTCAGCGGCGTGCACTACCTCTCCAAGTACCTGGCGCTTGTCGGCGCCGGCGCGTCCGAGATGGCGGGCATCGGGTCGGTGGCGGGCCGTGGTGCGGACTCCACGGAGGTCGAGCGGCTCAAGACGCTGGTCGGCGCTGTGCGGGAGCGCTGTGTGGCGGCGCTGTGCGCTGCATGGAACAAGGACGCCGAGAACGTCAAATACGTCGAGGACTGGCACCGCGCCGCCGACCGCCGCGATGTGACTAAGATGCCGGCGGCTTTTGCTGCGTTTGAGGGCGCCATCCTGTCGGGCATGCAGAAGATCCTATACGTGTCCGAGGCGATGAGCAAGCCGGGTGCTGGCGACATTGTGCTGCCACCGCCGACAAAGCTGCTGCAGATGGTGCGGGCGCAGTACGTCACCACGCTGTACAAGGCCCTGAGTGGCATGGTCGAGAACGCCGAGCGACCCATTAAGAAGGCCGACGACGACTGGACGACCACCGATGCGGATGGTGTGGGCTACGTGGCGCCGCCCTCGGCCACGGCCATGTCGTCGGCCGTCATGAGCTTGCTGCACGACAGCCGCGCCTCGTCGATCATGGACAACGGCGCCTTTAACGCGGGCGATCGGGTAGGTCCCTTGCGTGGTGTTTCCCTCTTGGACCGTTTCCTCTTGGATCGATTTTGTCTGTGTCAACTAACCCGTCCGCTTTTCTAGAACGTCCGGATGCTGCTCACGCTGAGCAATCTGCAGAGCCTGCGCGTCGAGGTCGTGCCGCGCCTGAACACGCAGTTTGAAAACGCCTTCTCCGTTAAGCTGACCGACGAGACCAAGACGATCCGCGACGTGCTCGGCCAGATCGACACGCGCCTGTTCCTGTCGTACACGCGGCCCTCGGTTGAGTCACTGCGCCGCATCGTACGCGCCGGCATCATCGACGCGCCGCCGGTCGTTGCCAGCGCCAACGGCAGCACTGGCACCAAGCCCCGCGAGGTCCGCCCCTATATCTACGAGGCCCTGCTGCTGCTCGTCCTCGTCCACTCTCAGGTGTCGACCACGGCCGCCTCGCTCACCCAGCAGGTCCTGTCGCACCTGCTCGAGCAAATGTCCCGCGAGCTGCTCGAGGCCTTCAAGCAGCAGCCGCGCTCGGCCGCATCGCCCTCGGGCGCGCAGTACGACCTGGCCGGGCTGATGCAGGCCACGCTCGATGTCGAGTTTATTGCGCAGGCGCTCAGCCAGTACACGACGGAGCGCGCCAGCGAGCTGCAGGGCCAGATCTACCAGGAGCTGGACGCACGCACCGACGACGACGCGCGCGCCCGACTGCAGGGTGAGCTGCCGGAGATGCGCAGTGTGCTGAAGCGGCTGCGGGAGGCGAGCAAGAACGAATTCGCCTGTTTCCGGAAGCCGAAGCGGAGCGGCGGCGATCGAGGAGATCGAGGAGAACGGGGTGGCAGTCGTGACGGAGCATCCTCGCCAGCACCACAAGCCGCGCCTGGCCAGGGTGCGCCTATATGAGAGAGAGAGAGGCTGTCATTTTGTTAGTTTGGAGCGAAGATAATACATGAACCCATACATGAACCCAGTTGTGTTCTAAAGACATTGTCCATCATATCCAAAATGATGTCAACTATGCAAACGCTGTATTAAGTAAAATATATGAAAAAATGCTGCCCAGACTTCTATCTATTTTATAATGTCCAAAATCAAAACGCCACAAAATGAGTTCCTATCAACGCCAATGATTTTGCCGAATATGTTTTCCTTTATTTTTTTTCCTTTTTCGTTCTGTGTCTCTCTCACTCGTTCACCTCAGCAAACCAGGTCCGCAGCAGGCCGGACAGTGCCGATGGCAAGTCGTCCAGGTGGTGCACAATCAGATAGTACGGGAACGGGAATGTGTCGAGGTAGCGCTCAATGACAATGCGGCTCGCGCCCGTCGCCGGGTCCTTGATGAACTTGGCCTCCTTGAGGTCCAGCACGCTGTCCGAGCCGTTGGCGGCCATTCCGTTCTTGCTGTTCTTGCTGTTCTTGTTGTTCTTGTCATTCTTGCCGCTGCTGCTGCCGTCGAGGATCACAAACACCACCATGATCCGCGCCTCGGCCGCCTCCCGCAGCAGCAGCCGGATGCGCTCGTGCGCCGCCGAGGGCGTCAGGCCGTCCGACAGAATAATGGCGAGCTGCCACAGGTCTGCGCTGCTGCTCGAGGCCACGTTCATCTCGCGCGCGTGCTTGAAACGGTCAATCGTGCTGCGGAGCAGCAGCGCCACGTCCGTGCGGTCCTGCTGGAACGTGAACCGCCGCAGCGTCTGAGCGGCTGCACCGCCTGCGCCCGACGCGCCGGCAAACGACTGGTCGGCGTCTAGGGCGTGCGCCGTAAACACGCGCACACCAAAGCCCAGAACGCCGACCTGGCCGGCCTCGAGCATGGACAGCGCGCGGCCCACCATGACGAGCGAGCTGAGCGCGAGCTGGCCGGGCGAGGCCGCCGATCCAGAGACACCCGCCTCGGACGATGTCGACACGCCCGCCAGGCCCTCGCCCATGCTCTTGCTGTCGTCGACGCAGAGCAAGATCTGGTACGCACGCTTCGTTGGCACGCTGCGCCGCATCCAGATCTTGTCGCGCTTGTAGCCCGACGCAATGTACGGGATGATCTTGCGGATGCTCAGACGCTTGCCCGTGCGGAAGCCGCCCGAGAGTCGTGTGGCCTGCGACGGTGTGAGGATAAGGCGCAGCTGTGCCGCAAGGGCCAGCGACAGCGGGTGCGTGGCGGTCTGGAAGCCCGACCACTGCCGGATGGCGTCGTCCATGGAGATGAGCGAGGCGTCGTGGTCGTCAAAGACATCGTCGTCGAGATGCGTAGACAAAAGCTGATTCGTGACGAGCTCGTCGTCGTCCTCGTCGTCCTCTTCGTCTTCTTGTTTGATCTTGTCTTCGTCCATCTCGTCGTCTTCGTCCGCGTTGCGGTCGTAAGCGCCCTTTTGCATCGAGGCGCCGGTCCGCCCGTCGTCGCGCTCGTTCTTCTTGGCGCTGTTCTCCTCGGCGTCGTCATCGTCCTTCATCTTGTCGTCCTCGTTCACGTCTGGCTCGTCCTCGTCCTCGTTGGTCTCGTCGTTGCCCGCGTACTTGCCCTCGCCCGCCGCGTCTTGGTCATCCTCCTCGTTCTTGATCTGCTGCGGCTGCTGCGGCTCATCCTCTTCAATTGCCATCGAGTCGTCAAACGGCTTGGCCTCTTCGTCTTCCGCTGCGCCCATCGCTTGAGTCGTAGGCGCCGCGTCCTCGTCGTGCAGGTGCTGAAACTCTTTTTCGGTGCTCTGGTTCTCGGCATTCTCGTTCTTGGTCTCCTGCTCGGCGGTCTCTTCAGCCTGCTTGATCTCCTGCCGCGTCTTGTGCCACTTTTCGAGAACATCGCCCAGCTTCTTGAACGGCTGCCTCTCTTCCTGGTCGGCGTTGGCCGCGGACGGGTCCTCCTGCTGCGAGGGATCCTCATCGTTGTTATCGCGCTCGCGGTTCGAGACCGTGCCGTCACCGCCTGACGCCATCTCCTGGTCATCCGCGTCCTGCTGGCCCTTGTCGCCTTGCTCGCGCTTGGCGCTGTTGTTCTTGTTCGGCGCCGACGCGTCGTCTTGGTCGTCCTGTTCGTCGGCGCCGGTTGTGTTGTCCTGCTCCTGGCCGACGCCGCTCTGCACATCGCTCTGTGCCGCCTTTTCCTTCTCGTCGGGCTTGGTGTTCTTCAGCGATTCGGGCGCGCCTTGTTCCTCCTCTTCGTCCACCTCCATCTCGTCTTGGCCTTCTTCCTTGGCGCCCTCGCCGTCCACCTCCTCGGCTTCATCCTCGTCCTCATTCACCTCATCCTTGTTGTCTTCCAACTCCTCAGGACCCTCCATCGTCTCGTCCACTTCCTCCTCATTCACGTCCTCCTTGGTGCCAGCGTCCGCCTCGTCCTCCTTGCCACGTGTCTCCTCTATTTCCTCCTGGGCACCCTCTTCGTCCTTGTTGTCAAGGTCGTCCAGGTTGTCAAAGTCATCGTCTCCATCGTCGTTTTTGCCGTCCTCGTCCTCGAGCTGCATGTCATCCGGCAGATCCAAGACATCGTTTTGCTCCACATTCTGGTCTTGCCGGTTGAGTTCTTGTTGTGGTCCGGCCTCTTCATCGTCTTCTCCAATGGCGTCGTCGTCTTCGTCGTCGTTGTCGTCGCCGTCGCCATCCTCCTTCTTATCGTCGCCGTCTTCGCCGTCCGCTTCCTTCTCGTCCTCGGGCTTGGCCTCTTCGGCGGCCGTCCCTTGCTCCTCAACAGGTTTGCTCTTGGCGTTTTCGTCTGTGGCAGCAGCGAGGTCGTCTTCTTCGTTCTTCTGGCCGGCCGCCTCGTTGCCCTGCTGCTCTTTGTCTGTGTCCTTGGCGTCGTCCTCGCCGTCCCACATCTTCTCGTCGACGGCCGTCGGGTCCAGGTCGTCCACATCGCCGGCCTCTTCGTCCATATCGTCCTCCTCCTCTTCGGCGTCCTTGTCGTCGCCATCCTTGTCGTCCTCGTCTTCGTCGTCACCAGCCACGCTGCCGAGCTCGCCCTCCAATTCGTCGTCGCCCATGTCGACCGCGTCCTTTTCGTCGTCGATGCCCTCGTCCTTGTCCTTTTCGTTCTTCTCCTTGTTGGCCGACTGCACCAGCTCCGATAGGTCCTCGTCCGGCTGGATGTCCTTGCTGATGTCCTCGGCACCCTCGCCGTCACCAAGACCCGTGCCGTCCTCGAGCTTGCCGCTCGTGTCGTTGGCCTTTTCGTCCGACGTCTTTTCAGGGGGTGTACAGAAGCCCTGGGAGGCAATCTCTACAAAGGCACGGCTCAGGCGGTGACCCAGCTGGCACGTGGAGCGGTGCACGGTCGTCAGCTGGAGCAGAGTGTGGCGGTACGTCGAGGCGTATTGCTGCAGGAGCGGCAGCAGGACGCGGAGGAGCGCGGTGGGTGCTTGCGATGTTGACGAGCTGTAGACCGAGCGGAGAAGCTCGATGCACCGCTCCACGCTGCTCGACACCGTGTAAACATGCAGAGACTTGACGGCCAGCGACAGCTTGGCGCTGTAGTTGACGAGCCACGCCGTCTCCTCTGTGGATGTCGGTAGGTCGGAGACGGACTTGTTGAACTTTTGCACAGCGTCAAGCACCATCTTGGAAAGGTTGAGCGCTTCATCGGTGAACGCTGACAGAGCTGTCTCCGGTCTGTCGCCCAGAGGGACGGTCTGAGAGTCATCCTGACCACGCATGCTGAGCCAGAGTTTGATTTGGCGGAGGATGTAGGCGAGCTCGGGACGCTGGTCGATTTGCTGGTCTAGCTCTGCGGCAAAAATAGTGAAGTCTGCCTCGACCTCCCTGCGGATGGCGACAGTCTTGGGCGAGACGAAGCCCGAGGGGAGCGCAGGTGCCGCATCCAGAAGAGCGAGCTGCTTGGACAACTTCGTCGTCCATCCCTCCAGCTTGGACTGCACGGACTTGACGTCGACTGAAGCCAGGCGAGCGTGGATGCTCACGAGATGGACAGCCACATGCAGAACCGAGACCAACCACCGGAGAACACGCCTGGGGTCGCCAGATACGTTATCGAGGCTTACGACGACCTTCGCGTCCGTGGACTCGGCGGATTCGGCGACAAAGCAGCTGCTGAGACCCTGGACATAGGCGATCTGGTCGTCGAAAGCCACCAATCCCTGGGCTGACTTGGCAAGGAGCTCGCGCTGCTGCAACGAGACAAAGAGGATGCCCTCCAGGTAACCCACGCTGCGGCGGGCGACAACACGTTGGAGGTCGCTGTTGTGGTCGTAGAGCGCATTGCGGAACTGGGGCGCGAGGTCCATAAACTTGTGGAAGCCGTACTCGAGACCGGGGAGGTCAAATTCTTCGGGGAGTCGCATGGCATTGTGGCCTGAGAAGATCATCTCGAGCGACGCCTGGGTAGCCAAGCGGCTCATGCCAAGGTTGTTGCTGAAGCCCATCTGGCGGACGGCCTTGACCGTCTCGTCAAACAGGCGGGTCTTGCGGGTCTTGAGCTGCTTGACGGCAGCCTTGTTCTCGTCCGTCAGCAAACCCGGCGTCTCCTTGCGCAGCTCGGATGCAGATGATACAAGGTCGGTCAAGAACGTCGCGACAATGTCAGACGCGTCCAGGGCGGCTTCGGGCAGCGTGCTCGCCTTGGCCATAATGCCGACGATGCGGTCGATGCTGGACAGGCGGCGCGTGTGCGGGTCCTGGCCCCAGCTCGGGATAAGCTGTGCGCAAATCTTAGCGGCCGCCTGCGGCTGTTCCATCTCAATGGCGCGCTCGTATGAGTACAGCGCCAAAACACCACTGCCTTGTACGACAGCTTCCGACTCGATATCTGGGAGACCCTGCAGGATCACGGCGCCCATTGGCTGACCCAGGACGGCACGGAACTTGCGTACGAGACGGAAGAGCTTCTGATGCGACTTGCGGGCACTCTCGCGGAGCGCCTCGATGTTGGTATCGCGCCAGCTGGCCAGAAGAAGCACGTCGTTCATCTTCTTCTGCAATCCCTCGCGTCCCTTCTTGACGGCCTCGATGGCCTGGCTCTCGAAGCGTGCATAGTAGCCAATGAGACTCTCCAAAGCGTTGGAAATGACAGTCAGGGCAGGGTAGTCGAGCAGGAGCAGGCGTAGATGGGCGGCAATCTGGCGCAGCAGGTCGAGGCGGGCCCCGTATTGGCCAGCAATGGATCCGGCGAGGTACGAGGACAGCTCCTTGAGAAGCTGCTCGGCGTGGTAGGCGAGGACGGTGCTGTTGGGGTCGCGGACGTCCTTACCCGACTCGAGGAGGATGGCCATGGGCCCGGCCACGGCCGCTTCGTAGGCAATGAACCACCATGTGCCCGCATCCTGCCGGCACTTATCGACCTCGGTGTCAAAGAGGCGGCTCCACGTCGACAACTCCAGCTTGCGCCAGCTCACGAGCGTGGCGGTGGTGCGGTCGTAGAGCGTCGGTGTAAGGTAGATGCGGGGTGCGTATCCGCGGAACTGCCACTCGTACAAGAACTCGTGCAGCTTCTCGACGCGGGGAATCACCTTGGCCAGCGGCTCGTTAAAGCCCAGCTCCAGGACCTTGTCGCACCCGTCGAGCACGTCGGCAATGGGCTGCAGGTGGCCGATCTCGTCGTTGCGCTGTAGGGTACGGAACTTGATCTGAATGTCGTGCACTAGAGCAACTAGCTTACGCGCCTCGGGCAGGTTCGTGTCGGCATAAAAGTTGTATTGCGACGGGTTCTTGGCATTCTTGGGGTTCTTGGATTTCTGGGGCACCGTGACCGTGACACTTGCGTTTTGCAGGTCGCGCAACTTGTCGTCCAGCACCAGCATTGTCGCCGGGAGGATCTGGCCATCCATCAACCGCGAGATGGCCACTGGCTGCTCCTCGTCGACGTTCTCCTTCGCCATGGCGCGGGCGGTCGACTTGCAGAAATCAAGAATCACGTCGGTGGCGGGACGCGACGGCTGCAGAATCTCGTTATGGATCTGGGCGATGTCGGCTGACAGGTCCCATGTTGACTTGGATGTGGCGGCCGCCGCATTGTTGGCCACGGGGGTGCCTTGCTGGTCGCGGTCCTTGCTGTCTTCGTCGTAGTACGTCGGGAACAGCTCGGTAAACTCGGCCGCGTCTTGCTCTTCCTCGTCCTCCAGGCTGCCGCGGAACCGGTAAAGGTTGTTCTTGTCCTGCTCCGCCTTCTGGTCCGCCGCCAGCTTCTTCTTCCACTCGTCGAAGAAGTGGTGGAACGTCTCGAAAATGCGGCGTCGTCCCTCGGTCGAGAAAGTTGAGGCATTGATGGCTTTGCCGTTGGATCCCTCTACAGCAGCACAGACACTGCCAAACTGCAAAACCTCCCAGCTCTTGGAGATGGCATGCGGGATGTCCTCGATGTGAGCCAGGCGGCCATTCAGGAAAGGCGCCACGGTGAGCCACTGAGCTGCGGGTGTGAGCGTGTCTTCGGCATCAGAGCTGACATCCGAGGGGGAAGGCGCGCTCTCGCTGAGAGAGAAACCAAGCTGAAGGCAGCGCAAGAAGTTGGCTAGGGGCACGGCCAGGTCCTGGTACGCGGTGAAGCTGACCAGAAGACGCTCGATCAGGCGCGTAACGTTGCCCTGGACGAGCTGGAGCTCTTGGCGCGCCTCTGTGGATGCGGCCGATGCGATCGGTGCGGTCGCACCGAGAAGCGAGGACACAAGGCGGTAGTGCACTCCGCCGAGGTCGTCCTTGACGGTGATGTCCAGAACAGGGTTAAAGACGTCCTTTTGCAGGCGAGACAGCTCGCTAGCGTTACCGGTGCTGGGCGGGCGGTAGATGTTGGCCGTGGGCTGCTGGTGGCTGCGTTTTTTGTTCGCTGCCTCGATAGTGGCGTCGAGCACAACAATGTCCTCTTCCACAAGCTTCAGGCGCAAGTTAGTCGCGGCGGTGGCCTCCTGATTCATAAACGAGCGGTCAAACTGGCGCAGGGACGTGGCCTTGTGGTCCAGCGACGCACGCAGGGACGTATCAAACTCCTGCTCAGTCTGCCACTTGAGGTACGGGTCAAAGACTTTGTCAGGTGTGTACAGCTTGATGCAACCCAGAGCATACTGCACCCAGGCAATGGCCGCAAACGGTTGGTGCAGGTGGCCAGCTGCATGCCCTTTGGACGCGGCGAGGGCCACGATTGCGGGCATAAAGTGCTGGTTGAGGACCGTCGCGAGATGACGACCCAAGTGCTCGGGCCACGACGCCTCAAAGCTCTTGTCGAGACCGGGCCAGATCACACTCTGAGCCGGGAGCACGCGACTGGTTCCATCGTCGTGGGCGACGGAGAGAATGAGGCCGTTCTTGGAAATGACCACATCGGCAATCCGGGGGTGGTTGACGGCCGTTTCAAAGAGTGACTCAATGTTGGCTTGCAGCGTCGCGTCGTGCGGTGCAATAACAGCAACGAGCAGGTCCCACAGACCCTGGGTCAGCTTCGCCACTGGATCTGCAACGATGGACGTGGACGACTGTGCGACCATCTTGCTGACAAACGGCAGCTCGGTCTCCAGCGAGCGGAGGGAAGCAAGGGTCGACGACGAGGTGATGGCGTCGCAATTGCGTAACAGTTGGCTCGACAGCGTACCGCTCCACGGGCGGATGGACGAGTCCTGGCTGAGCAGGTGGTCGATGGTCTGCAGCACATTGGCGGCGCCGACGGAGCTCCGCAGACGCAGCTGGGAGGAGGTCGGCAGGTCTGACAGGACAAGGGTGCTGAGCTGGTCGTCCTGGGTCGTTCCGGCGGCTCCGTACAAAATATGCAGCTGGCGCACGGCTTCAAAGATGTCGGTAAACAGTGGCAGCGCGCCAGGCTGCTGGTGGTCGTCGCCCACCATGGCCTCGAGCCGGCCAATCTCGTCCGCGAGGGCCTTGACGAGAACGGCAGAGTCGGCGCCGTCCACGCGCAGAAGACGGTACGCCTCAGCCAGCGAGGTGATGACCTTGCCGAGGTCTGCAGCCGTGGCAGACGACACGCGCCACTTGAGATTGTCAAAGCGGGCGGCCAGGCGCTCCATGCTGGTGATTTGCTTGTAGGAGGCAATGTCGGGGATGGGCAGTGGCCGGAGCACGGGCCAGAGCACGTCCATGCTCAGACCGGTGGTGAGCTTGAAGCCGGCCGCAAAGTCGTCCTCAAGGCGCTGGATGATAGCAGACACAAACGCAGGGAGAAGGGGTGTGGATGAAGAGGTTGCCATGTCAAGCAGCGACTTCTTGCCGCCGTCCAGGAGGCGGCGACCGTAGCCCAAATGAGCCTGGAACTGGGCCTCGTCAAAGCTCGACTGCGACGCCAGAGCATGCGTACGCCACCAAAAGTGCCACACGATGTTGAGCAGATAGCGGTCGACCAAGCCGTCCCCGTCGCCGCCGCCAGCCGAGTTACCAGACAAGGCCAGGCAGAACTGGAGGACTTGTCGGGCCACTTCATCAAGGAACTTGTAGGCGTGTGATGTCGAGTCGCGCTTGATGAGGGCCACTTGCTCCACGAGCGACGAGCGCTGCAGACGCGTCAGGAGAGAGATCTTGGACAGGTACAAGGACGCGCGCTGTGCCTGAATCTGCAGGTCTTCGTGGGCGTAGTAGACATCGGCGTAGCGCTCGTAGCTCACAGCTTGCCACCAAGCACCAGCAGCCGACTCGGGCGAAGTATGACGGAGTGCGCGGACGAGAGGCGCATTTTGGAAGGGATGCAGGGGCTGTTCGTGGACAAGCAGACGGCCGAGCTGTGCTGTCTGCGTCGAGCTGGCATCCTCTCCAAAGCGGGACTCGGCAAACCGGTTGTACTGGTTCAAGATGGCTTCGCGGATTGGCTGGGCATCGGCAGTCTTGACAAAGGCCAGCAGGGCATGCAGACGGTCCAACACAGTCTGCGTCTGTTTCTCGTCACCACCGGCGAGCTTGACGAGAGTGCCGGTTTCGACGGCGCGGAGGAAGCGCTCGAGAAGCATCGAGTCGCCCAGGGATAGGTTGTCGAGCCACAGCGGGAGCGTTGCCTCAGCGTCAGCATCGGCGTCGGCGGACACAAGATGGCCGGTCACCTGGAGATAGCGGCGCATGCGCCCTTCCACGGGCGTAATGTGGTGCTTGTACGGATCCACGCGGAGTGCCGAGTCCTGCTCGTTGTCGTTATCGTAGTCCATGAAGATCTCGATGGACCGGTTGCGCATGGCGCGCGAGAGCTCGCCGTACCGGGGATCCACGGTTAGGAAGACACGGAAATCCGGGTGCAGCTCGACGATTCGCGGTGCGCCGTCCGGGCCACTGTGTTCGTTGATGCTCAGGAATCCCTGCGGCCGCTCAAGCAGCGAGTTGAGACGGTCCAGAACGGACGCGTTGCAGAGGTTGGCGTTGTCGAGCACGAGCCAGTGGCCGGCTTGGGCAGCCTGGACGATGATGCTGTCGAGCCACTCGAAGCGAGGGTTCTCGAGCGTGAGTGGCTGCTGGAGGAGGTCGTGCGTCCGCGACAGGACGGAGGCGAGTGGCGACTGGGCATCGATCAGGGGCGCAAGGCGGGCGATGCACTGCGCAATGCGAGCGAAATGCTCGGCCTCACCCGTAGCAGCGCCAGCAGCTCCAGCAGCTCCACTACCGCCCTGGGTGTTGCGAGGCCGGAGACGGATGGTACGCACCAACTCAGCGGCAGCTGCCGGTGCCGGTGCGGTCGTGATGTCGGTCGATGTCTCCGAGGCGTGCTCCAACAAGAAGAGCTCGAGGCTGTCTTTCAGCTCAGCAACGCTCGCGAGAACCTCGCGGACAGGGTCAGCCTGCTCAAAGCCACCCACAAGGTCCATGGCATCCACGTCGGCGCTCAGCGGGAACACGACCAGGGGCTTGCCCGCCAGAGCCGCCACGTGTTGCAGCAACGCCGACTTGCCCGTGCCGGATGGGCCCACAAGGATACACGGGAGGTTGTTCTGCACGCAGACCAGCAACGACTCAAGCTCAGGCAGGCGCGGCGCTGCGTTGAGGCCGGGAAAGTCGGGCGTTGGCTTTGACACGAGGTTGCGGCCGAGAAGTGCAAAGCCCACCTGTGCTGCACTGGCCCCGACGGCGTGGTACAGGCTGTGCGGCTTGTGGGGGCGGCCAAAGGCGGTTGCAAAGAGGCGCGCGACCTCCTGGCGGTCGCGCGCTGTACGGAAGCGCTGGCGCACCGTAATGTCAAAGTAGTCCTGGACGGCCGATGCATGGGGCGCGGCCGCCAGCGCCAGCCAGCGCAGCGTGTCACGCAAGTTGAACTCCCACGGCGCGCCCTGCAGGCCAAACGAGCGGTTCGCAATGACCTCACGCTCCAGCGCGGCCACAAAGTTGGTGATGCTGCGGACCGTGTCGGTGGGGATGGTCGGGTAGCGCTTGTAGGCGATGCGCAGCTGGTCGGCCTCGGTGAAGATGTCGGCGTAGACGACGATGAACCGGTTGACAAACGAGCTGGGCAGACCCTTGCGGCCGCCGCCCTGGTGGTGCGGGTTCTGCGCGGCAAAGAGGCGGAAGTCCTTGTGGCGCTTGAACGTCTGGTCGAGCTCGGCAATGTACACCTCGCCACGGTGGTCGAGACAGGCGTTAAGGCCCTCGAGGACCGTCTGCGACGCCAGGTTCATCTCGTCGAGCAGCACCCACTCGCCCTTTTGCATGGCCTGCAGGAAGGGGGCGTCGCGCCAGGCAAAGTTGCCCGCCTCGGCGCCCTCGACCGGCACATCCGTTCCAAAGAGGTCCATCAGGTCCGTCTGGTCCGACAGGTTGATGCGCGTCAGTGGCTGGCCGCAGGCACGCGCCAGAGCGCTGATCAGGGTCGTCTTGCCTACACCGGGGTTGCCTTCGAGCAGGACCGGCTTGTGGTTCATCTGCAGCGCGCGGACGACACGCATGACGTTCATCTTGGTCGTGGGTGCTTCGAAGTCGAAGCTGGCATCCAGCGCACCGGCGGCCGACCGCTCGATGCTAAAGTCACCGGCCCACAGCGTCTCCTCCGTGGCACGCATCACGGGCTCTGACTGGTAGATGGACGCCACTGCGGTGCCTTTGAGCTGCAGCAGTTGACCCAGCTTGTGCAAACAAAGCTCGCGCTGCTCGCCAGCCACAGTGGCGTCGGCCGAAACCATGGCGGACGGGTTGGCGCCGAGCGTGTCGATAAAGACCGTCGCGGCACCGTGGATCAGGGCAGCTTCGGGTGTCGACGTCTGGCTGCACTTGTTGACAAACTGCGCCCAGACGAGAATGTCTCGGATCGAAAAGGGCGTGGCAGAAGACGCGCGGAATGTGCGGCCGAACCAGTACGAGAAGGCCACAATGGGCTTGGCCAGACGGCGCACGTTCTCGTCCAGCGTGGCGGAGACGATGGCCTCGACGTCCTCGCTGTCGGTCAGCGGCGGGACCCAAATCTCGGTGAATCGGTTGCGCAGGGCCGGCGACAGCTCCTTCTTGCCAAAGTCACCGCCTGGGTTCATGGTCGCGAGGAACTGGAAGGTCTCCTGGGCTTGCACTGTCGGATCTTCGTCGCCCTCGCCCAAGCCCTTCTCGGCCAGCAACAATGTGCGCTGCGGCTCCAGGACCGAGTTCAGACGCTCAAGCACCGAGTCGTCAGCCAGCGAGATTTCGTCGAGGAGGAAGAAGCTGCCCGTCTTCATCGCGTGGACAAGACTGCCGTCCGACCACTCAAACAGCGCCTTGCTCCGAGCATCGTCGCGGGCGATGCGCTCAATCAGCTCTGGAGGCAGCAGGCTTTCTCTCTCTTCCAGGCTATGCAGTCCGTACTTGCCCATCAGCGTGTCCGCCGTGTCGTTGCTGGTGACGGCCTGGCTCTCGTCGCTTGAAGGTAGAAGGGCCAGCGCCTCGACCAGGTCGCGACGTAGAGACTCGGTGACGGCGCCGCGGTTGCGCACGGGGCGCTGAGAGCCAATTAGGTCACCCGTTTCCGTGTTCTGGTGGGCGTTGACAATATGCAGCTCACGGCCGGCGGCCTCGGCCACCATCTGGCAGATTGTCGTCTTACCGCAGCCCGTCTCACCGACCAGCAGGATTGGCTCGCGGTTCTTCAGTGCCTGTGTGACCAGCACAAAGAGGCGCCGCATGGCCTTGGTCCAGACGACCTGTTGCGATGCATCTTGTTCGGCCTCGAACCGGCGCAGATCGGCGCTGGCGCCGGGGCCATAGATGGCCTCGAGGTCGATCTTGGTCTTGAAAATCGTCTCGATGACGCTCTTCACCGACATGCGCTCCTCCTCGTCACGCACACGCTCTGCCAGCAACATAAAACCGTGGCAGGCGATCTGGTCGCGGTTGTCGGCCTCACGCAGAGCCCAGCGGAACAGGTCTCGCAGCGTGGCGAAGCTGTTCTTCTGCTCAAAGACACGGCTCGTCTGGCGCAGGCGCGACAGCTCTTTGTAGACAGAGACAATGCGCTCGCAGTCGGACGGCGCCGTGTTGCGGCAGCGCATTTGCAAGATGTAGCCCAGCTCGTTCTCGGGGATATCGTCAAAGTGTAGCTCGAGGAAACGGTTGCGGAAGGCCCGCGAGAGGACTTTGCGGCCGCCGTAGAGGCCCGGCGGGTTCTGCGTCGCAAAGAGCATAAAGCTCTCGTGGGGACGCACAATCTCCTGCGTCTCGGGGATCAGCAGCTCGCGGTTGTCGTCCAACAGACGGTTGAGCGCTTCGAGCACGTCGGTCGGCGCCAGGTTCAGCTCGTCAAGAACGATCCAATGGCCCTGGCGCATCGCCTGGACCAGAACACCCTCCTGGAAGCGCAGCTTGCCGTCGGCGCCAGACACATATGTGCCGAGGTACTCTTGCAGGTCGGTGTGCTCGTGGTTGTTGATACGGACAAATTTATTGCCGCTGAATTGCGCCAGGTACTCGATCATGCTGGTTTTGCCCGCGGACGTAGGGCCTTGGATGAGGATGGGAAAGCGGCGCGTCGACGTGGCGCGGACGATATTCAGCAGGTTGCGCTCGACGTAGGCAGTGCGGATATAGTCCTCGCGCTCAATGACAGGTTCGGCGCCCTGCATGAGCCAGTATTGGCGGTCCTTGTCTTTGTTCAGGAAACGCACGTAGTGTCGACCATCGGTGGGTGTCCGCGGAGCCTGGGCCAGGATGGCCTGGCGGCGCTGCTTGCTGGTGGCGTCGCCAAACAGGTGGTCCAAGATCAGCGGCATGACCATATTCTCCGATATTTGGCTCAGTAAGGTGAGGAAGCCCATGCAGAAACCCTCAAAAAGAGCGCGCTCAAGGCCGTAAAAAGGTGCCACATCGTCGACATAACGGAGAACGCGGGTCAGCGTGCGCAGACTGTAGTGCGGCACTTCGTTGGCACCATCCACAAGCTTCTTTTCCTCGGCCAGGCCCTTGATGGCAAGGTAGAGGCGGGCAACGCGCTCGATGATGCGGTCGCTGACCTTGGCATTGCCCTTGAGGTAAGTCTTGATAATCGGCACCAGGTCTTGGATCTCCCGGTCTGGGCTGGCCACGTAGAGCTCGGTGAAGCGTGACCGCAGGCCAATAGGCAGGTCCCTCTTGCCGACGTCGGTGGCCGGGTTCATGGCACCAAAAACGCGGAATTCGGGGTGGGCCTCGATCTTGTCAATCTCGCCCGTCTCAGACAGCAAAATAGACGGGGTATTTCCGGGGCCAGACGAGAGCAGGTCGGCAATGCTCTCGAGCGTGTCGGGCGAGGCCAGGTTGATTTCGTCCAGGAGCAGCCAGTCGCCGTTCCGCACAGCCTGGACGATCTTGCCCTCGACAAAGGCAAACGCAAACGCGCCTTGGCCGCTAGCAACCTGGATGTCGAACTGCTCTAGCTTTTCAGAAAACAGAGCCCATCGCGACTTCAGGTCCTGTAGGGCCTTGAGCCTGGACGACTCCGTCTTTCTGCGCTTGGTTGGCTGGGCGTCGGCAGCACCCTCTGACGCTGCACCAGCTGTGGCTGCTGCTGTTGCGGCTGCCTCGGCACGAGCTGCGTTCTGACGCTCCGTCAGCTGCTCCAGGATCCTGTCAAACATCTTGGGTGCCTGCTGCCAAAGCCGACAGACATCGGCCCAGCGCCCACGGGCGATACTGGAGCTGATGCGCTTCAGGTATTTCTCGTTCTTCTCCGTGGAGATGCCCGTGGCCGCAAAGAGGTCCTCAAACTCCTCCTTGAGGGGCATCGCCAAGCTGCGGGCATTGACGGGTTTGAAACCACCGAGCAAGTCGCCAACCTCGCTCTGCTGCGACAGGTTGACGACGATCAGTTTGTGGCCCATGGACTCGGCCAGCTGCTGGACCACAGTGGTTTTGCCGATGCCCGTCTCGCCGACAAGCAGAAGCGGCTCCTTGACGTCGACGGCGACGGCAATCTGCTCAAGCAGGCGGCGTGCATGTGCTGTTGTGGCAAATGGCCGTCCCTTGGGCTTGAGAAGGCCGTTGGCACCGCCAAACCGTCTTGGCTTCTTGAGCGTTACACGGCCCACAGAGAGTTGCTTCTCGCCGTCTTTGAATGAGGGTTCATGGGACACAAGCGCGTGCTCGGCTACGTCGGGCGGAATGCGCAGCGCCTGCGCAATGGTCTGGCCAAGGTACCTGCGCACGCGGTCGTCCTTGATACTACCGGCAAAACAGTCCACGGCATCAAGAAAGATGCCAATCGTGTCCGTCTCGGTCAGCGTTGTCGGGGCAGCCGACTGTCCCAAACCTGGACGGAAGAGAACACGCTGTAGTCGCCGGCACCACTTCATGAGATCACGCAGGGTCATGGGCCGCTCAATGGCCGCCGCTGAGAGCGAGCTGTTCTTCTTGGACGACAGGGCCGTCAGCTGGTCAAAGACAGCGAGAACGTCGGCTGCAAGGACTTGCAGAGATGGGAAACTGTCGTAGACAACTTGCCGCAGCTCAGTTGGTGGCAACGGCTGCACGGAAAGCTGCTGCCAGAGCCGCTCGCCGAGCAAGGAGCGCGTCGTCTCCTGTCCGTTGAGGCCCAGGGTGGTACGGACCGTAGCAAAGATGCGAAAGTTGCGAGCGGCCTTGATCGTCTCGCGGCGGCTGGGGATGAGCAGCTCGCGACGCTCAATCAACGGGAGGATGGTGCTCATGACCTCGTTGGGGGCCCGGTCAAGGTCCTCAATCAGCACCCAGCGGCCCTCCTGTACCGCAACGGTCAAGATTCCCGGACGCCACTGAAACGAGCCCGGTTTTGTGCCAGCCGAGTAGAGACCAATGAGTGTCTTGGCATCGGTCTGCTCGTTAAGGTGCAGGGTGACGAGACCGGCCTCCATGCCGAGCTCGCGTGCAGCCTCGCGGACCACAGAGGTCTTTCCGGAGCCCGGCAGGCCACGCAGCAGGATTGGCTGGGGATTTTGCAGGCACTGCGCGAGAGATTCGAGGTTGCGGAGCGTGGTCGACGTCTTGATCAGAGGCGAGGGCTGGGTCGGGGTGGTCGTGCCGTCGAGCGCCGTGTCTGCAGCTGGATGTGGGATGACACTGCGACCCCATGCACTGACGAGGGGTGTGAGAGATAGGACTAGAGGTAAAGCTTCTGCCTCGCTGTCTACAGCATCCTCCTCTTTTGTCAGACTAGCGGGAGCGTGCATGACAAGGACCCGCTCGTGCAGGTCTTTGCACCGGGTGTGTTCATAGAGCGTGAGGAAGGTATAGTCGGCCTGGATGCCGTCGAAATCAGCCACCAAGGAGTCCCCCTCGAGTATGCATTGTCGGAGGACGCTCTCCAGTTTAAAGTCGGCCGCGGCGTGCACGAGGCAGAAGATGCGAATGGCGAGGAAGCGGACGGGCGGAGAAGTGTGGTGGAAGAGCGACTGGAGGCCCGCGGGCACGAGCTGGGCGTAGGCCGAAGCGTCGAAGTTCACCAGACGCCACAGGACGAGGAGAATACGGACAAGGTCAGAGGCTGAAGGCGGGGCGGTGGCCGAGGCAGAGTGTGAAGTAGAGTGTGAGGCGGAAGGAGAGGGGGGTAAAGAGGTGCCGTTTTCTTTCGGGGCGGTGTCGTAGACAGAGGACAGGGTGTGCAGGAGCGGTATGGTCGTCGAGGAACTTGGTTCCGCAGCCACGGCTGTTTCGTCTAGGTACTTGTCCAGCAGTACCGACAGGTAGGGTGCCAGAGGGAGGATTCTGGCAAAAGCAGCGAGGACAGTGTCGTCCTGAACGCCTCGACGGGAGTGGAGCAGCCACCGTGCGCAGATGTCGGCAAAGAGGGGCTCGAAATGGGCAAATAGCGGTCCGGTTAGACGCGGTAGTAGTGCCGCTTGGGCTACAGCGTCCAGAAAGCTGGCCGCGGCGTGTGGTTGCGGCGGTGGTGTGGACGATGTCGAAGTGGTCATCGTTGAGGCTGCAGATGACGGTTGGCTCTGGAGGGCACGCAGCAGCGCAGGAGGCAGCAGGGCCAGTGTGGTCACGTCGGCCAGCAGAGAGCGTCTCTGTGGCGACACTTCGTACACGGCCATGGCTAGCCAAAAAGAATCGGGATCGGAGTGCGTGTGGTGGTGTTATGTCATGTTTTGTCCCGTTGCATGCAACTTTTTGGCGGCCGTTTTGGTGATGCAAAGTAGGCCAAATTTGGGGCAGGCACGCATTGGAGGCAGGGTCGCTACTGCTGTGTTTTTTTTTTTTTTCTGCCAGGCAGTTGGCCTTATCGATAAGCACGGTCGCGCCTTTCTGCAGCAAACGAGCTGGCAAGCTGCCAGGTGCCCCACTGGACACCAACGCGCCAATCACGGCAGACCAATGCGAACAGCGGAAAAATCCCTTAATTTTTTTCAACATCGGCCGACTCAATTGATGTTCTGACGCCTCACGACGACCCTACCCACGCGACCACACCCGCGACCACAGCCTCCGCCCTCGCGAACCATCACATCTCCTTTTCTCTGTCTTTGATTTCGATATCAACTCTCTGTTCTTCTGTTTCCCGCTTCGTTACCCTCCACCTACCCCTCACAATGTCGATGACCTGCCGCTACGCAGCCCAGCGCTGCTCACAACAGCTCCGGACGGCGAGCCGCGTCCGCCCGACCGGCGCCATGGCGTCCTTCAGCATCGCCCCCCAACGCATCACACGGCGGAACAACTCGACGGAAGCCGCCGTCGACCCCAAGATTGCGACTATTGTCGACCAGATCAGCCAATTGACGCTCCTCGAGACTGCCAGCCTGGTGTCGAGCTTAAAGGTGGGACAGTTTTGGCGGAGGACGAGGGATATGCATACTGTCGGACGACTCCATACTAATTGAACGGCTAGACCCAGCTGAACATCCCCGACCTGCCTATTGGCGGTTTCGCGGCGGGCCCCGCAGCACCTGCAGCAGCCGCCGAGGCCGCAGAGGCGGACGACGCACCGGCAGCGGCGGCCGAGAAGTCGCTGTTCACGCTGAAGCTGGAGAGTTTTGATGCGGGCTCGAAGCCCAAGGTCATCAAGGAGATCAAGAGCCTGCTGGGCCTGAGTCTGGTGGACTCCAAGAAGTTCGTGGAGAGCGCGCCCAAGATGATGAAGGAGTCGGTGCCGAAGGAGGAGGCCGAGAAGATCATTGCGACGCTCAAGGAGCTGGGCGCCGTGGTGACCATGGACTAAGGGAGGGACGACAGTGGCGACTGACGCCTTGGTGATGATACGGACGGGAAGGGAAACGGCAAAAAGGGCCGCATACAGGCATTGTATACCAGAAACAGCATATATGACGCCGCAAGCCATGTAACATTAAGCAACTGTACTCCGAATTGGAATACCATCTTCTATCTATTACGGAGTCTTTTTGACAGTGACATCCACCTACGACGAGAACAGAGGAGCTGCAGAGACAGATTGGTATCGATGGCA
The DNA here is from genome assembly GCA_001630435.1 of Sporothrix globosa. Lineage (NCBI taxonomy): Eukaryota > Fungi > Ascomycota > Sordariomycetes > Ophiostomatales > Ophiostomataceae > Sporothrix > Sporothrix globosa. Next base: position 1,585,828 of record LVYW01000002.1, read on the forward strand.
ACTATCAAATACTAAAACAATAACAATGACCAGCACGAGAGCCGGGTCGCGCGACGAATGGCTCCGAAATGAAGCAGGCGAATCTCAAAACACTTTTCCAAGCCCAGGTGTATCCCGCAGACCATGCACCGACCCAAACCAAGACAACAAAAGAGCACCAGAACGCCGTCATGTGAAAGAGAATACAAAACCCAAGCGGCCACAGCACCCAGTCCAACTACGCAGGCTTCCCGTTTGCGGCGGACTGCGTTGCCTCGGCACGATGAACGAGGCTCGCCTGCACCGCCCGCTCGCGCTCAGCCTCCTCCTCCTCGCCCATCAGGTGGTCATCCTCGCCCAGGTCGCTCGTCTCCTCCCACAGCCGCCACATTTCCGCATCCTGGCCTTTGGGGACGGCCCAGATGCTTTCGCGCAGGCGCTTGTGCCGCTCGCGGTCCTCTTCGATGCGCTCCTCAATCTGCCTCTTGTCGAGCCGGCGCGGGGGCTCGACGGCCGATTCACCGCCGCCCGCACCGCTCCCGTCACCCGCACCGCCGTGGTCCGTGCCGCCACTGCCGCCGCCACGTCCATTGTGTCGCCGCGAGGGGATCATCTGTGATGGTGGTTGGCCGTCCACGTCCATGACATCGCCGCTGCCCCGTTCGCCGCTTGGTGCGCCCGACGCGCCGCTGGCCTCGCCGTTCGCCGGTCCGCCTGCACCCTCCCTCCCCGCATGGACGGGCGACAGCAGGTCGGTCTCGCGCTCTTTGAGGACCTCCTCGATCTCGGTCACGGCCTGGGCTTCGAGAAAGCCCTTTTGCTGCAGGCCCTGCAGCACGCGGCGCACGACTTTGACGTTGGCGGCGCCCTGGCCGCTCTCCGGGGCCACGGCATCGACGACGCGGATAATGTCGCGCTGGATCATGCCGACGTAGTCGTTGTGGCCCTCGCGCTGGGCGAGCTCGAGAAAGTGCTGAATAAAGTACATAATGTTGGCGCGTTTGTTAAGGGCCGTTTGGGGCTGCAGATACAGGTCAGTTAGTCGGTTATCAGACTAAAGGTTGCACACGGATGATATGCAGGGTGCCACCCACCTTCTCGAGCTGCTCGATGATGCATGAGTGCAGGTCCTCGTCCATGTCCTTGTACTTGAGCGCATAGGCCGCGGCCTTTTGGGCGGAGTTGACCGAGGCATTGAGGTTCTGCAGCTGCGCGCTGAAGCGCACGCGCACCTCGAACGGGTCCGCCATCGTTCACAGTGGTGAGTGCTCCTGTGGGTGTGTGTACGGCGTGCGTGCTGACGGTCGTTTTCACGTCGCCGCGAGGTCGTGATGCGATGCGATGCTGGAGCAAGGTGCTGTCGATTATGGTTGGTCAAATATTCTTTGCCTGCGTCACTAGCCTAAGATACGCACCGCCGGCAGCTGTTGCCCAAATCTCCACTGAATCGCTGGAATCCCCACTATATTTGCGGCAGAATGCTATTAGCCCGGAAAGTCGTTCTAACTACACAGCCAGTTCCAGGCTTGCAGCAGGCACTCAGTCTGCCAACCGCAGGTTTTAAGGCACAAAGCGCTGTATCTTCGCAGTCTTCCTTAGCCAACATCTACGAACGCTTCTTCCCGTCCACTCACCCAGATATAAATAACCTCCTGCCCCTTGCCTCTCCTACCACTTATCCTCGTCCTTCTCTTCCTTTTCGTCCTTCTTCACTCATTGCCATCCTTGGCCTTCTAGGCCTCCTCAACCTTCTCAGCAAGCTCGGCGTCGACCTGCGCCTGGTACCCAACCATGCGCTCGGCAGCCAGGCATGCTACCGTGCGCAGATCGTCGTCGAGGCCCAGCCGTTTGCCGCTGTTCGGGTCGCTTTCATCGCTGGATCCCAGTGCCTCGAAGCGTTTCTGCCAAAACAGCCAGCGTTGGCCGTGCTTACCAGTTTCTGTGCCGCCGCTCTTCACGTACAGCTCGTACATGTTCTTGCGCATTATTCGGAGGGACGCCTCGTCACAGAAGCGAGCCGTTCCGTTCTCCAGGTTGTCGTCAACGTCGCGAATGGTCCAGCGGTAGAGTTTCTCTCCCGTGAGCAGTATCCAGTGGCATGCAACACGCACAGCGCACGCAAAAGCCCTTTGGTGTGTCGCGCCGATGACGTCGTCTGGGCCGTCCGGCTGCGGAGGAGGAGGCTTCTCGGCGGCCTGGGCGGTGTCTATGAAGCCATACAACAACCAGCCGAAGCCGGCCTCAGGGTCCGTTGCGATCCGGCGCGCCTGGAACGTGGAAAAGCTGATCCAATGCTGCTCATACTCTGTAAAGCGCCTTCGTTCGTCGTCGAGCCTGTCCCGATGGCCTTGTTCCACGCAACGCACCACGTCGTGGGCCTTCAAATCCGCGGCTATAGTAAGTGGTCGCCCGGGAGAAAAAAGAGGCTTGCGTATCAGTACTCAAAATTGAAGATGAAAAAGGCACAGGCAGCATAGGACGATGTTGCTCACGTATCCATTGTTCCCGCTCCACGCCACCAAGCAACGGAAAGTCAGGCCAGAGATTGGATTCTTTCTTCATGAAGGGATGACAGGACGTTTGTGAGAGTTTCGGGTCAGCGTCTCTTTCTTATATACGCCTTCCGGCACGGCTTCCATTCAGGTAAGTGAGGAGACGGAAAAGAAAACTCACCCCCCACACACGCACAGTTCCTCTGGACTTTGAGCCAAGGCTCCTGAGGAAACCCATGAGCTGGTACTGGAGAGGGTTGTCGTACGGAACTATCTTGACGGCATGCAAGAAGACGGTCCACAGTTCAAACAGATAGAGCTCCATGGCGCCATCGTCCTTGAACACATTGTCTTCTGCAAGCTCCGTGCCATCCCGGTGATAAGGGCACTTTTTGTCAATGACCGCCGCCGCCGCCGCTGCAGCCGGTGAGATGTACACGTCTGGCTGGACCGGCGCAGTGACACTGAGCGTCCGCTGGTCCGCCTGAGGCGCCGCAGCAATGATCATATCGGCAAAGATATGCTTGAACTCCGCTATAATATAGCGGTTGTGGTCGTGGGCATCAGCGATGTATTTGAACACAGTGCCATCGACTCTGTCAGACGCGAGGAACGTGTCCAGGCCATCCTGGCCGACCAACTTTGTCACGAGCGCCTTGGTGTCGGCGTCCATACGCTGTCTCGCATACTTGATAGACCCGGCCGTGGCTGGTTCGATGAACCTGTCAGAAACAGCGGACATGATGAAGGGAAGAAATAGAGCAGCAGGTGAAAGAGAAAGTGCGGGAAACTACGAAGAGAAGCTCTAGGTGGTGAAAAAGAAGGTCGGTGGCGGGGTTGGAGTTGGAGTTGGCAAAAAACCTAGCTAAAATGTTGTCAAGGATTCGGGGTAGAGATCAGTAGCTCGGTGGCCAAGCGTGCTGGTTTCCAACACAGTTGTCAATGTTGATGGTATGATGCAGTTGGAGAGATAAAACGGAAGAAGAACAAAAGACGAAAAAAGGAAGGAGGGGGAGGACGAGAATCCACACCTGCCGTATTTGGATTTAAACATAAAATTTTCGTTCAGTATTCGGTAATGTCTGACGTCGTTATTGCTCTGCACTCTTGTTCATTTTGAGCCAGATACACTACTCTGTTCAGTTGATTCGGCCACGTTTTCGTCATTGAGAGTCGCCGTGTAAGCTGATTGGCTGTACGCGTTTCGCCGCATCTCATCCAACATCCAAACATGTGATAGAACAAAACAGACGAAATGGAAAGAAACTAGGAAGTGAGAAAGCGTATGTATATAATAATTTTTTATAAAAAAAAGAAAGAGAAGGCACGCAAAAGAGATCGAAAATGATATGAATATATCGTGCGCCAGAACTGATACGGCAATGGTCCCAAATCATGCAGAGTACGACGTACAATGCGCAGGACCAAACAAGGATGGCTTGTTCATTGTTTCGAATCTGCTAATAGTTTGTGATGGTTTGCGCCCTTCGCAGTTCAATGACAATCGATCTTGTTTTATTCTATCGTATTCCGGGGCTGTACAGACCTTCTTCACCGGTCTATTTGTTTGTATGCCACTTGACGAGTTCACGATGTAGGTGCTTCACAAAATCTTCCCATGTGAGACAAGGATTGGCCGAGTAGGAAGATTTGACCACCAGGGTGGCGGTGTATGTGACGAAAGATGAACAAGGCGGAAAATGTCATGATACAGATGAAGAACAACATGGAGACCGGCCAGTAACACTTAAGTGGCGATACCTCACATTGAAGAAGTGTTGTTGTCTCTAATCTTCCCACTCCATTCGACAGAAAGAAACACAATCACGGCACCTACATACAGACATTTCTATGATATAAAAAAAAAATCGATGAAACCAGCCTCGTAATACCAAAGACTTCTGCGCCATATGTCTACGACTACGTTCTTGCCCTCCCCACTCCCCCGTTCTCATGCTGTTTTTTTAAAAAAAAAAAAAATACACTTAACTAACTCTTTTACAGTATTTCGTCTGCAAGAATCTCCCTGCAGACAACAAGAATCGCTGCCTACGGTGGCGTGACGTGTATAATCCGCCACAACACGTGAGGAACACCCCATATGTCGGTTCATTCCTACCCAAAGACTTGTAGGAACAGGGAAGAAAACCCTCTTGAGCTAGAAGGAGCACTCCGTAAGCACCCTGTCATACAAGGTGAGCGGCCTTTCATCAGAAGTGTTCCAGGAGCGGTCCGAGCCATCTACCACTGGAAGGAGGAGGAATGGCAGAAAGCGGACTCGCTTAAGGACAAGTTCCGTGTCGTCTATCATGACCCGAAAAGAAAATGGAGTTCAGAATGGGGCAACAAACCTAAAAGCCATCCATTTTCAATGGCCGAGCTAATGTATCGCTCTCCTGAAGAAGCAGCCAGTTTCTTGCCCCGCGACAGAGGGACCAGAGTCGACCACAGCCAGTCTGTTACCAAAAGTTTCCTGTGCCAGGGGTGATGGCAAGTCAGAATTCCCCGTATATGTACCCCCGGAGGAAGCCACCTGTTGTGGTCAGTACCGCGGACATCATGGTCTCATTTGTATTGTCTTTCCTTGATATTTTGCTTTTCTACGTTTTTGCGACTTTGCGAGCTAGTTAAATAGAAAATGCTAGTACAATATACAACATACTGTGTAGCTACAACATACTTTGGCTTTTCCTAATGATACCTTGTACCCTACCTGGATATGGAGCTGCTTTCGTCAATTTGACACTCTTGTACTCAAACAGTTTGAAACGCCCTCATTCATCAGAGCCAGCCACATTCGCCAGATTCTACAGAACAACACACATTTCTCCGGTTTCTCCCGCAATTACAGACACCGACCAAGATGCCTTTTACTCAGTATGTTGTACGTGAAGATCAGAATTCGCATGTGTGGGAATAGGACGGAGACCACGGTGTGAAGTCCTTGAAATTGACTTTTCAGAGCTGGATTCTGTTTCAGCACCAATCCGGACCGTTCCTGCCCAATCCTAGCCCTGGTCGCATGGGTGACTGCCTATTTAGGGAGCTCGGTTGACATCCCGCGGCGCGGTCCAGCCGCTGGGCCCACTGTAAGATACCATCTGGGTGATTCCACTGGTGATTCCCGGGGTGACAAGACGCAAAAAGCGGGCTACTCGGTGAAACCGACCACACAACATAAGGCCGCATTGGGCGTTGCGTGCGTAGTGTGGCCCAAACAGGTGTGGAAGGCGATTGGAAGAACAAATACAACATAGAAAACGAAAAGAAAGACAGAAGCCATGGAAGAACTGGAAGAAATGGACGAAATTAAAAGGCTGCAAAATTACGGGATGGAAGAAAATAAGACGGAACGTCACCGAGACTGGTCAACTTTCATCTCGCAATACCCCTTGTTTTGGGCCCCTTTTTCTCTTCTTCATCATCTCATTCGCTTTTCCCTTGTCCTTTATCTCTCCGTCTCTCGGCCACAACTGGCCTGTGCTTTTGTCTTGTTTTGTCTTGTTTGGCTCCTGTTTTGAGGCCACTAGCATGCCAGCTTGTGCGGCACCTTCCTCCTGGTCCTGTCGCCTGTGATATATGCCGTGCTCCGTCGTAGGGTAGCTACTTTTAGTATTGTATCCGTATCTATAAGAAGAGTACATTGCTCAGTCGTGATCGCACCTTCCTTCACTTTCCTCTTCTCTTTTAACCTCTTTCCTTCACCGTCTCCCCTGTGCTCCTTCCCGGTCGTCAGCAACACAACCATCGTTCTTTCCTTCCTCAGATGTCCCCCAGCTCTCCATCCAGCCCATCACATCGTCACTTCCTCATGCTCGAACCTCCTGACGACTTATCTCTCCTTTTTGTTTCCTCAAGCGAACCCTTCTCCCACCCATAATGCCCGCCACCACCTTTAACCTGCCCATTGTGGGTGCTTCCAACTCCTCTGCCGCTGCCATGTCGTCGGCAAGCTCAGTCTCGTCGTCGTCGACGCCTGACCACCTCACACTGGCCGTCCTCGGCTGTGGAACCATGGGCATCGCCATTCTCTCAGGCATCTTGACCGAACTCGCCGACATGGACGCCCCACGGCCCCTGCAGGTCGTCACCTCGTCTGCTTCGGTGTCGTCGCTTTCCGCTCTCTACACGACGTCGCAGCCGACCAACGGTACCTCGTCATCAGCATCCACCTCAGCTGCTACGGCGGCCACCGAAGAGATGCCGGAGCGCTTGCCCACGCACTTTTTGGCCTGCGTGCGCCGCCCCGAGGCGGCCAAGCGCCTGCGGGCTGCCCTCTGGGCACACTCCTCCGTCGTCAAGGTGGTGGTCGACGACAACGTCGCCGCTGTCCAGCAAGCCGGTGTCGTGCTCCTGGCCTGCCAGGCATCCGAGGCGCCTGCCCTGCTCGCCAACCCGGGCATGGCCCGCGCCCTCCAGGGTAAGCTCCTGATTAGCATCTGCCAGGGCGTGACCGTCGAGCAGATCGAGGGTTATCTGCATGGCGATGCCTCAGAAACTGCGGACGCATCGTCAGCTCTCACCGCCACCGCGCCGAAGGAGGCGCGCTGCCGCATCGTGCGGGCCATGCCCAACGCAGCCAGCTTGATTGGCGAGAGCATGACCGTCGTAGACACGTCGTCGGCCACAGGTCCTCTGCCGACCGAGGCGGCTGCCCTCGTCACGTGGATCTTCCGCCGCATCGGCAACGTCGTGCACCACCCGTCCCGCCGCGCCGTGGCCGGACCCGGCACCCGTGCTCTGGCGACTGTCGACCGTGTGGCTGCATCGTCGGCTGCGGCATGCACCGCCCTCGGTACCGCTGGTCCCGCGTTCTTTGCTCTCGTACTCGAGGCCGCCATTGACGGCGCCGTCGCCATGGGTCTGCCGCGCGCTGAGGCGCAGCTGCTGGCGGCACAGTCGATGCGTGGCGCGGCCGGCCTGGTGTTGCAAAATGGCGAGCACCCGGCACTGCTGCGGGACCGTGTCAGCACACCCGGCGGCTGCGCGATCCAGGGTCTCTTGACGCTGGAAGAGGGTGGCGTGCGCAGCACGATGGCGCGTGCTGTGCGCGAGGCGACGGCCGTGGCCGTCCAGGAGGGCAAGTAGGAGAGTTGTGCCGTGCCCTCTTGTTTTCGCCACTTCCCTGTACGATACTTGTAACCGTATAAATTGGAGTTGGGTTTCCTTTGTTCCTTCCAAGTTTAGATCCCTATAGAGACATTAGACTTTTGAATATCAATACCACGGATTGATGTGCTTCCTTTATGCGCATGCCATGTTGGGATGGTTTGTATGCTGTGGTATTGTTTCTACTGACTGTAAGAATAAGACGAACCAAATGCGAAAGCAGATATAAACGTGGTACGGCCGGACCTAATCCCCACCAACGGAGCAAAACAGAACAAAAATGAGCATGCACATAAAAATCATAACGCCAACCAAAGAACCCCTCCATTTCCTTTTTGTCAAGCTCGCCATCGTCCTTCACCATACTTCGCTCTCCCCTCATGCATCTTCCACGCGTGCCCGCTTGCTGCCGTTTTGCACCGCTGCCGCTTCCTTCTCGTCCTCTGCCGACAGCTTCCGCTTGGCGGACACCTGCTGATCGGCCGCCAACTTGGACCGGCTCTCAAACATGCTGAGAATGCGCGCGTACTCCAGCTCGACGCTGACCAGCGTCTCCTCCAGCTTGTCGATGCGCTGCGACCGCTCCAGCTGGCCCAGGATCTCCTTGTTGTGCCGGTACAGGCGCTGCTTCACAAACAGGCGCCACAGCTTGTACTCGTGCTCCTGTTCTGCGGTGGCGGGCGGCAGAGCGGCCGCGGCACTCTTGCCCTTGCCGTTGGCCACAGCCACAGCCGCCGCGACCGACTTGCCCTTGCCACCAGCGTCCTCGTCGCCGTCGTCTTCCTCGTTCTCTTCATCTTCTTCTTCCAGGGTCGGCCGCACTGCCGGCGCCAACTGCTGCATCAAGTACATCTCCACCACGCGGTTGAACTGCCGTGGTGCAATCTTCGTCGTGTGCCGCAGCGTCTCGAGCGCCGCCGTGTCGACGATGTTGCGTGGCGAAGGTCCCGTCCGCGGGATCTTGACTGCCTTGTTGACGTGCACAGCGTCGGTAAAAGCCGGCAGCTTGGACACGTACGCCAGGTCGGCAATGTCGCGCAGATCGTCAAACGCCTCGTTGGGGTCCTCGACTGTGATCTCGATCGTCTGCGGCTCGTTGAGGTACTCATCAAAGATGGCGCTGTACAGCCGGCCGGCGTTGCCCTTACCCTGGAAGGGCGGCAAAATAATACACTGCGAGATACGCGAGCGGCACGGCAGCTTGGCGAGGGCAAACGAAGTCGTCTGGTGGCCCTCGTCGTCGCTAGGGGGCAGGGCAAACTCATCTGCGCCGCCTGTGGTGGTCGCTGCCTTTTTCCGTGGCGGCGTGGCCGGCCCAACGGGCAGCAAGAAGCGGTACACCGTCGAGTAGCCGGCAAACTCGTGCTCATACAAGTCGGCTGAGCCGGGCAGCTGGCGTGTGCGATACAGGAAGAAAATGGACCAGCGGTCAGCCGAGTCGACCGTATGGGACGTGGCGTCTTCCTTGGCAATAAATGTGCCGCCCTCGATGAAAAATGGCACAAAGATCTCGATGCGCTTGACAAGCTGAAGCACAGCCGGGTCTGACAACGTGCCCTTCCAGATTTCGTACCGGCCGTCGTTGCCGGCAAATGTGCGGATGCGCTCGCCGGGCGGTGTGTAGTTGGCACCCGGTGTCTGCTTGATAGCTTGCTCGAACTCGGAGAGCGTCTGGAAGGCAACTGAGGAGATCATGTGTCAGCACTGTGTTTCCTTGCCGCCATATGCATTGCACGTGAGATACTTACCATCGACGAGGTATCCCTTCAGAACGGTCCGGATATCGGTCGGCTCGATCTCGCCCGTCTTGAGTTTCTTCGTCGATGTCACCTGAAGGTTTGGCCGCATGTCGGACGCATTGAAGCGCAGGCTGATCTTGAGGCCCTGGTACCCAACGACGGTCTCCTCGTCGCCAAAGATGGAGTATGTGAACTTGGGGTTGAAGGATGCGATCGAGCGCAGGCCGGTCGGGGCAGGCTGGACGAGGCTGATCTCAAGCGCCTCATTGGCGTTGGAAACCCCTGCAGGCCAGTGTTAGCGACGTGACATTGTGAACAAAGATCAGTCCGACATTACGATGCCGTCACCTACATTCGTCGTAAGAATGCTCCATTTTGGCGATTGGGAGTTGCTTTTCGGTGCGAGGTAGGGTTCGATAACTTCAGATTTCGGTGTTCCTTTATACTTGCGCAGGTCACCGACTCGAAATGTTCCAAGTTCCTCAAATGTGTCGTGAGAAGGTTAGGTGTCGATGCAAATCGCAGTCTCTAAAAAATGTCGAAACGCGAGTCGCGATAGACTAGGAAACCGCGTTGAGTGTTAATTGACGTGCACTGGCCACTCACTTTAGAAGACAAGGAAGGAGCTGATGTTCGGCACTAGTCCGTTTTAGGCTAGCTGGTCGGGTGCGCCTGCTGTTTAGACACGGTTTTCAAGCCCACATAATCCGAGTTTCCAGGGGCTACGTAGCACTGACACCATATCCGAACCATTTTGACAGCCCTCGCCTTTCTGCGCATCGCCAACGGCACCATCGTCCGCACCGCAACCGACACGGCTGACGGCCATTCCATGCTGTCTTTTGCTCATACGGTACCTAACGAGCTGCAGGCATCGAATACATATACAACTACGGATTATAACGCCAGGCAGACGCTCCCCTTCCAGCTGCGCTCCACAGTCCTCGAAGGGCTCTGAAGCTTCACGAAGCTCTCGATCCCACCGCCGCGTGCCAAATTTCCTTGCATACGGCTGTGTTCCTGGGCATATATCACGGCCTTACGCTCTAGGACTTACTACATCGGCACACTCCTGTCCACGCTGTCGTCTGTCCGCCGCCAAGGCGAGCCTGCACCATGGGCGGGCTGTTCCTTCTTCTGGCGCTTTGCGTACGTCGGCCATTTATTCCGTCACTCGATATATCGTGTCCGTCCTGCTGCTAACCAGTCTCTTTCCACAGGCCGTCATGACATTTGCGTATGTCCCTCGAGAAGTGTGGCAGTAGACGTCTTTTTGCTACCTCCGGTACTAACCTTCCTACACAGGTCGTTTCTCGCCGGCGCTCTTCCTTTATCCATGACCCTCTCACAGTCGCAGCTACGGCTCATATCCAGCATAGGCGTCGGCATTCTCGTCGGCACCTCGCTTATTGTCATCATCCCCGAAGGCGTCGAGGCCATTGCGAATCCGATGCTTAACCCGCCCGGCTCGGTCGCCGCAAGCCACAAACACGATGCGCGACTCATGTCCTTCCTCAACAGCCGGTCCGTTCCTGAAGCGGCGACTATCGTTGCCCGTTCCGTCGATGGCGACAATGCGCTCAGCGACATCCTCGGTCTCCGCGGTGCCGACAACAGTGCGATCCACGCGGCAGTGGTACGGTCCTCCGCCAAGGCGTCGAGCCGAGACGACGAAGTAACGGCTGATGGCACTGCACCTGGAGCGGGTGACGGCGACGCGACCTCCACAGATCCGAAAAAGCACCATCAAGGCTTTGGCAAGTCCAAGCAGAAGCAGGAGGGTGCTGCCGCGCCGGTTGTGACAGACGAACCACGGTCCCTGCCGACGTTTTTTATTGGCTTCGCCCTCGTCACGGGCTTCGTGCTCATGTTCCTCATCGACCGCCTGCCACGCCACGCCGTCGACAAGCTGCAGTCGGGTCCCGCCACGCGCCACATCAGCCTCGACAACCTGGCCTCGTCAAGCGTGGCTGGCGACAACGACGAGGGCTTCGAGGAGGAAGGGTTCCTAGGATCGCTGACACCGACGCCGCGGCAGTCGCGTGGCCTGGCAACAACAGTCGGTCTCGTGATCCACGCGGCTGCTGACGGCATTGCCATGGGCGCATCGGCGACGACCGAGGACATGAAGCTGGGCCTGGTGATCTTTGTGGCCATTATGGTGCACAAGGCGCCCGCGGCGTTTGGTCTGACGTCGGTGCTACTGAAGCACGGGCTGTCGAAACGGGCCGCACGGGGCCACCTCGTGGTGTTCAGTCTGGCGGCGCCGTTTGGTGCGCTGGGGACATACATCCTGATCACGCTGCTGGGCGGCGGCAATATGGAGGGCGAGCGTGGGCAGTGGTGGACGGGCATGCTCCTGCTTTTCTCGGCAGGCACTTTCTTGTGAGTTGCGGTCCTGTCTCTCCTTGTCGAGTTTTGGACCTGTACCCCTGTCCGTAATGCTAACAAAACAGATACGTCGCTATGCAGGCAATGCAGGAGGAGACCGGTGCGCACGACCACCACTCGCTCGGCAATGGGTACGCTGACGCCGCAACCCTGGCAGCACAGCGGAAACAGAGCCGGCCGCAGATGCGTGACACGCTGGCTACCATCGCCGGCATGCTGCTGCCATTGCTGACGCAGTTTGGCCACCACCACTAGGGGTGGGTTTTCTGGCTGATGTTGGCTGTGTACGCCTGTGTCTTCGCAACCCTAATCTACTGCCCGAGTGTGTTGGTCTGTGGCGTGCGGTATGGTCGAAAGCGGTCCGTTGTATAGGATTAGGGCCGTGATCGTGCCGTGATGCCGCTCTCGCCGTTAATGTCGGGCAGTTCCAAATAAGGAGACCTAAAAAATTGAATGCGCCGCAGAGTGGCGGCACGATTCACGATACGCCAATTTTTTATATTATTTTCACATGGCGTCTTTTTTTTTTACTTTTTCCCTCGTCATTGTTCTGTTGTGTCTTGGCACCCCGTTCATGGTTGGCTTTGTTATCGGCGCATGGGGTGTTCTATTTTGTTCCGATTCCTCTGGTCTTCTTTTTTTTGCTTTTTGCAGTATGTGTATGACAAGTGACGTGTTTCGATATCGTTTTTATTAGACAAAGTTGTACATGTTTAACAGCCATGTGAGCTGGTGACAGTTTCGGCTTTGCTACGTTAGGTAGTATGTGTAAGTCAAAAGGAGTGCTCGTCAACCTCATGGTTGCATCTTTGTGTGCGTCGTAGGATTTATAGTAGCAGAAGGATGTCCATCTCTGTATTATTTTCATATTATTCTTTCACAAACTGTTTTATGTTTTAATGAGGGTTGCCTTTTTTTTTAAAAAAAAAATATACCCTTCTATTACTATTTTTTTCTCTATTTTTAAACGAGATATTGTCCGCAGAACAGCCATAATAACGACCATGGTTCTATGTTCGGAGTAAATTCGTTCAAGCAATAAAATTTCCTACTAACTTTCACCGACACGGACGCATGATTTATCATCAGCTTGAATAAACGTATCACATGAAAACCACGATTCGAAGTATATGCAGCGACAAGAGACATTCGCCAGGTAGCTAATGCCATTGTAAATAAAACACGGCGACAGAGGCAGGTAATGAATCTATTTACACACGACTTAGTTTGTTTCAACTAGCCATGGCAAAACGAGAAATGAGGTATAGCTACTGCCAAAAAGACAACTACATTTACGGAGTAATAACGTGGAAAACGTACTTTCCTCTTCGAGTCCTTTAGCAGCGACGTGGAGTGTCGCATTCTGCGGCTGCTAATTATACTCCCTCAAGCCCAGAGCCAGAGCATAGTGCGTTTCAGCCCCCCCTTCCCCCCTTCCTTCTCCGCTGCCTATTGCGACACGATTGACACCTATCACGCCTGCCAACCTTAGCGTAACAATGTCTCCTGCGAGTTTCTACTCTTGCCCTCTTTCGCTCCTGTTCGGATCTGATCCCTTCTTGCCCTGCCCCTTCCTCATTCGAAACTGGCCAATCTCATCAGACTTACGATACTTCGTGGCTCCTTCTTGCACCTCCTCATACAAACGCCCTCGCGGCTCACGCCCTGGCACACCTCAGAGGGGCGCAATACAACTCAATTGCCACCCTGCAGCGAACATGTCTTTCTTCTGCTCCGCGGCCTCCCTCATTACGATTCTCGCATGGGCTCCTAGCCGCCGAGTCGGAAAGAGGTGTGGAGCCGCAAGCTGCACGTCTTCTTGGAGGTTCAAGCCTAGGTGCATTGGTGGCCTTCAAGAGGATGTCTCATGAGTTTTTCTCCATCCATTCTCCCTTCATCGACATGAGAAGGGAGGGTGGAGTCGACAGGGTGAGCTGTAAAGAAGCTAGACCATCTCAGTCTTCCCGGGCACTACGACGTGCAACAAATGTCTTCCTAAATGACTTCCTTTCGTCGTTTCTGCCATTGCCCCTTCGTGCTCCATATCGCATAAGCTACGATCGCCAAACTTTTCGTCTATATTTTTATCTCTACCTCACCGCGTCGCTACTTTCCACCTGACCCTTTGGTCGCGGTCTCCTGGTTCCTGATCGACTGCAAATGAGAAAGGGATGCACAGGGGGAGCACATCTCGTCTGTATTTTGCAGGTATGTGTACGCACATGGAAATACGCCTGGACACACCCGCCAGATGCACTTCGAGCTCGGTCCTTATGCTGGTGATCGCCGTGCCCCAACCTCTGTCCTGGGTTTCTCGTATCACCTTTCTCTCGCAGGATTGCAAGACAATGCATCCATCTACGGGGGGGAATCTACTTGCGGAAATGTTATGGGAGCTCCCTTAAATAGATCACGCGGCCGAACCACGGTGTCAACGCAAAGGCAAACATCCTTGCCGAGTACAAGTCCCACGATGTATTCCTAAGGCGTCCCTTTCTTGCTTCGCCGCCCGTTTGTACCGTCTCAGTTGGCGCTCCGGCCCTGGCTCAGCCATCCTAGCTTGGAGTCATAGACACACTCTTGCCAGACCCTCACTTCATGATCGCCTATGTCGTACACTGTATCGCATGACGCCATGAAAACCCATCGCAGCAGACCGGTAAGGGATCGTGGTATTGATACCCAGGACGGACGATACGGTCCCGTCTTAGCCGCCCAGACTGTGACATGCACCGGAATGCCTTTTATATTCACTGTGTGTCGTAGAGGCCCGTTTGGCTTATGCGCTGAACGGCCACGCACACCTGCCAGCCGTGTCTCCAGCATATGTCCTCCATAAACGCAAACAACGCCGTAAGATCAATTAGATCATGAGCGGTGGCGTCTTACATTGACTGAGTACTTCCCTCTGCCGCTTTGCTTAGTGTGGGGCTTGTTTTGTTCTTTCCCCAAGGTCTATGGAGTAGCCAACGACGACCCACGCTTGAAAATGGGTTATGCACCAGAATGCGCTTCCCCCCCGAGCGTCAGCGGCCAGTCGCACGCCCTGATTCGCTCATGTAGCTGGCTCCACCCAGCCTTTCTTTGCTCTTTGTCCCCTTTCGCCAGGCCGCGCTCCTTCCTGCCTCGTCCCCCTCTACCGCTTGGCCCCCAAATGGCTCCTTCCCCTTAGCCTACCGAAAAGTAGTCCCGTCTTTGGAGTAATAGGCTGTTGGTAGAGGCCTGGAAGCCGGTCTTCGCGCCCACTCTTCTGGTCTACCAAGCCCGTCCTCTTGCCCTTTCCCACCGACGCTTAGTGCGCGCCCCTTTGTGTCTCTCCTCTCTCACACTGCCTCTCATCACTTGCTTCCTCCCTCGTTTCCTCTACCGCCGCTGCCAATTCAACCTTTTCCACGCTCTGCCGTTCCTTTCCTTTCCGTTGCATCGTCGAATCCCTTTCCTGACCTTTGATACTTGGAGTTTTCCTCTTTCCTCTTTCCTCGTTCCTCTTTCGCCTCTTTCCTCGTTCCTCGTTCCTCATTCCTCTTTCTCCCATTTCTCGAGTTCTGCACCTCGTTACGTTATCGACAATTTCACGTTATTGACGGCACTCACGGGTATCTCCTCTTTTTGGCTTTCTGGAACGCACGCCGCCAAAACCGCCATACCGCCTCCATAGCCCGCCCCCCTCTTCTTTCTCCACGACGACATTCCAAACCAACTGGCCTCCTCTGCCGTCTTTCCTCTCCGCCATTCCAATGTCTTTCTGACAGTGCACGCCAAAGCCTCTCTTGTCTTGCTTCCACACCAGATACGCCTGGCATTTCGTAGGCTTCCAGACCGCACCTTCAACGGACACGGATGACCACCAATACTCCGTACCCTTTTGCCGAATTGACCACCTGACGATTTCCCCGTTGCTGTGTCGAGCCAGCTCGCCATACGACCCACGTTCACGATCCCACCCGCTGACGTTTGTCGAGACCGACCGCCTTGTTGTCCGTCGCTCCTGCCCAGCCCAAGACGATTTGTCATATCCGCCTGCCGCTCCTGCCCTTTCACGCCCAGCAACACCTGACTTCGTGACGCCTTTGCACCTGCCTTGCGATCACTGCCACCGTGTTCTTGCCCACCTTTTGGCATCAAACCGGCCGTTTGTACCCTGAGTGTCCTTGTTGGCATCTCCTGTCACTACTTCCGGTACCTTCTTCCCTCTCGCCCTGCTTCTGGAGGGAAGCGCGTAGCAAGAGTAGGAGCATTCAGGTACGGAGCTCTTGCCTAGGTGACCCAAGGTCTGTATGGCTGCTTTCCTTCTTCGCCGTGTTTTCTTTGTTTGGCCTCGTCGCTTTGCATGTTTGTTGTGTAGTTTACTATCTCCGTCCTGCTTTTGTGTATCCTCCACAGCTTTGGGTCATTAGGATTCAATGTCCTTCACGTGCTAACAAGTTTGTGTTTCGTATCTCACAGCCACGCACGTCTCCTCTTCCCACGCTACGGAGTACCAGAAACACACAATGTCCGGATACCAAAGACCGCCTAGCTTTTCTGATCGGAGGGGCAGTGCTTTTGCCCGGGACGAGCTGGCTCTCAGCACCTCGGCCAACCCTGTCGTCAAGGCCGCCCAGGCTCGGCCACCACGCGGACCGCCGACCCCAAGCATGACCACGCCTGCCGCCGAGTACGACCAGACCATGACCGGGTCGCCGCCGCCGCCTCCCACGCCGGCTGCCTCGCCGGGCCCGTCCCATGTGCAGCCGGACTGGAGCGACGCCAATGCTGACGAGGATTTCTTCCACTCCAAGATCCGCCAGCACTTTAAGAACTGCACGGCCTCCCAGAGGACGCGTCTCTTGGCCGATCTGTTGAACCTCTGCACCAGCCAGCAGCTGAGCTTTGTTCATCAGTTTGTCAGCCCACTCCTGAAGAAGGACCCGTTCACAAGCTTGCCTGACGAGCTCTGCTTACGAGTACGTGGGCCCTCCGTTCCTTTTATCCTTGTCGTGGCCTGTCACATTAACAAACAGTAGATCCTCTCCTTTATTGATGACCCCAAGGTTTTGGCCCGTGCTTCCCAAGTGTCGCGACGCTGGCGTGATCTACTCAGCGACGACGTGACGTGGAAAAATCTGTGCGTGAAGCACGACTACGACCGCCGCCTCTCCGAGGTTCAGCCGGCAGCACCGCCCACTCCCGTCCGGGAAGAGACGCCGACGACCTTCCCTCTCAGTGTTTCCGACAGCGACTTCCCGACTCACAACCTGCCGTCCCTGGCCCCACCAGAGAATGACGTGCCCATGGCCACCTCGCGCAGCCTGGATGGTGTGACAAATGGCGGCGCATCCAGCAGCAACAAGAATCGCCCGCGGCTGCGGTCGTACAAGTCTCATTTCAAGCAACGATACCTGGTTGATGCTGCGTGGCGCACCGGGGGCCAGACCATCACCAAGAATATCACTCAGGACGGTGGTCTGGTGACCAGCCTGCACCTCACTCCCAAGTACATCATTGTGGCCCTGGACAATGCTCGCATCCATGTGTTCAACACCGAGGGCGAGGACCAGAAGACGTTGCAAGGCCATGTCATGGGCGTCTGGGCCATGGTGCCTTGGGAGGACACCCTTGTCAGTGGTGGCTGCGACCGCGATGTCCGTGTCTGGAATCTTCTCACAGGGTAAGCCCAGCCACCGTTCTCTCTTCTGACCTGATGCGTGTGATTTCGTTCCCCATGCTTCTCTGGCTAACACGACTAGACAATGTGTGCACACGCTCCGCGGCCACACCTCGACTGTTCGCTGCCTGAAGATGTCTGATGAAAACACGGCCATCTCGGGCTCCCGTGACACCATGCTACGCGTATGGGACATCCGCACTGGCCTCTGCAAGAACGTCCTCGTCGGCCACCAAGCCAGTGTGCGCTGCCTCGAAGTCAAGGGGGACATTGTTGTCTCCGGCAGCTATGACACCACTGCCAAGATTTGGAGCATCTCTGAGGGCCGGTGTCTCCACACATTGCAGGGTCATTATAGCCAAATCTACGCCATCGCTTTTGACGGTGTCAAGGTTGCCACGGGCAGCTTGGACACCAGCGTGCGCATCTGGAATGCAGCCACGGGCGAGTGCCAGGCGGTGCTCCAAGGCCACACGTCTCTGGTGGGCCAGCTGCAGATGCGTGGTGACACTCTTGTGACTGGTGGCTCTGACGGCTCTGTCCGCGTTTGGTCGCTGTCTCGCTTCTGCCCTATCCATCGCCTGGCCGCACACGATAACAGCGTCACCAGTTTGCAGTTTGACGACACACGCGTTGTGAGCGGCGGCAGCGATGGCCGCGTCAAGGTGTGGGATCTCAAGACTGGGCAAATGGTCCGCGAGCTGATTTCCTATGGTGATGCAGTCTGGCGTGTTGCATTTGAAGACGAGAAGTGTGTGGCTATGGCTCTCCGTGGCGGCCGCACTGTCATGGAGGTCTGGTCGTTCTCTCCACCCGATGACGTCCTCAGCGATCGACCACTCTCCCTGCCGCAGCGGTCATTGGACCCATCGTCGGCGGCTTCGCCGCCGCGGCCTATGAGCGCCTTGGCGATCGACTTCCGGCGGCCCCAGGCCCTGTCGGGCCTCCCACGGCGAGATGCTGCTGGCGACGACGTTGATATGCGAGACGCCGGACCGGCGACAGCGCCGTTACAGCAAGGCAACTCGACGTTCTTCCACGATGCCTAGCGGAGCGATTTTAGGCTGCATCGGGTCCCGTTCTATTGCTGGCATTTGCCATATTCTCCTCGTCCTATTCGAGGACAATGGCTGTATCCTAGGCCGAGGCCGGCCTTTTGATCTTTCCGCTTTGTTGCGCCACTGCAGCAGCACGATATCATTTTAAGGTGTTTATCACAGCGTTGGCATGTTGTATTGTGACAACACGGAGCTTTGCACATAACATGCGATGCGCGCTGCCCGTCACGTATATTTGTTGTTTTTCTGGGCGGCCTACGGACTACGTCTATTGCCCAACTTATATCCCCTCTTCATTTTCATCTTTTATACAGCAAACCATGGATCTGGGCGTTTTGGGGTGGAGCATTGTTTGTCTATCTTTTCTTACAATTCGAGGACCGGTGGTGTCGGAGGCTGTGACGGAGGTATCGTCCCCGAGACGTCATCCACCTATGGAGGAAGGGTTGTCCATTCTGGGGGTCCTCGTGCAACGTAACCTCTGGTCGCCTTCCACCATAGCCGGGATCCGAAACTCTTTGCTTGCTGCTTTCGGCATGACTATTTACTTGCTCTCTGATTTTTGCTTTGTTTTACTATCTTTACTTTGGGAGCTGGAAGGGACACGATATGGAATTACGATGGCATAGGGAAAGGTATTTTAAGAGAAGGATTAGAAAATAGGAACGGACAACCTTTCCAGCACCAATAAATCTAGGCAAGATATTACACGTCCAGCGGAATATTTTGGCGAGGATGAGGTCCTTCTTGGCCGGAATGTGTAGTGTGGGCTGTTACTACTGCGCTGTTTTTTATCTGTTCCTGCTGTCCAGCGGGATGATGGGCAAGTTTTATTTGTCGTCCGCCCGCGGTTCTTTCCCTTGTTATTTGCGCCCCTGTTTTTCACGATATGGAAAGCTAAGGCGAAAACTGGGGCGCGCTTGCCGTCGGATTGATATTGTAGCGAGCAACGACAGCGAGAGGTGGCTGCGAGATCGCTGTTGCACAATGCGCTTTGCAGGGCCGTCGCGGTTTCCCTGCGCTGCTAAACCGTTGGGGTTGATGGTGTTTCCAGGAGGCCTTTCCTAAAGAGGCTAGTGCCTCAACTCCTAACTGCAGCCAGGGCGACAGTTCAGGTCCCACCCGCGCGCCGCTGATTGGCAGTTGTTGCCTCCGACAGCTGTTTTGGGGCTGTTTTGGGGTGGCCTTGTATTGTTGTAATTATTTTTGGTTTAAATTTTATTGCTCGCTTTTCTTCGGACATGTCCTAGTGGGAAGTCCGGTGTAATTCTGACCCAGCAAAGCTGTCCTACTCCATACGTTTTTTGATTATTATTTTTTTTGCTCTGTCCGATCGTTCCTGCCCCTTCCTGCGTGTTTTATCTCGCTCACTCTTTCCTTCTCACCATATCCCGTCCGCTTAGCGCTTGTCTTCTTCTTCCTCCTATCATCAGCCACTCCGAATTGTTTTGTATTTCGACAATCTCCTTCGATTCGTCTCGATTGTTTGCTTTTTTGCAATTGAGCGGCCGTCCCAATTGATTTGTCGAACTCTCCAACTCTTCTCCTCCCCCCCCGCGCCCCTTTTCACACCATGTTCTCGCGTGCGGCGTTCCGCGCCGGCCGGGTGGCTGCAGTCAGCGGCGGCCTGCGGACGGCTGCTACGACGTCAGCGATGCCCCTGCGTGCTGCTTCGGCGATGCCCTCTGCTTTCTCCAAGACGACGTCTGTTGCCGCCCGGAGGACAGTCACGACCGATGCGGCGTCTGCTCACGTCGACAAGAGCGCCGTCCCCCAGTCCGACGACGAGGTGTTTTCCATCAACCTCAGCGACGAGAGCTTCGAGACCTACGAACTTGACCCCCCGCCGTACACGCTCGACGTCACCAAGAAGGAGCTGAAGAAGATGTACTACGACATGGTTGTCATCCGCCAGATGGAGATGGCTGCCGACCGCCTGTACAAGGAGAAGAAGATTCGCGGTTTCTGCCATCTGTCCACGGGCCAGGAGGCGGTCGCTGTCGGTATTGAGAACGCCATTACCCGCGAGGACGATGTCATCACGTCGTACCGTTGCCACGGCTTCGCGTACATGCGCGGCAGCAAGGTTCGCCAGGTGATTGGTGAGCTGCTGGGCCGCCAGGGCGGCATCTCGTACGGCCGGGGCGGTTCGATGCACATGTTCGAGAAGGGCTTCTACGGTGGCAACGGTATTGTCGGCGCGCAGGTGCCCGTCGGTGCTGGCCTGGCGTTTGCGCATAAGTACCAGGACAAGAACAATGTCTCCGTGGTCCTGTACGGTGACGGGGCCAGCAACCAGGGCCAGGTCTTTGAGGCGTTCAACATGGCCAAGCTGTGGAAGCTGCCTGCCCTGTTCGGCTGCGAGAGTGAGTCTCCCCCTCCCTTGTATTATGATGGTGGCTGTCGGGGTAGTTCATTGCTAACAAAGATGCAGACAACAAGTACGGCATGGGTACCTCCGCGTCGCGCTCGTCGGCGCTGACCGACTACTACAAGCGTGGCCAGTACATCCCTGGTCTCAAGGTCAACGGCATGGACATCCTTGCCGTCAAGGCCGCCGTCCAGTACGGCAAGGAGTGGGCCCAGAACGACAACGGCCCGCTGGTCCTTGAGTACGTCACGTACCGCTACGGTGGTCACTCCATGTCCGACCCCGGCACCACCTACCGCACGCGCGAGGAGATCCAGCGCATGCGCTCGACCAACGACCCCATTGCCGGCCTGAAGCAGAAGATTCTCGACTGGGGCGTCGTCAACGAGGAGGAGCTCAAGGCCATTGACAAGGAGGCCCGCGGCTACGTCAACGAGGAGGTCGCCGCCGCCGAGCAGATGGAGCTGCCCGTTGCCAACCTCGACGTGCTGTTCAACGACATCTACGTCAAGGGCAGCGAGCCCAGCTTCATCCGTGGCCGCACCGCCGACGAGATCCGCTACTTTGATTAAGCCACTCCAGCGGACGAGGGAGATAGACGAGGGAGGGTTTTGGGTCGGTAGTTAATATGAAGGAGCGAGGGACGGGACCTGGGCCAGATATGTAATCCTGTACACAAGCCACTTGTGCTATTTTCTTGTCACCTCTCCTTGTGGATGTTCTTGTTTTCCTTTTTTTTACCACCATTTTTGTTACTGATGTAGTTGCACCTGTTGTTCCGATTAATGTAAGATAAACCGCAAAACCACACATATATGGGCTGTCTTCAAATATAATCCAGGAGGCGATTCCAATCAAAGCATTTTCCTCCCGGAATACGTCGTGTTTTTTATCGTTATGGGTGCTCAGTGGTAATCACCGTGTTCGGTGCGACAGGCACCGAGGCGATGGTTTAGGCGCAAAGTAGCACTGAAATTCGCTAAGACTTTCGCTGGGCCGTCACGTGGTGTCGCTCAGCCTAGGTGCTGGAGCCTAGCGGGTTGGCAGGGCGGATTGGCGGATTGGAGTCGTCTGAGCCTATTAAACTGGCAGGACGCGATATGGGGAAGTGACGACCCGCGTTTTCCCACAAAAAAGCGCGTGCCTCTCTATTTTCTGTGCCTCATCTGCCGCACTGCCTCTTGCCCTCTGGTCCCAAAGCAAATCCAACTCGCATGTCTGCCTGGGGTTGGTCCAAAACACGACGACGAGTGCCAACCGACGACCTTGCGTATATAAGAGCGCCTCAATTCGTCTTTCGTCTTTCATTCACACGGCCCAAGAGCCTGCACCCACGCTTCCAGAGCAACCGTGGCTTCGCGACATTTGGTGCAGCTCGCGCCCGGTGCAATTTCCTCGACTTTTATAAAAACAACGACAACAACGAGAACAGCAACGACATTAACGGTGCCAATCAGACACAGTAGCAGTATTTGCAGCAGGCGGACACGCTTTACGGTCTTGCCCTCGGTCGTATCCAGGGCTTCCTTCTGGCCCATCGCTGCGACTGCCCCGCCACTGCGATCCCGAACATCTCCCCCCTCTCTCAATTATTCGCTGCCTCGTACCATGGCTCCCAACAAGCAGGCCACTCTGGGGTATGTCAAGCCGACGCAGACCACGCTGGGGCATGTCCTTTTCCTTCTTTCAAGGGTGCCTGACGGCATATTTGACGAGACTGTTCTAGGCTAACCATACGACATAGCAAGTTCTTTGGAGCGCCAGGTAACGCGCCGCAACAGCAGACCAAGCTGTCTTTTGCGACGAAGGCGACGACCAGTAATGGTGACGGAAGCAGGTCGTCAAAGGAGAACGTGACGCCTGAGAAGGGTGCGTATACATACGTCTATGTGCATTTGGGGTCTGAAGTATGTGCTAACAGTTTCAGATAAGAAGAAGCGCCTGTCAGACGACGAAGCTGGACCAAAGGAGGACGAGTCAGACGCCGAAAGCATCAGACAGCCGGCCGCCAAGCGGGCGCGTAAGAACCGCCGCGTTGTGGAAGAGGACGAAGAGGACGAAGAGGACGACGTCGTTGTGCCGAGCCCTTCGCAGTCGCCAAAAATTAAGAAGGAGGAGGTTGTGACGCCGAAAAAGGACAAGGATGTCGTCATGACCGATGTGGCTCCGAACGCTGCACAGTCAAGATCACCACCACCGGCTGCCAAGGCCAAGGCTACGGCCGCTGCAGTCAAGAAGGAGGCCGAGGACGACGATGACGAGGAGAAGGCGGCGTCTTCGATCTCTGAGGACTCCAGCTCCGAGGTCGAGGAGGAGGACGAGGAGGACGTAAAACCCGAAGTCGCCGCCAAGGTGCGCAAGACGATCCAGACTGTGCTGTCGACACCCAAAACAGATGCCTTTCCCGACTGGAAGGCCGGCGAGCCCGTGCCCTACGAGGCGCTGTGTCGCACGTTTTCGCTCATCGAGCTCACGACCAAGCGCCTCATCATTATGGAGTACTGCTCGCTGTTTTTGCGCCAGGTGCTGCGCCTCACGCCCGGCGACATGCTGCCCACTGTGCTGCTCATGATCAACAAGCTGGCGCCCGACTACTCGGGCATCGAGCTCGGCATCGGCGAGTCGCTCATCATGAAGGCCATTGGCGAGTCCACCGGTCGTAGCTTGGCCGTCATCAAACAGGACCAGAAGGAGATTGGCGACCTGGGCCTGGTGGCGGTCAAGTCGCGGTCGACGCAGCCAACCATGTTCAAACCCAAGCCGCTGACCATCCAGGGCGTGCACAGGGGCCTGATGGGCATTGCCACGGTTTCCGGCAACGGCGCACAGCAACGTAAGGTGGACGGTATCAAGAAGCTGCTCTCGGCAGCCGATGCACGGAGCCAAGGCCGCGTCGACATCACCAAGGACAAGGGCGGGCCGAGTGAGGCCAAGTACCTGGTGCGCTTCCTCGAGGGCAAGCTGCGCCTGGGCCTGGCAGAGCGCACGGTGCTGGTGTCCCTAGCCCAGGCCGTCATCCACCACGAGGCGCAGGTGGCCGGCAAGACGGCGTCGCCGTCGGACGTCGAAAAGGCGGAGGCCATGCTGAAGTCGGTGTACAGCGAGCTGCCGAGCTACGATATTATTGTACCGGCGATGCTGGAGCACGGAATCATGCACCTGAAGGAGAACTGCAAGTTGCGGCCCGGCATCCCGCTCAAGCCCATGCTGGCAAAGCCGACCAAGGCCATTACGGAGGTGCTCGACCGCTTCGAAGACCAGACGTTTACGTGCGAGTACAAGTACGACGGCGAGCGCGCGCAGATCCACTACGTGGCCAAGGAGGGCTCTTCGTCGTCGACGGCGGTGCCCACAACGGCTACGACGACGGCCAACGCGGCGCAAGGCCTGACAGCCATCTTCTCGCGCAATTCGGAGGACCTGTCGAAAAAGTACCCGGACATTCTGGCCAAGCTGCACACGTGGGTCAAGCCCGAGACCAAGAGCTTTGTGCTGGACTGTGAGACGGTCGCGTGGGACGTGGAGGAGCGCAAGGTGCTGCCGTTCCAGCAGCTGATGACGCGCAAGCGCAAGGACGTCAAGATCGAGGACGTCAAGGTCAAGGTGTGCGTGTTTGCGTTTGACCTGCTGTACCTCAACGGGGCGGCCATTGTGGAACAGCCGCTGCGGGCGCGCCGGGCGCAGCTGGCGGAGGCCTTCGTCCCCGTTGAGGGCGAGTTTGCGTTTGCGACGCACATGGACGGCCAGGAGCTCGACGCGATCCAGACGTTCCTGGACGAGAGCATGAAGGCGTCGTGCGAGGGCCTGATGGTCAAGATGCTGGACGGCGCCGAGAGCGGGTACGAGCCCAGCAAGCGGTCGCGCAACTGGCTCAAAATCAAAAAGGACTATCTGTCGGGCGTCGGCGACTCGCTGGACCTCGTGGTGCTGGGCGCGTACTACGGCAAAGGCAAGCGCACGTCGGTGTACGGCGCCTTCCTGCTGGCGTGCCACAACCCCAACAACGACACGTACGAGACGGTGTGCAACATTGGCACGGGCTTCAGCGAGGCGGTGCTCGAGGAACTGCACACGCAACTGAGCGCGATTGTCATTGACCGGGCGAAGCCGTTCTACGCGCACAGCACGGGCGGACAGCACCAGCCGGACGTATGGTTCGAGCCGCGGTACGTGTGGGAGGTGAAGACGGCGGACCTGACGCTGAGCCCGCGGTACAAGGCGGGCAGCCACGAGGGCGTGGACAGCTCGGGCGAGCGGCGCGGCATTAGTTTGCGGTTCCCACGGTTCATCCGGATCCGCGACGACAAGAAGCCGTCGGAGGCGACGTCGTCGCGGCAGGTGGCGGAAATGTACCGCAAGCAAGAGAGCGTGACCAAGAGCAAGGGCCCGGCCGTCGACGACGACTTTGAATACTAGACACGGGGTGTACGACTATTGTTTGCGGTTGCATGCGCTTTTGGTCTGTTGTCTGATGTGTTTATATGCATGGCGCATTGTTTTGTTTGAATTGCTTTACGAATTTTGTGTTACAGTATTTATTCTACTATGTACGGCATACGGCTCTTCTCTATCCAATTGTGGCCAACAGCTCTGTTGCTCTATAATATCGACTCTTGATCAGGTCCAGGACTTAACGGGTCGTCGAGCATGTCACCACCCTCGCGCAGGCGGCCCGACCCGCCAGCGACAGCACCAGCGTTTGCAATGCCGCCCGCTCCAGCGCTGGCGCTGTTCCCTCTGCTATCCCCGCCACTCCGCCCAAGCGATGCACTCCCGCGGAAGTCGTCGTCGTCGCCGCTCCGGCGCGACTCCTCGGCGCCATTGAGCACATACCACACGTCCTTCTTGGTCAGCAGTCCCTGGAGGACGCCGCGGTCGCTGAACAACACGTAGCGCAGTCCCAGTTTCTGGAAATAGTTGACCACCAAATGCAAGCGGGAGCGGGAGGGCAGCGTCAGGGGTGTCTGGTCCATCCAGGGCCGCAGGTCGAGCGTGGTGCGCGGGTCGGCGAGCGGCTGGTGGGCGAAGAAGGCCTCGGTCTCGTCGGGCGGGAGAGAGCGCGGCGGCTGGACGGCGGCCTGCAGGGTGTAGTCGAGCTCGGCGCGTGAGATGTAGCCCAGCAAAATGGCGTCGCGCGGGTCGGAGACGATGGGGAAGCCGCGGTACGGATGGGTGTCGAGGATGCGGCGCAGACTGGCGACGGTGTGGCCGGTGGCGGTGAGCACGACCAGGTCCTCGATGCGGGTCATGACCTGCGCGGCGGGCACGTCGGGGAGCTGGAATTGCATGTCCTCGCTGTTATCGAGGAACGGGTACTCGTTGAAATGGATCCAGGCCTCGTAGATGCCGCGGCGCGAAAAGGCGTCGCCAACCCACTTGGACAGCATGACGGCGACCATGATGGGTAGCACATAGCTTAGTGCACCCGTCAGCTCAAAGACGATGACGACAATGGATACGGTGACGCGGGTGACGCCCGTCAGCGCAGCGGCCGCGCCGACAATGGCGTAGGTGCCCGGCGTGACGCATGACAGGTCCTGCTCGCACGACTGGAAGATGAAAAGGTTGGGGTGGCTGGTCTGCCAGATCTCCATGACGATGCCAACAGCACGGCCGGTGAGGGCGCCAATGGCCATGGAGGGCAGGATGATACCGGCAGGCAGCTGCAGGCCGAACGTAATGGCGGCCAAAAAGAAGCCGAGCACGGCGGCAAAGAGCAGCAGCACAATGGTGGCGGCGGTGGCGGCGCCGGTCTTGCAGAGGCCGAAGACGTCGTCGAGCTGCGGCGAGCATTCGGCAAAGATGTTGGACACGAGCTCAGACAGCTGGGCGCGCATGTAGAGGTTGGGATAGTTCACAACGGCGGTTAGCAGGGCGACAAGGGCCACCTGGACGACGGGGCCGGGCAGCCAGCCGACGTTGGCCTTTTTCCAGCGGGCAATCCACATGTTGACCTTGATGAAGAGGCCGCCGTAGACGCCGCCGAGGATACCGAGCAAGGCAAAGGGCACGATTTCAAAGGCGTGCCAGCCGGTGGAGTACTTGACCTGATACAGCACGAGCTTGCCCGACCGGAAGGGATCGAGGGCCTGCAGCACAAAGGCGGCGGTCATGGCACACACAAAGCTCTGCCACATGGTCTTGTCGGGGAAGTAGTAGGAGAGGGTCTCAAGGCTGAAGAGCACGCCGCCAATGGGAGAGCCAAAGGCGACGGAGATGCCCGAGGCCGAGGCGGCCGAGAGGACTTCTCTACGGCGGGCTAAAACGAGTTAGACATAGGAAACTACACAGCAAGAGAGAGTCAAATAAAGCAAAAACAAAACGGCATGACGGGTCACCCACCCTCGTTGTTGTTGATGCTGGGAAACAGCTTGATAAAAAGATTGGCGCAGCAACAGGCGACGTGCACCAGCGGACCCTCCTTGCCGAGCCACATGCCGGACGCCACGGCGAGACACAAGCCCAGCGACTTGGTCACAAGTGTCCAGCCGCCGAGAAAGCGGCGAATGACAAAGCCACCCAGCATCGTCTTGATCTCGGGGATGCCACTGTGCTTGGCATAGATGGCGTACTCTTTGACGAGAAATGCGGCACAAATGGCGCAGGTCACCGACAGCACGACGAAGAACAGGTACTCGAGGAACCACTTGCCGACGGCCGACGACGCCGACAGACCCACGGCGGTCGCCCAGGGCCGCCAACCGTCGCACTTGGCGCCCTCGTCGTAGCCCATGCAGCAGAAGCCGTGGTTCAGGTAGAACGCGCCGCCGTCGGTGCCGCCGGACGCGCAGTAGCCCGTCTTGATGTCGCCCAGCCAGTCGGACGCCACGTCGATGCCGGCCGCCAGCGTGCCGGCCGCCAGGCCCGTCAGCACGAGCACGACCCAGATCTGTCCGTCGTCCAGCAGACGGCGCACGAGGCCCAAAAGACCGCTCGTGCCGGAGACCATCGCCCGCTGGCGCTGGCGTTCCTTGTTGTGCTCAAAGATCCAGTCAATGGCCGTCAGGTCTTCGTAGCCGACGCGGCGGCCGAGCCCCTCCGAGTACCAGTCGACGACGTGCGGCAGGCCGGCGCTGTTCTTGCCGTTGCTGCTGGTGGAATTATTGATGTTGATATTGCTTGGCCCGCCGTCGGCACCGCCAAACGTGCCCTGGGTCTCAAACGCCTCGTCGTTGCCCGCGCTGCCCAGGCCAACGGGCCCGTCTCGTTCGTGTCCGTAGAGCGAGTGGGCAGCATGTGTGTGTGTCGAGGAGGCCGTGCCCATGCCGAAAGTCGAGAGAAGCGACCGCGCCGACTGGGGTAGAAAGTTTGTTTGCTTCGGTCGCCGCTTGAACGACACGGGGCCGCCGGGGTCGGCCGCAGAAATTGTGTGCCCGTCGATCCCATCGACGCTGTAGTTGTCGTCGTTGTCAGCATTGTTGTGGGCGTTGTAGGAGTGACCGTGAGAGTCGTCGTCATCGCCGCTGTACGGCCCGCTGGGCTGGCTGGCGCTGTCGCCGCCTAGCAGGTCGACGCCGCCGCCGTTTTGGCGTGGCGCGGCTCGCCCGTCTACATCACTGCCCCCACTGCCACCACCGCTGCCGTTCCTCCCTACCGCTGGTATTAATGGGTCCATGATGAGCAGCAGGAAGCGCCGTCATCGCACAGCTCCAACGGCTGTGCGAGAGGCCGAGACGCGAGAAAAGTCACAGAAATGAGCGGATGCAACGATGTTGACGTATCGAGATGGTAGACGGCCGGCTGGAAACAAGTGAGGTCGCAAAAAAATCGCGAAGAGGCCGTGTCGTGGTGTCGTAGACTGTATCGCGAACGAGTGTCGTCGCAAGCTTCAAGCTGAGCTGTTTGGAGGCTAGGGTCAGGAGGCTGTGGCCTTGCCCATATTACGTCGCAGGTGTTAAAGTGGGTCCAAAGGTGCTCACCCCGATTTGGACATGTATTAGTCAGCTAGCATCTTATGCAAATAGGCACACGTCAACGACGGACTTACAGCCTTGCATCAATGAACAGAAAAGCTTGACTTTGTCCCGAATCCAACAGCAGCGAGGACATATCTCAGGCAGTTGCATTTCAGTTTCGCCGTAGAAAGAGCGGGGCAATGGCCGCTGCTGCACCCAACGCGACCCCATTGACGTGACAGACGATGGCTTCTTCCGGCGACGATGCTGCTGCATCCGATGCGGCGATGCCACTTGTTGAGCCTCAAGACGGCGCTCAGCAGACAGGCCCGGCCGATCAGGCAGGACAAGCCCAGGAAACACGGACACCGCCGCCTGACCCACAGGAAGCAGCAATCGCCAAGGTCGAGCAGCTTCTGGGGGTCAAGGACGACACCTCGCGCTTTGTCGCCCTGGCGCTGCTCAAAGCTCTCCTCGACGACCAAGTGCGAGAAGCCGGGAAAGATGGACAAGCAGGCGAAATCTGCTCGCCACGGCTCTTGAAGCTGTGGGACGCCATCCCAGTCAAGTTTCTCGACAAGCTGCTGCGTGCGGACCTCGATGCGCATTCGACGCCAGCAGTACCTCGGCCAGGCAAAGGCGGTGCCGACGCTGCGCATATGCGCGATCTGGCCGTGGCCGTGCTGCACACATTTGCCGTTCGAATTCTTCCCGACGACCGGCGTGGAGACCGACGGCTTGTCGGCCGTATCCCGCTGCTTGTGGCGTCGCTGCTCAACACGCCATCTTCAAGCGCGCCTCCATCAGGCGCAAACGCCGGCGCAGAGTCCGCCACCACTCTCATCCTGCAGTCCCTTGCGACACTTGTTAGCCGCCCTGAGGGTGCTTCCGTCTTCAACACGAGCGTCACCGACCTCAGCCCGCTGACCGAGCTGGCACCCGAGCAGCCCTTGGTGCTGGAAATTCTGCTTCGCGCCTGGCTGCATGGCTTGCTGGCAGCAACACACTCAGACGGCCCGGCAGACGTCGACGCAATCACAAATACCATCAACACGACGCTGCCCGCACTCGCTGCCACCTTCAAAGGCACCGACGGAGTGACGCTGCTGGATTTTTTGGCCCGCTTGCTGCGCAATGCTGAAGCTTTTGCCGAGCAGCAGCAGCAGCGAAAACTTCTTCCAGCAGCAAGCCCAGGCTGGATTGCACCCACCATCGGATTCATTCGCCGCCTGGCTGCCAGCCGACCCACGGCTGCGTCTCGAGCGGCGTACACGCATGCATCCGCTGCCCTATTACGCGCTTACCCTAATGTGGCCTCCACCTTTCTGTTTGGCGAGGGTGCAAACGCGGAGAAGGCCGGCGGCATGGCCTCGCTGCCCGAAGACAAACCCTTTGCCTACCTCTTCATCAGCATGCTTCTCGTCGACCTGCGCGCCACCCTCCCGGGCCTCCTAGCCCAGCTCAACAACCAGGACTACTACCCGGCTACTGCGTCCCGCCTGGCCTCCGCCTTTGACATTCTCTCCGCCTTCATCGGCTACCTCGTGCGCAGCCTGGACGGCGACGGTGAGGAGCAGGACGAACTGCTCACCATTGCCCTGACGCCGGACAATCTACTGCGTCTGCGCAAGTCCATGTCTGAAACGCTGTCGGTCACTGCCGAGCACCTGCGCGACCGCTGGGACGCCGCCGTCGCCGGTGCCCAGGGCCTGCACCCGGACGCGCGCACTGGTGCCGACGACACGCGCACGCATTCGCTAGATACGGCGGGCCTGCCGCTGGCCTGGGACGCCGCCGCGTCCGAGACGACTGTCCACCGTGACCCGCTGGTGCTAGCGGCCGTACGCGCGCTGGCGCTCTGGCTGCGCGAGGACGACAATGAAGTGTTGCGGCGCGAGGCGGCGGGCCTGACGGACATGTTTCTTGACCTTTACAGCAGCAGCAGCAGCAGCAGCAATTCAACGGACGCCAGCAGCCTCGATTTCCGCCGACCGGTGCTTGTCGCCTTCGAGGGCATCTCGGCCTTGACGCCGGATGGCTCTGCCGTTGGTGGAGGCGGCCGTGGCGGAGACGCCGCGCATGACGACGATACATATGAGAGGGATGCGACGGCGCTCCTTCTCGAGCATGGCGCCTGGAAAATTCTCACAACGGATTTGGTGGCCGTTCTGCAGGGTCCGCCGTCCGCCGTCGACGCAGCGCGCGGCATCGAGATTGTCCGTGTCCTGTTGCCCATTGTCGAAGACGAGCGCCCGGGCACCCAAGAGGCATGGATGGACGTTGTCACACTTGTCGCTGCGTGGGCCGGGCCGAGCGACAACGACGACGACCACGACGACAGCCAACCTCCCCGTGCGGACACCGAGATTGCTGCCACCGTGGCCGAGTGCCGCGTGGCCGTGCTCCAGCTGGTCGCCGCCCTCGTCTCCAACGCACACCCGTCGGTGCGCCGCCGCTACACGCACTCCATCAGCGCCGTCATTGGGCTGGCCAACCAGCTGCGACCGACTCTGGCGCCGTCCCGAATCGGGTCCTCGCTGAGCACCAGTTTGGTCGAGGCGCTTGACGATGTGCATGCCACACTTGAGCAGTGATGATAGAACCGATGAGAATATGCTTTAAAGATAATGTATGAAATTAATGTAAATATAGTTCCATAGAGGACTCCTGCTATGCACTAAAAAAATATGTGGCCGTACGGCAGCTATGATGACCGGTAGAAGATAACGCCAAAAAAATCTAACAGGAAAACTGATGCTCGAGGATATAAAAAAACATACAAGGAGAAAACGGGAAATCTGAAAGGAAAAGGCAAATTCAAAATGTACAAGATCACACAAAGATCCAAACAAACGAAAAAAAAAACTACAAAACTTTTAAAACATCGCCATTTATGCATCCTGCATCAGCTCGACTGGCGGCCGTGCGGTGTGGGCCATGAGAGGCTTCTGGGCGGCCAGGGGCGCGGCCGACGACTTCCACGTGGCGCTGTTGAGCTCCTCGTCCGTGTTGGCGTCGGTCATGTCCTCGACGGCAATCGCGGGCAGGTCCGAGTGCGTGCTGTGCTCGGACGGCTGGTAGATGACGAGTGTGGAGCTGCGGCTGCGGCCATTGCGTTTTGCGGCATGGGTCGGGCTGACGCCGGATTCGCTTTCTGGGGACTGCATGGCCAGGTCCTCGTGCATCTTGGTGTTGTCGTCCGCTTCAGGCTGCTCATCGGCGGCCTGGTGGTGCAGCTTGGCCAGCGCGTCCGCCAGGTCCTCGGCGTGCACCTGCTTGTTGGGTGCACCCTCGAGGCGCATCTCCCAGTCGTGCGGCGGGCTCGGGGGCGGGCTGATAAAGAAGAGCTTGCCGGCGTCCGGCAGGGCCAGGTGGCCGGCCGCGGTGGTATCGCCCAACGGCGTGGCCCGACCGTAGTACACCTGGCAAGCGGCGCCCATAATCCGCTCGCCTTCCCAGACGGCGCGAACACGGGCAGCGTCCTCGGCCGAGTAAAACGAGGCAACAATGCGGCGGAACGACTTGAGAGGCGCCCAGGAGTGAATCGCGGCCGACTGGCTCACGAGATCACGGATGGTCTCGAGGTTGTCTGGGCGGAAGATGTCGGCATGGACGAGGTTGGTGAACAAAAGAGTGTTTGTGGGGAGCGGCGCGGGGGCGGCGGTGGTGGAGGTCTGCGGGGGTGCGATGCCAGAGAGGTCGAGGGTCAGGTTGGAGGAGCGTCTAGAGCGCAAAGACGAAGACGAGGCGCCGGACGGCGCGGAGGAAGAGAGTGAAGACGAGGAAGACGAGCGAGAGAGGTTGTGGCCAGCGGCCAGCGTTGGTGCTTGAGTGTCCATAATGTGTGAAGTTGGAGTTGTGGTGGCGATAGTTGAGAGGATGTGGTAGTCAACGAAGAGAGCTTGCTGCAGGAGAGTAGACAATGCACGGAAGGATGCAGAGATGTCGATCCGGGGTGACAGGAGGTTATATACCGGAAACGAGAGGGGAAGATGAGGAGGAGAGCGTGAGGCGTAGGAGGTACGTATTCGTAGTCAGTATGGCGAAGCAATACGGAGCCTCGGTGGACCGCTGGAGGTTGAGAGTTAGGATATGGGCAGGGGGCAGGACGGGCGGCAGTGGATCGATCAGGAAGGACAGACCGACAGAAAGGCCCAGAGGGGGCAAATTGGGAAGGAGGCGAGTTGTGTTCTTCCCCTGGCCAGACCGCAAGAGGCAAGTGCCTAGGGCCTATCAGCGCTGCGGCCGCAGAAGGCGCTAACGAGGTTCGTTGCGATAGCTTCCCACCGTATTACGCCAGTGGCTGTTTCCCTTTTGCCTGTACTCCGTACGACCGTCATACTCCGTGGAAACGGTTCTTAGCGGATCTCTCCAATGAGTGGGTCCGCGCCGCCCAGCCAAAGGAGGCTGAGCCTCGCTGGCATTTTGCCCGCCAGAAGGGACAATAAGGCGAAGAAGGCTGCCGCAGTTTCCGCTGGGAGTGGGCTCCTCGGCGCTGAAACAATAGCTCACCAAGCCGCTGTCAACGGGCCAGAGAGGGAAGGTAGGGCCCAGTAGGCCTAGTGCCTTAGGTCCAGGTCGCGCCGAGAGGGAGAGGCAGCCACCGAATGATCTGCCATGTGGTTTCGGAGCATTGCGACGCTTTACTTTGTGTCATATTGACATTTTTCAGTTTTGTTCCATTCGGCATGAGCATTCACTGCATCTCAATGTTATTGGACGGCTGTGATTGATCGTCTCGGATGTTTTCTCTTCCTGTTGACCTCATTCTTTGTCGGTTTGTTCCTTTCTCTGTTTCAGGCGTTTGGTCATTCTCCCCAGCTGCGCCTACGTTTTGGTCATCCCCACGTCACAGGTCCACGTTCGACTCATCACGTTGGACTGTTATTGTATTACACATGGCCGTGATGCTCGTGCCCAAGGCTGTTTCGGCTCTGGGTTGCACTTGCCTATCCTAGGCAGTAAGGACATCCAAAGTTTCCCCCGTCCAGGCAGTTTGCGGCGGCAAGAACAACTGTAAGACTTACATCTGCCAGATGCATCTGGAAAGACTTGCGGCAGGCGCGATGGGCGTTGGGATTCACACACGACAGAACGAGTCTCGGTCGCCATAGCGCCGCTGCAGCGCCCGGCCCAGCCTGAACGTAAGGAATCTTACCGTATTAGCGCGCTTGGGCGCTCTTTGGTCCAGTCCCAACAACACAGCCTGCAATGGACAGCGCAGGCACTGCTGAATCCAGCAAGGCGGCCTCTCGGCTGCCCAATCAGGCCAGCCGCTCAGCCTCCCACTCCGCCTGTTTCGCTGGGTCGTCTGTGAAATTACGTCGTTGAGGCTTCGCCAAAACGACCACGACATACGAAAGACCGTGATTTCAGGACTGGTTTCTAGGACATGGCAATGATATGCTTGTTTACGAAGGACGATGAACGAATTAAGGATTACGGAATACGGCCTCCTTGCTATCACCAAAAAACGAGGCTTGGCTAGGATTGCAAATTACACGATTGCACTGCTGCCTCGCTGTCTGTAGGCCTCTGCTCTGTCAGCTCTTTGTCGAGGTTGCCGTGGCATTGTTGCTGAATGGCCTGTGCATTTGACTGATACGACAGATCCCCTTGTTGTTCGGTGGCTGGGTCAACTTGAGATAACAACGCCTCATAGTAGGAGATGCGCTATCAAATGCAAACAAAAGTCGTCTATAGTCGTGGAAGGTTTACATTTTCGGGCCGCAGCCGCCTTTGTCACCCATAGGGTGGACGTCAAGAAAGGCGATAACCAGCCGCACGGAACATGTTTCGCCGTTGTAAAGAGCGTTTGTCTGCATCAGAGTCATTTATGTCGACAGTTGCTCAAGACAAAGACTGCACAGCCTCGTCTGGCGGCTTGCTGGCGGATCAGAGCTGTCGGGCAAAACACAGCACCACGCAACGCCACGCATAATACCTCACATATGTGGAGAAAGGTACAACTGCCGGCCCAGAAAACCGGCGTGTGTCTTTGAAAAGACAGTCCTGACTTACACTGGCTCTGTCCGCCTTGTCTCAGTGGTCCTTCGTACAGTCTGAATGGTGGTGTAAATTGCTGCAGTAAATGGAGAGACGCTTTTTCCCGTTTTGTTTGCCCTACTCATTCCCCTTTTTCATTCGTTCCACACATGTATCGTACAATGGCTATCGTCGTACAGCCAGGAGCCAGGAGCCAGGAGACTACCGGATCTCCACGCCCAGCCGCTGCACCAGCGCGTCCGTCACCTCGTCGTGCAGTTGGTTCGTCTCCACGTTCGTCAGCGTCCGCTCCAGACTGCGGTAGTTGATCCGGTAGCACAGGCTCTGCTTCTTCGTCTTGGGGTGCGTAAAGTCGTCAATAAGCTTCACGTCCTCGACCACATCGCCCGCTACGCTGCGGATCACCTCCATGACGTCGTTGTTGTGCAGGCCGGGACTGCCCGCACTGGCATCAGCGGCCACTGCCACCCAGAAGGACACGTCCTTGTAGCATTCCGGGTACTTGGAGAACGGCACAAACTGCCGCAGCCGGTCGAGGTCCGCCGACACGCCGCGGAACTGGCTCAGGAACCGCTCGTCTTGGGACCAGAAGAGCCGAATGTCGGTGATCTGGAACAGCAGCATGGCAATGCGGTCAAGGCCGATGCCAAACGCCCACGACAGTTGCGAGGGGACACCCGCCGCGTCCAGGATCGAGTGCTTCGATATGCCGCACCCCAACACCTCGAGCCAGTCGCCCTCGTAGTACACCTCCAGCTCCCACGACGGGCTGGTAAAGGGGAAGTACGCCTCGACCCAGCGCATCCGCAGCGGCTCGTCCTCCCTTTCGGGTGTCGTGCTCTCAGATGCCGCCTGCGACTTCTCTCTCCGCGCCGCCACCGCTGCCTTCTTGGCCCGCGTAAACACCTCCACCACCATCAGCTCCAGCGACCGCTTCAAATGCCGCCCCAGCGCCTCCACCTCGCTGGCTGAATGCTGCGCCTGGCGCGGGTTCCGCTCGTCGTGGAACGGCGGGTCCGGGTCCTCCACGGCAATCCCGTGCTGTGGCAGCGTTTCCAGGTCCGCCAGAATGGCTGCCGTCAGATCGCCGTTTTCGTCCGCGTCTGTGCGCCGGTCCCACACCCGCGCGCCCTCCATCTGGTGGAACACGGGGTAGTGCGTTCGGTCAACCTCGTCACGCCGGTACACGTCGGCGCTTAGCAAGAACCCGGGGCTCGCATTGGCCCGGAACGTCTCGAGCTCGTGCGCGCTTGTATGTGTGCGCAGCAGCGTATTCTCGTTGATATAGTACGTGTCGGAGCGGGCACGGCCGGGGTGGTCGGCCGGGAATCCGAGTGAGTCGAAGTTTTGAAACGTCGACACGACGGGGTGCAGCGAGTTGACGTAGCGGAAGGTCGGTGCTGGGAAACGAGACTCGATAATCTGCCGCGTAATGGCAACCGGATGGTCTTCTTGCAGGTGGAGCCGGCGGGAGGCAGCCGCGACGACGTTGGCCGGCGTGTTGAACCACTTGTCAGTGTTGTATTTGCGGCCATCGATCTCGACCACGGGTGGGGGCGCCGGCGAGGAAGATGACGAGGAGGAGGAGGAGGAGGAGAGACGGAGTGCTGTGGTGCTGAAGAGGTGGGACGATGGCGAACGGAGAAAGCCCTGGCGAGTCAAGACCGGGGCAGTCGACAGGCCCCGTGCCGCTGCCAAGGCCATTGGCCGAGGCATTCGTATTGCTGCGGCTGCCATTGTGTAGGGCATAGAGGGTGCGGAAATGGTCAAGCAGACACGGCCTCTATACGTCGGTCGTTCTTGCACGCCGTTCGAGACCTGTCGTGCAAATCCGAAAATGCGGGACCAACCGTCGTTCCTTCCTCAAGCTCACTGGCCAATGGCAGAGCCGATTTACAACGAATTCTATGAGTGCGAACTAGTGCTTCAGACAGTGTAATGCACTGTGTTCGCTACCTGTCGTCCCGTAAGAGCCTTGCTGTCTCTCCGTTGGCGGAGGTTTCGGGGAGAGATGTGCCAGACCGGCAGCGACAAAGGTGCACTGTCGGGAAGTTCCCCGAATGGACCTTCTTGCCAACTCTTCAGGGGACATAACCGCCGACTTGCATACTGTGCTGTTGGAAGTAGCCGACCTAACAGAAAACTATCGAGCGAATCGCGAAGGCTGAAAAAAAAAAAAAAAAGCGATTGAACCCCCAAAATGCACTATGACGCTGTCATCGTTACTTTTTTCCCCTCGCCTTTCTCCAAAAGTGCCTCTTCTCGTCACGTATCCTCGGCTTCATCGATAACAAACAAGGAAATAAATCGTTAAGGAACAACACAAACTGAGCCATTCTACTACGGAGGAACACTTCTTGACCAATTTTGACGTACTTTCCCTGCTTCCCTTTCATTCATTATTTCAATTCCCGGGGAAAGGCTCCTTCCTCCTGTCGTCGTTGCTCATCCTGCTTTTCATTCCTTCCTTCCCTTTCTCCCTGGACCCTGCACCTTCCCTTATCGTACCTTCCGCCGCACCGGAGCAATCCAAGCGAGTTTAACTTCTTGGGCCTTCCCTCTCTATTTTCCATTTATTTGGGTCTCGCCTTTCATTCCTCCCATCCACGACACCTCGTCTCGGCCGTCGTCCGCATCTTCGCATACAGCCTTCGGGAGCACCTCCGCGGTGTTTCTTTCTTGGTATCTCTTGGGTGTCTCCCGGTATCTCTTGGGCTCTGTCTCTGTTCTTCTTCTTCAACCGACCAGGACCTGCATAAACTTGACCATCCACCGCCAATCACCTCATTGCCTTTTTTCCAATCTCCATTTTTTTTATATATATTCTGCTTTCTTTCGTCTTCCACAACTCGGCCTTGTTCTGTCATCGCCTTCCTGTCCTCCTGTTTTCTGTGCCTCGACCTGTCTGTGGTTCGCCCGTTCCTCTTAAGCAGCTGGCCTTGAAAGCGCGACTTGTCGAGTGTCTCTCTGTGAGCAAATGATTTGCTTGTGAAAGCTACACCGCTGCAGTTGGTCTATGTCATCAATAGCCAGCCAGTAATTAGATGGCATAACGAAACACGCCACACATACCGCTCACTGCATATACCCCCTTCCACCATGGAGTCACACAAAACCAGCGCACCGGCTACTCCGGCCGTTAAATCTGCTCCCTCCGTCGTATCGGCGACGGCCACCTCAAAAAAGCCCGCGTCCAAGTCGATACACTACCCCTTCTGGTTCGGCGGCAGCGCCAGCAGTTTGGCCGCCTGCGTCACACATCCCATGGACCTCGTCAAGGTTCGCTTGCAAATGCGTCACGGCGACATGCCGCGCACCATGAGCGGCACCTTTGCCCACATTGTCCGCACGGAGGGCATCCGCGGCCTGTACAGTGGCCTGTCCGCCTCGCTGCTGCGCCAGCTGACCTACTCGACCACCCGTTTCGGTCTGTACGAGGCCATCAAGGGCCGCCTGGAAGAGTACGCCGCCGGCAAGCCAGATGCTGGCCGCAAGAAAAAGAAGGCCCAGGTCTCGTTTGGCGCACTCGTCGTCGCTGCGTCTGTGGCCGGCATGGCGGGTGGCTTTGCCGGAAACGCCGCCGACGTGCTCAACGTGCGCATGCAGCACGACGCGGCTCTGCCTGTCGAGAAGCGCCGCGGCTACCGCAACGCGCTGCACGGCCTGGTGCGCCTGGCGCGTGAGGAGGGCCTGGCCAAGGGCTGGTTTCGTGGCGTGTGGCCGAACAGCATCCGCGCGGCTGCCATGACGGCGTCCCAGCTGGCCTCGTATGACAGCGCCAAGCGCGTGCTGCTGGCGACGACGCCGCTCACCGACTCCCTGGCGGCGCACCTGATTGCGTCCTTCTTGGCCGGCGTGGCCGCGGCGACGGTGACGAGCCCGATCGACGTGATCAAGACGAGAGTCATGTCGTCGCACGGCGCCAAGCTGACGACGGTGCTGGGCGAACTCTACGCGACCGAGGGCCTGCGGTGGATGTTCAAAGGCTGGGTGCCGAGCTTCATCCGTCTAGGACCGTGAGTATTTTTCTGCCCCGTTGGCAATGTTCCAAGACTGAGTGTTCCATTTCAATTCGTTTCTCATTGCTAACAAGCCAGACACACCATTTTTACGTTTGTCTTCTTGGAAGCCCACCGCAAGCTGTACCGAAAGATGAAGGGCTTGCCGGATCCGCAGTAGAAACGACCTTGTTCGTTCCCTCGCACATTATCTATTTACATATTGTCTTTTTCTTGGTTATATCACGCATTCATGACTGGGCGTTTGGTTTTCTTTCATTTTTTTTTAAAAAAAAAAACTCTAAAACACTAGAAGGACGGACGTTTTGTTTTTTTGTTCGTGCTTGATTTTTCCCTGCTTATTTCTGCACTTCCACATGCCCTTCTTGTCTTATTTCCTTGTGCATTCTGGATAGACAAGACATAGATAGAGGGGCGTTGTTACTCCGATAGAAAGGCATTTCCGCCTGCATGTGGACTTGGCGTTTGTTTACACTATTGGTTGTTGCACTGTTTGTGCAGCCATCAGCCTTGCATATTTTGGGGTAAGTAATTAATTGTGTGTTATATTGGAGATATGATCCCCTTTTTTGATTGAATTCTGTATTGTTGTAGGTACACCAACTATGCAAATCAAAGGAAGCTCTCCCCTCGAATTTTTCGGTGTATAATAGGTCGCAGGAAAAGCAAAAAAAGCAACGCAAAGCTAAGCATTATAAATACCAAAGATCCCCGTGAACGCCGCCGCCGTCTACCCAACCAGCCAGATATGATGGTGTGGTAAAATACAAAAGAGTATTGGAAATAAAATTCAAGGGCATAGCCCCTCTTCTCATCTTTTTCGTCCCCTCGCTTTTCTTTTGCTTTTTTGACTTAGTTCCAGCCCGACTGGCCGGCGTTGCCGTACGGCGTCTGGCCGTATGGCGTCGTGCCGCCTGCACCCCAGCCACCCTGGCCGCCGCTGCCACCACCACCGCCGCCCGCGGCATAAGGCGTGGTATAACCCTGGTCTTGCCACGAGTCAGCTCCACCACCGCCGTTCATGCCGCTGTACTCGGGCGACTGAGGGTTGTAGTCGTCGTTGCCGCCGAGATCGTCGTCGACGCCGCCGCCGCCTTCTGTCGCATTCAGCTCGTGGATCAGCGCGGCTAATTTCTGCTGTAGGGCTTTGATGCCGTTCTGGACGATGGCGTCGGGCTCCATCTGGCCGGTGGACTCAATGTCGTAGTAGAAGCGGCCGGGAACTGCGTCGTAGTCGAACACCTCGCCTTCCTGGAGAGGCT
The DNA here is from genome assembly GCA_001630435.1 of Sporothrix globosa. Classification (NCBI taxonomy): domain Eukaryota; kingdom Fungi; phylum Ascomycota; class Sordariomycetes; order Ophiostomatales; family Ophiostomataceae; genus Sporothrix; species Sporothrix globosa. The sequence goes on from LVYW01000002.1 coordinate 1,625,796, forward strand.
CCTCGAGGCGAGCGTTCTCAGTTGGGGGCCTGGACAGCAAAGAAAGAGGTTAGGAAATGAGGAAACAGGTATATACAGTAGGGAGACACGAGGAAGACAGGGCCTTCTTTAACACTGGGTATACGTACCACTCCTTTGCTGGATCTTGCTCGTACCACATATCCAGGTGATGCAGCTTGTTGTGGGGGTCGTACTCGAAGCCAACGGCGGCCGTTGGGCACCACTTGGCGTGCTCCTTCGCGATGCCCTTCTTCGCAATGCACGTCATCTGCAGCTCCTGGCCCTTGCGCAGCTTCGCAATCATGACACCTAGGCCGTCTGGGTCGCGGATCACGGGTGTGCCCACCCACTGGTTCGGCCGCGACGGGTCGACGACCAGATCGCGCGCGTACACCTTCATGATCTCGTCGCTGGTGCACTTGGCGTGCAGGGTCAGCTTGACGGAGCACAGCTCGCAGTACTGCTCGCAGTCGCAATCGCGCGAGTAGACGACATCGTCGGCATTTTTGGAATTGAGCGGCACGAGACCCAGTCGGTGGGCAATGAACTCGTCGGCAAGTACACTCGTGTTCTCCTCAACCTCGACAATGTCGATGGCGATGGTGGGCACCTCGGCGAGCACGATGCGGCGCACAGAGTTGGCAAAGGACAGGTCGACGTTGGTCAGCTCAAACTTGACGCGCTCGAGGTCGGCCTGGGAGATCTTGACGGCGGGACCAAACGACTCGCCGTCGTCCATGAGCATCGCGTCGTAGTCCATGGTGGGCGACGGCTGTGTGTAAAAAAGGGCAAGGAGCAGGTGAGGAGGAGGTGAAGGGCGATATAGTAGGAAAATGGGACAGGGGAAGACGTTTTCGCGGACAAAAAGGTTCGCCGGCTACTCCTGTCGATACACGGCGAGCAAGAAACGGACGTCGGTGTCGTCGTGGGGGCGCGCAGGGCTGTCGGCGTCGTCCTTGGATTATCGTGAGGCGGAAAATACAACGAGAGCTTTGCGCGAGGTCGATTTCAAAGACGTCCCTAGCAGAAAAGGAAATAGCCAAGGCTGGGGGCATCATTGGTGGCGGTGGCGCTAGGTGCGCGCCCACGGTTTGCCGCTTCCAGTGGTCCCTGTGCTATTGTTGTCAGCATAATAGGCCCTGAAGCTGGGCACGTGAGGATCCCTACCAGCAGACCAATTGTCCAATGTGCTTGCTCTCAAACGGGCCAATCAGAAGCATTCAACGGCCGGAAACGGAGGTATTTCGTGGAAACCGTCTTTGTGCCGTCTGGGCATGCAAGATTTTCAGTGGGCTCACTGTGGAAGGAACCACCAGGCTGCGTGGAAAATGGCAGGCAGAATTGGAGGGAGAACCCGAACGTCGCATGTAGAAGGTAGTTAAAAAAATAAAGAAAAAAAAAAAAAACCAAGAAAAAGAGCTCGTCCCTCCACCTGATTGAGAAAATTATTCGACGACGAGCTTAACCCGAGGGCGTAAAAGCCAAGTTGCTATATTATCACACCAGTCCGCCTCGGCTTAACTTCTCACGATAGGCCGCTGCCATCTTTGCGCCGCCGACGTCGACCATTGCTCGCCATTCTTCTCTCCCCCTTCCATCACCACTTTTGTCTCTCCCGACCACAGCGTCGAACCACCTCCTCGACCTTACCTTCAACATGCTTCGCCAATTTGCTTCCGCCCCCTCCAAGGCCGCGCGCATGGCCGCCCGTGTCCCGCGCACTGCCGCCGCCACCTCTCCCTTCCTCCAGACCGCTACGCCTTTCCGCAGCGCAGCCGCCACGGCCGCCGTCCGGTCAAGACAGCCGCTGTCCGTTGCTGCCGGCCGGTGGTACAGCAGCGAGTCCAATTCCTCCAAGGCCGATGCCTCCAAGGCAGATGCCTCTACGGCAGATGCCTCCACGGCTGACGCCAGTGAGGCCGCAAAGGAGGGCGAGGCTGCGGGCGAGCCGTTGAGCGCCGCCGATGCTACGGCTCTGCGCAAGGACCTTGAGACCAAGACCAAGGAGGCTCTCGAGTGGAAGGTAAGCTCTCTCTCTCTCTCTCTCTCTCTCTCTCTCTGATACATACTACCCACTCGCCTCTCACTTTCCTATGTACTGACCATCCCGTTAGGACAAATTCCTCCGCTCCGTCGCCGACTTCCGCAACCTGCAGGAGCGCACACAGCGCGAGATCCGGTCGGCACGCGACTTTGCCATTACCGGCTTCGCCAAGGACCTCGTCGACAGCGTCGACAACCTGGACCGCGCGCTGTCGATGGTCCCCGATTCGGCACTGAAGACCGAGGCCGGCGCCGACGCTGCGAACCAGGACTTTGTCAACCTGGTCGACGGCCTCAAGATGACGGAGACGGTGCTGCTGCAGACGCTCAAGAAGCACGGCCTGGAGCGCTTCAACCCCAACGGCGACAAGTTCGACCCCAACGAGCACGAAGCCACGTTCATGACGCCCATGGCCGACAAGGAGCACAACACCGTCTTCCACACGCAGCAAAAGGGCTTCCGCCTGAACGGCCGTGTCCTGCGGGCCGCCAAGGTCGGCGTTGTCAACAACAAATAAAATACGACTCACGGCCCCATGTACCGTAGTACCGCAATGTCGATTATTCTCCCCTTTCATCCATCCTCCCTCTTCTCTCCCGCTTAACGTCCTCACGCTCACGCCTTGACGTCGTCTCCTCACATCCTCATATATATGCATATTTTCTCGGGCATGCGTCTCCCCGCCCTACCTTTACATCATCTCTCATTTATTGCTTCTTGGGTTTGCCTTAAAAGTTTCTGTCATCTGGCATAACTGGCGTTTTTGGGGGCAACTAAAATAAAAAATACTTTTGGCGGCGGCGATGGCAGGGGGCGCCTTGGTCTGTAACATACGATACTCTGCTCATGATATATATTCATACTATTTTCCTTTTGTTCTGGCATGTCCTGCGAACTTCTATTTCTTTTAATATTAAATCTCGTCGGTGGTTGGTTGACAAATGAGATGGAGAACATTATAGGACGTACAACTTTTGGCTACCTGACCGATAGCGTGGGCACAATGCTTTATCACGCGTCGAAAAGTGGTCCCGCTCCCGTCCATCACACGACGTCTTCGACGCCCATGCGAGCGAGCTGCTCTGCCAGGACCTTGGAGAGCTCGCCCGCGTCGGCCACGTCATAGTCCCTGCACAGGCGCTCCAGCCGGGCCTCGCCATCATGCAGACGCTGAGCAAGAACTGTCTGCAACTCCCGCCCCTGTGCCTGCTGGGCCTCGGTCTCGCTCACGGTTGTTCGCACGCTCTGGAGGTGCTCGTTGATGCCACGTACCACGCGCTCACGGCGACGGCGCAACTTCTGCGCCGTGCGCTCGGATTCGCACTGCTGGCGGTAGTGTTCCTTTGCTTCGTTGAGTTGGCGTGCCAGTTCGGCTGCCCGACAGGCCGCAAGCTGGTGCTCAATGTTGGCGAGACACCGGGCTTGTTCCGTGATGGCTGCCTGCGCTTTCTCGTTGGCTGCAACGAGGTTGGCATTGGCGGCTTGGCCGTCTTGGATGGTGCGCCAGCTGTCGCGGAAGGTCTGGAGGAGAGCACGCTCGGTCTCGATTCCGGTGGCCATACTATTCGGTCCCCAGCTGCAGAAAGACCCAGCTGGAGCAGTCGGTGGCCTTATTCTATGGCAGAGGTCGACATCGAGAGATGTCAACGTTCCGGTAGCGGGATCGAAGCGGCAGCCATGCACGGCTTCATTGACTTCGGACTACGTTCAAAGTGGAGCATGTCAGAGCGTGTCAGCAGTGTACCAACAGAAGGTCACCAAAGAATGCAAGTACGAACCCAGGTAAATGTCTTGGTTCTCTGCTTTCCCTTCCCAGTACCGTTCGAGCCACGTGGTCTCGGGCCTGGTGTTACTGACAAATCCGAGCTCGACGAAGAGAATGGTGCTGATGACGGTGACGTAGTTAGTGCTGAGCCATCAGCTCTGTTATTCTGCACCCCCCCGTACAAACGAGATCGTAACACTTGGCCGTCCCACGGCGCCATCCGCTGGAACAGCCAAGGCATGCCGGTTCCTCGAGGCGGTTGTTGCTGCTCGCCTTGCCCCTCTTGGAGCAGGAGCAGGTAGAGACCGGCTCGCTCCGGCGTGACCCCGGGCGGTGACCATAAAATTGAGCTGGCGGGTCCGGCTTCGATGCGGTATACCGGACTCAGCTCTTCTCCCGTGTGGATGTCGAACTGCCGCCGATGGCAATATGGCACAACATTGTTGCAGTGCTTTGCATCCATGGACACTTTTAGGATCTTGTCCTGCGGAGTCAGTGGCCGAAGAGACGCCTCGGCTGAGGCAGATTGACGGAGGGTGTCGACATCGTCGAGCGTGCAGCCAGCAGCAAGAGCCCGGAAGATAGCTGGTGATATGCGAACTTCGGCGGGATCCCCATCGTCATCGGAAACGTACGCGTCTTCTTCTGTCGTACGAATAGACTTGTTAGTCCTGTCTTTCGAGGCTCTGTCGTCAGCCCATATTAGATGGTCGTATGGCAGACCCCATACCTTCAGATTCGAAAGGTCCATTTGCCTTGATCCATCCTTTGTCCAGCTTAGTGTGGTCCAGCAGGTGGTCAGTGATGCCATCCCCGTTGTTATCGACATCGAATTCCCCTACGATACAGTCTTCGGAGAGTCTTTGAGTCCCCTGCGACAGCAACAGTGAGACAATTGGCTGATCGAAATAGAAGACCGTCTGGCGTCCGAAATCGTCGTCGTCATTGACGTCGAGCGAAAATGGACGGGGCTTGTACGCTGCTTTGTCTTCGATGCAATCGCGGATGATCGCATTATTAACTTCGTTTAGGAGCCTGCCACTATTGTAAGTTGCTGCTTATCAGACGGCCAGAAAGAGAGAATTCAGTCTTCCAAAATTGTGGACTAAACTTGACTTCATCGCGTCCGGCCAGCCTGAATGGGTCATCTTCCGTCTCTTGTTCAGAGCCACCTTCGTTGCACTTCTGGGACTTGATAAAACAGCCGAATAACGGGCTTGGTTCCACGTCGCGCGGCCCACGCATGGCTTTGTATGCTTTCATGAATGGCATCGTGATCTTCATTTTTGGGAGGATCGTCTCCGGTGCATCAAGTGATGGCGACACTGCCGATGAGGCAGAGAGCGGAGACGCAGGGTGTGGCCAGCCAGTGCTGTTGTTGTCACCGTTTTCGCCCACGTCGTCAGTGTCTTCGGGACTGACTACTTCGATACCAGCGGGTTCGTCGTCGTTTCTGTCTTCTTCGCCACCTCCTACAAAGCTGAAAGGCAGCGTTGGGCTATCGTTGAAGGCAACACTCACATCCGAGATGCTGTTGTCGCTACGGCCGTCCTGCCCGCTGCTTTGTTCGTCTTGCTCGTTCATTGTATCCTGTTGTTGCTTTCGCTGGGGTATTGATGATAAATGGTGCTCGTAATGATATTGTGGCAATAATATGTATTTGTGCACGAGGCAGTCAAGGAATGGTTCACGGCCTTCTCGTCGCGTGTTTGTGACGCACGGAAATTTTTGTTGGGGGGTTCATCTGATGTCGTAGGAAGCTTACTTGGAGTATCTGAGCATATTAGCCAAAGCATTCCGTCTGTAGTCACGAGGCGTGGCATCATATTCGAGCTGTCCTGGAACAAAAAATAGCAGAAACAATTTACAGGCCGTCAATGGAGAGGAGAGGCAGCTCTGTGTAACCTCAGCAACACAAGGGGCCTCCTCCATTGCACGTCGCATTTCTTGTCGATACCACGACAATAAGACACGAGGACGCAGGGAAAGCAATTCGATGTGAATGATACTGTCAACTTATTCGTTAACTGTAGCTAAGCATGTCTCTTTGGCACTTTTCACCCGTCAATAATTGTGTCGATCTTCTACCCCTTCTTCGTGATGACGACATTTGGCTCGAGGATGCCGCCTAGCTCTCAACCGCCTTGGCCTTGTAGCCCAGTAGATTGCCGTCAAGATGCGACACCAGCCAGTACTCAACCCGCACCGAGTCGATCTGTACGCGGTACACACGAACGTCGTTGCCCTTGGACTCAACCCGAAGTTCGTCAATCAGAGGCTTGTATTGGCCACGGGAATCCCAGTCCACAGGGTCGAGGATCGTGATACTGTCGGCGGGCTTCTTAAGTCCTGTGATCCCGATAAACTCATCTTTACTCACACGTCAGCAAGTGGCTTTTACTCATGCGAGAGCGGACGATCGGATTGTTGTGCTTACCCTCTGTAGGGAGGCTGCTCGCCTCGCCAATGCCGTAGCTCACCGGCACCCAAGGCTCGTCCGAGTCACTAACGTAGAAACGATCCCTGGCGGCCGTGACGAGTCTCTGCGGCACCTCCGTCTGGTTTACGCCAGGGTGATCTCCATTCAAGCCGTTCGAGCCGTTCGCGCCACTTGCTTGGGCTCCGTTTGTGCGGTCGGCACGACCGCCACTCGGATCTTCATTGGCCTTATCAAGGAAAGCCGCATAGGCGTCGTCCGAGGACATGATGCTGGTTGTAGAAAAATGGAAAGCTTGGAGTTTTGTTCGTTGTAGTGTCGACGTACGTCCGGGAGCCGATTTGTAGCTGTCCCTCTGTTGCTTTGGTGTGCGATGTGGTGTCTGCAAAATGACGAAAGGGACGCGTCTGCCAGTGTGTGTGTAGTTTGTCGTGGCACGGGCGACGAAGGTGACAAGTCGGGGGAACGCCAGCTTTAAGTATTGTTTTGGGTCATGGGGGTTGCGTGGTAATTACGATTGGCTTAGATGAAGCATAGAGGAAAGAGGCAAATGGACAGGACAGGCAGGTGCGATCAAAGTGTGCGGGCAGCTTTCTCTATCGTCCTTGCCCTGAAGCTTGGATTTGAGGGGCAATTTTCGCGATTTGGGGAAGGAAGTCATGACGCAACAAAGCCTTCTTCCTTCCCGCTGGGGCCCACACATTACGGCGCTACAAAGAAGGCACGACACAGCATGTCTCACATATATCTAATATTACTCTACGGTATGGAACGTTATCCAAAACACACAGTGCCACAGACGAAGGAATATTTTGGAATATCTTTCAATGTTTTTGCTCATTTTGATAAGTTTTAACGCCCCCGGTTCACACGGCGCCGACTGTCAGGCGTATCCGAAATGGATGGGAGCTGTATGGCGGCATGGCAGCCCGCCCCACGCGATTTTTTTTGTTTCTTGGGAAGAACAGCTCCCAAAGCGTTCTCCCAACAAGCAAAACAACAGTTAACAGAAGAAACATGAAATAAATAGCGCAATGCCCATCCCGATTTTCCTGTCCGCTGCTTTTATATCGTCCATGCATTGTACACAAGCCCGAACCCGCACCCAAACTCTTCCGCAACTTACACCATTTCTGATGAAACTGCTTATGAGCTGGCGACGAGGTCCTTCTTGAGGGTGCCCTGGACCTGCTGCTTCTCTGCCGGCGTCTGGAAAGCACCGTGACCGAACTCGGACGAGGTGTCGATCCACTTGAGGCTGACCTTCTCGAGAGCCTTTCTGGAGGTGTGCGTGAACAGCGACTTGCGGAGGGTAACGACACGCTTCTTGATACCAGGGATGGAGCCCTTGACCATGACGAAGTCGTTGTTGATCTCGCCGTAGCGGACGAAACCACCAAGGCTGCAAGCGAGTTAGTAACATTGCACGAAGGAAAGCTGACTGGACATAAACTGGGTGAGTCCAAACATACGGAGTGATGGTCTTCTTGGTGACATCGACCTCGGTGGAGGCGTTGTCGTCGGCACCGCCCTTGCCAACACGGTAGATCTTGTGGTTGACCGAGGTACGGTGGTGGTAACCGTCCTGACCAGCACGGGCAACGGTCCACTGGACGTGGGCCGGGTGCCAGGCACCGATACAGGCAACCTTGCGCAGACCCTTGTGGGTCTTGCGAGGCAGCTTCTTGGTGCCCCAGCGGGCGGTGACACCGGTGAAACCGTGGCCCTTAGTGACGGCGATGACGTCGATGACCTCGTCCTGCTCGAAGATGGTGTCGACAGACACCGGCTTCTCGAACAGACCCTGGCCGAACTCAACCTTGTCGGCGATGGAGCCGCCGTTGATCTGGATCTCCATCAGGTGGGCCTTCTTCTGCTTGAGGGGCGTCTTGCGGATCTGGGTGTGGGCCAGGACACGGACGACCGTGCAGTACTTGCGGATGCGCTCCAGCTCGCGGGCGATCGAGGCACCCTTGCTCTCGGAGTGCTTCTTGGCGTACTTGGTGAAGGCCTTCTTCTTGCTCTTGTACCAGTTCTTGTAGAACCGGCGCTTCAGCTCGTCACCCAGATGCTCAGCCCATACAGTGGTAAGCGACCGCAGGCCGCGGGGGGTCTCGATGTACCCAACAAGGCCCACGACGATCATCTGCATAAAAAGATGTTAGCCATTGGCGCATTTCCAAAGCAAGTTGCAAATGCCAAGCGGGCTGCGTCGTACGCACAGGCGGGGTATCAATAATTGTCACAGCTTCCACCACCTCCTTCTTGTGCGCCTTGGCACCCGGACGGTCGAGGTCGCGAACGATCGTGGTCATACCGGCCTTGTAGCCGAGCGAGGCGGTCAGGTGGACCGGCTTCTTCGGGTCATCCTTGGGGAAGCTTGAGAAAATACGTTAGCATTTTGTCTCCGTCTTGAAAACCATTCATGTCCGTTCCGCTTCTCGGGGTCATCTCGGGGATCCTCCAGGTAGTCACTTACGACTTGACGCGACCACGGTGGCTGGCACTCCGCTTCCTGAAAAAATTGTTAGTCCAACGCGTCCATTTGCAATCGATAGTTCGGGTGAACGAGAGGGAATCGCGCTTTGTCGAGAAAGACGTTTTCGAAGAAGGGGAGATCGTACCGGGGAAGGTAAGCGAGCGAACCATGGCGAGGAGCCTCGTACTTGCGGTGAGACCTGGAGAACTTCTGTCAGCGAATGTCGTGTTGCGGAACGCGAGCCGGCGGCGATGTCGAGGCCGGCATTGTCGCAATTGTCGAAGTAAAGGGCACAGTGATACATCCGGGGATGATTGCCGTAATTCAAGGAGTTGTAACTCACATTTTGTCGACAAAGGGTGGACGGTGATGTTGTTGAGGTTGTCGAAACTGGTGTCGATGTCGAGAGGGGAGAGGAAGATTTCAGAGGGAAGGGAAAAGTTCGACATCAAAAAAAAAACTTGATCACCTAACAGGACAAGCGGGACAATTTTCTGTGCTGAGCAGCCCTAACTCATCACGTGCGCGGTGGGGCATGACATTTTTATTTTAGGGTGGAAAAAAGTGCTTCGGATTTAAGTCCCACACGTGATCAACGTTTGGTGGTACCACGTGATATGTATCGTGCGGTGCACGGGCCACGAGCGCGTTAAGTGGAAGTGCTTACCTGACCGCGACGCGTCGTGCTTTTCATCGATATGCCACTATCACTCCATCTTCCATCGCACATCACCACTTTCGCGGCTCAATATTGCATTTCTTCGTGTTTTGTCACCGACTGCGACCAATGCGGAGTAGTACACCGAAGTTCCACACTCAAAAAATATCTCACCACACTCATAATGGCTCTCATCGTCGACAAGCATCGGCCTCGCTCACTCGATGCCCTCACCTACCACCCTGAACTCACAGACCGGTTACGGTCCCTCGTATGCACCCGGCCGAGAAGGAGTGAGGATTGGAGCGTCTCTCTGGATATGTATGACTGACTGTGATGTTCTTTCTTATACAACAGGCACAAAGCGGCGACTTCCCACACTTACTAGTTTACGGCCCATCCGGAGCCGGCAAGAAGACACGCATTGTGTCTACCCTGAAGGAGTTGTACGGGCCCGGCGTGGAGAAGATCAAGATCGATGCCCGCGTATTCCAGACAACCAGCAACCGCAAGCTCGAGTTCAACATTGTTGCCTCTGTGTACCATCTTGAAATCACGCCGTCGGATGTAGGCAACTATGACCGAGTCGTCGTGCAGGACCTACTGAAGGAGGTGGCACAGACACAGCAGGTCGACCAGTCAGCAAAGCAGCGCTTCAAGGTCGTTGTGATCAACGAGGCCGACCACCTAACACGCGATGCCCAGGCCGCTCTGCGTCGGACGATGGAGAAGTACTCGCCCAACCTGCGCCTCATCCTGCTGGCGACGTCGACTGCCAACATCATTGCCCCCATCCGGTCCCGTACACTGCTGGTCCGTGTGGCCGCACCAACACACGAGGAGATTTGCAACGTGTTGGCGGCATCGGGCAAGCGCGAGAACTGGCCTGTGCTAAACGGATTGCACCAGCGGATTGCCGAGTCCAGTGGGCGCAATCTGCGGCGAGCGCTGCTTATGTATGAGGCGGTTCACGCACAAAAGTAAGCTCTACCTGCTGCATGAAGCCATGTACTGTGCTCGGCATCTGGCTAACAACGTTCTTGTAGTGAGAAAATCACAGACAACACACCAATCCCGCCGCCCGACTGGGAGGCTCTCATTGGCCACATCGCCAAGGAGATTATGGACGAGCACACCCCACAACGCATCCTGCAAGTACGAGCGAAGCTATACGACCTGCTGACACACTGCATCCCGCCAACAACCATCCTGCGGACATTGACGTTCAAGCTGGTGGCGTTAATCGACGACGACCTGAAACCCGAGGTGATCAGGTGGTCAGCGTTCTATGAGCACCGCATCAAGACGGGCACCAAGGTGATCTTCCACCTCGAGGCGTTTGTTGCCAAGTTCATGCGGATATTCGAGATGTATCTCATGAGCATGGACATGTGATGCGGTGGTACTTGACGACAAAAGAAGCTGGAGTTGAAAATCTGTGTGGAAAAGATAAACTAGGCGGCATCTTTAAGGAGACGAGAGACTACCGATCCAGCTTGTCCTAGTCTTGCCTATGCCTTGCATCGCCTGCTTCCCCTTCAGCTCTTGCTGAACTTGGTCTTTGAAATGGACAAGGAGGAGTGCCAGCACATATAAGCGACAGGCCGCACAGCCGATGTTACAGAACAAAGATGCGCTTCACCCCTGTCTCCGCTGCTATAGGAACACTTAGGAGATTCTGCAACAAATCGGAACGATCAAATTCGGACAGCGTACGGCAGGGTCTACCGGTAAAGGGAGGCAAATGCATGGAGGCAACGATTACCACGCCTTGATGATACCAGGGAGCATTGTTTTTATAGTTTTGCACAGCACATACGTTCTTTATTTTTGGCATTGCGTCCGCGTCATTCTGAATGCAGTACTAGAGGTACCAACTGCATACCAGCAACACTCCATGTCCCACCGCTATGCAGTGAATGAACTACTACATGTACCAAGCACCCATTGTACAGGTACATGCGATCGTCTCCGAACAGCCAGCACTCATACTCGAGAGGATTTATTTGGGTTACTCCTTACATGCTAGGCTTAACGTCTCACGCCCAGCGCCCGGCGCCCACACCAATATCCGGGCGGTCCATAAGGCTGTTCATATAATACGCTTCTCTGCCCAGCCGTGGTGACATCCTGAAATTTAGGGGCTTCCCATATGTTACCTGGAGGCTGGAATTGAGAATGTCTCTTGTATATTGTTCTCTGCTGAGCACCAGCTTGAACTGTTCGCCTGCGTGGAGACTTCAAGGGTATACATCCGTGCAATTGCTATGTAGGTCGCCTAACTCCCTTCGAAAAATCGCTTTCTTAGTCGCACACTCAATCTATAGTCGTCCTTGTTACAGCACTTTGACATACTACAAGTGAAGGAATGATCGCCCAGCCTCCATTGTTACCAGCAACCTTGTGCGATGCTTGGACCAGGAATAAATCTGCTACAGTGATCTTCGTTGCCTACCCGTCTCCCATAAAGGCCATTTCAAGTCTGTTTGCCGGCTGAAACAGGCATCTTATCGAGCTGCCTCGTGTTGCTTGTTTAATACTGTATTTGGTGCCAAGACTGCATCAAAACCTCGTGGATACTCTATATATATGGTATTTTGCAGAAGGTGCCGGGCCATTTGGAGCTTTTAATGAGCGCGGGCATGGTATTAATATGCGGGTTCATGTGTAAATAGGGACTCCTATGCTCACTGATACGAGCAGGAAAGCCACGCTCACACATTCTCATAGTTCCTGAGTGCTGCAGGCGTTCTTAAAGAAGATCCACTGTCGAGGACATCCGCAACGCGTCTTCACACTCGTTGATTGTTCCGATGTTATCATAATATGTCTTTCATATATTTTACGCGGCCGGGCGAGAAATGAAAATAAAACAGGATAGTGCCATACACGAGCAGACCGCATGCCCGTTGGGGCTTCATTCACATTCCGTTTCTTTCCACTCTCGTCCGGTCCTTCCCATATAATTTTTTATTTTCGGAACCCACTGAAAGAATAACGAAAGTTCTGCGGGTTTCCGAGCCTCAGTGTTGGGACTGGCGCGTGTTTGTTGCCTATTTGGGTCGTCTTGTTCGGCTCTCGGATATCGTGCGGTAAACCCAAAGTCAAGTACAGCATAGTGTATACGGCGAGTTATGATTAAGGCGCCGCAAACAAGAGACACATTACCACGTTCGGGCGGACGTGCGGCTTAGGTGAATTCCTCCAAGGTTCGCCCTTCTAGAACATTATCCTGCATTGCCATTCTTCAATTGTCCCATCTTGACGGCTGGTGGCCGCTATCGCACGCATGTAATATTGCGGAAGTGGACCCCCTCTTCGTTTTTGACTAGCCGACTTGACTCCAACCGGATCTTGTGAGTTAGTCGCAACAGATCTCCGTTTGTCCAGACAATATACTCTGCATAGAATAGCTTAGGTCCTTAGTGGTCTTGAATGACTGCCAGAAGGCAGATAGTTCTGATAATCGGTCAAGACGGTTGCCCACTTCTGAGACCCAAGCCCAATAACGGAGGTCTATTAGGACGAGGTTTATTTTTTTTTTTTTTTTTTTTTTTTGGCAACACCTCCGGAAGCCTTGTTTAGTTACAAGTTCTGCAAGCATCAGAGGACTGGCCCCAATTTCCGAGCGGGCATTGAGCCTGGCTTTGCAATTGTCTTGACAGCCACACCAACAAAAGGAGACCAGGATAGCGTGAGGGAGATGTGAAATGTAAGCGTAAGATAACTGGGACCTTCCAGAGTTGCGGAAAAGGGAAGGATTGTGCACGTCGTATGTCCATGGAAAATTCAACCAACAGACGTGTTCATTTCTCGTCAGGTACGACATGCATACTTCGCACAGATGAGGCACAGCGAGGGCCCGGGACGCAACGACGGCCTGGCCAAAGTCTAAGCCGTGAGCCCTGTGATGTGCAACTGGTCGGTGAGCAGAGCACGGTTACTGGCGTTTCGAGCCGTCGTATTATTCGGCGTGTATGTCCAGCGACGTGTGGCCCTACAATCATTAATCTGCCAATGCACATTCGTTAACAAACGCTATCGTTGTTGAAATAAGAAGCAATGCCAGTGCAGTGGCCCTGTCTGCCATGGATTTCCAAGTCGACAGCCAACTGCCAACGTCTTTCACTAGGACACACCTTTGCGACTTTTTGAGCGTGCGTTGCAAGGTGGCGTTTATGCTTCCACGGACTTCTGCCGCTTGCCCAGCCAGCGATCCTTGGGGTTTGTTTTACTCCCTCTTTGTTCTCAGAGCTCTTTAGTCTTTTTTCCTGGCTGCAACTTGCCATTTCTCCGTTCACCCATAGCCCCCAGTTGCGACCCCACACTGAATCAGGTCAAACGTCAGGAGCAAAAGCAGGGTGGGTTGGATTGCATGGAGGAAAAGCTAAACCCTTCGGGGGTACTCTCCAACTCTCGGCCTATGTGGTCGAGTCGCACCGGTGTGCAGCAAGGGGTTTTGTGGCAGACCCAGTTGTAAGACACATTCTGGCTCCTGGCTTTTTGTTTTGGTGGATCAGTCGAGCTGGCGAAGGGGTTAGGGGGATGATACCTTGCAATCGACACACGTCGTACATACAAATACGACGGGAGAGGGGAAGATGGCGCGTGCAAGTCATGTGTGGTTGATTTTTGCGAGATGCGAATGGGGTTGTGGTATGTTGTAATTTGTTGAAAAAACGCCGCCGATCATGCCAAGCTACTAACTCAGTTGGGATAAACGGCAAAGGCATCCACATCCCCAGTATTAGGCAAGAGAAGTGAAGGCAAAGGAAACAGCACCCGACAAAAGAAGGAGCGAATGAGCCAGTCGCTGAGCCTTCGCAGCGATTGGACTAGGGCGACTGTATGTCGACGAAAAGTGGGGACTGCGCTTCTTACAGCCAACACAGGCAGAAACGGGCCAGACTCGGAAGGGCGACGGACAACGAACTGCGGACGACTAACCACAGACAAGATGGAATACGAACGCACCCCAAAAATGTTAATTTTGAAAGGACACGACCGCTAAAGGGACAATGTCCCGATACAAAGTGAACAAAATGTGGCGCGGTGCACATTTGTACAACGCAGAGAGATGTGAGATTCACGGCAAGAACGACCCAGGTTCATAAGATACAAATATAGCTGCAGCTGCGAGAGCAAACCCAGGGCCAACGCAACTGCTTTAGTGGTATGAGGGAGATCTGCCGTTGGATAGGGGTGCTTGTACTCTTTCCGTTCCTGCACTGGGTTCACACAATAAGGAGCGAGTGCGGGGTTCGCTCCTTTGTGGCATCTCCCTTTTCCTGCCAATCTCTTTCCCTTGCTATCTCCACTTGGCAATAATCCGCCCACATCCCCATCCATAAATCACCGAATAAAAGAAGCACATTGTAACCTGCAAACAACCGACAATCGTCTGTACGACAGGAACGCTGGACCCATTGTTTGTCCCGGCGCCTCACATCGTCCTCGTCATTCGTGACAAAGACCCTTTCAGGTAAACGATGTGGCAGTGTGTGAAGGTTAGATAGAGGGGGATGCAGAACGTAAGCAAGCGAAATCACAGTATTTTCCCGTGTTGGCGGGAAGAAGCGCCGAAGGAAGAATGCGACCCCTGTCAACCTAAGAGAATACCGTCGTGAGCGACACAAAGTACCCCGTACATATGTGTTGTAATGGGCGTGAGGTATTATGAGGTATACGGCCACAATGGCGAAAGTTGCGCATTTATACGCGGCCGTCATTTTGCCGTTGGGGGGATATTCATTGATATATATTTAAGTCTGTCGGTCGTGGTTGTCTGCAGTCGGCGAGGTTGCGCATAATGGGAAAGGGCGATGAATGGTGCTGATGCATCGTGCTTGGTTTGTGACCAAGAGAGAAGGCGCAACTGCACGAGATGGAAATCTCACGTTCTTGACTCAGCTACAGGGAAGTTGCGACCGCCAACCTTTCGTCGTCACGTAGCTTAAAATTATGCAAATACTTGTTCTATGTAGCTTCCCTGCCGAGCATCGCACCTGCCAAAGACGTACACATCAGACGTAAACGTCCTCGTTAGCAGCCATCGCCATCTTTGTCTCTCACCCCTCACTCCATAACAAACACAACGTGTGATGGCCACCAGCAACGTCAGTGCTCGCGTCTGCCCCTCTTCTCTCACTAGCACACGGCCACAGTTCCCGCAGTCACCGGGTGCCCAGCAACATTGTTAGATACAAGCACCCATTGTCAAGGGTTAGCTCCAGCGGCCGCGCCAATCCAGATGGGAGGGTGGGACGAGGACACCGAAACGACGTCGGGCGGACGGAATCGCCAATCCATCCCAAAGGGGTTGTGTTGTGACCTACGAAAGCGCCAGGCGCTTGTCACGGTACATCCTGTTGCATCAAGAGCCCGCCCTAGCGTCTGGTACACCTGTAGCACACGACGAGGCAACAGCGGGCATGAGTGCGACGTGACAGCATCCCCGCAACCACACGAAGCAAGACGAAAACAATCAGGAGCAATAAAACAACAACAAGGGCGACAGTAACAAGACAAGATTGCGAATCAACGACACTTACCCCAGTTCTCCAACCACAGAATAGGGAGTTTCGAACGCAGGTCGGTCAATCTAAACACACCTCCAGACATTCTTCATTTCCGCGGCTTGGCCTGGCTCGCCTGCATCACCGTGTAAGTCGAAAGTACCCATACATCTTCCTCCCGGCCTCGTCTCCCTTCCGTCCATCCAGCTAATAGCCATTCTCTGTGGTCCTCCGCACTTGTGCCTGTGTGAGCTTAGGGCTGCGACTCCCGACATCCCTCTCCCCCGTCTTGCGCTTCCCCCCCTTTTCCCCCCAACTCCGCCATGTCCTGTTCCTCGTCCCCCTGGTGGCCGTTTGCGCCCTCTTCCTGGTCCCCGCGCCATCTGCGTCCTCCACTTTCGTGGTCCTCCGATAGTACAGGCTATATGGCTGGCGCAAGCATGGGTACTTGAAGATGAATTTGCACTAAGAAGAGCAAACACTGTTCCACACATACGCTACGAGTGGGTGCCGTAATGCTAGCGAAAGCTCCCCAGTCCTCACTGATCGTCCGGTCGCAGTCCAGTCCATTCGCCTTGTCCGTTTCTCCCGCTGACCAGCCAGCAGTTCGTGGCCTCGACTTAATAACGGCTTCCTGCCCCGTCTCCGCCATGCTGGTAGCTTTTCCTTCTTCTCTTTCTTCTATCCCTCTTCTTTCTTGAACCTTTTCTTTATTTCCCACATCTCTTTTCTCCAACTCTCTCCCGGTCCCTAGTCTT
The DNA here is from genome assembly GCA_001630435.1 of Sporothrix globosa. Taxonomy (NCBI): domain Eukaryota; kingdom Fungi; phylum Ascomycota; class Sordariomycetes; order Ophiostomatales; family Ophiostomataceae; genus Sporothrix; species Sporothrix globosa. Next base: position 1,642,452 of record LVYW01000002.1, read on the forward strand.
GACAAGGCTGAACATCGAATTACCCCACCTTACACCTCTCTCTTCCTCACTTCTCTCACTTTGCTGTGCTGCCCTCGTGCTTCACCAGAAACAACACGGTACGTTCTTTACCCTACGGTACACCCGTCGAAATACGCGGCTCGTCGAGCTCCCGAACAGCTGCCTTTGACCTCTGTGGCCGGATCCCAGTTGCGCCGATCTGATCTTTGGAGTTTGTTCTGACCAGGGGTTTTTTTTTTGCTTTACTTCACATGCAGCTCCTACGGCTTGCTTCGATTTCAGCACGTCTCGAGTCACCTATTCTTGGAATCAGTTTGTCCGGCCTTCCCTAGGCGGCACCAGCTCAAAGCGTGAATCTGGCAAAGCCTCTCCAACGTGTCGCAGCAGAGCAGAAGACGAGCAAACTTGCGCCCTGAGCCCTCTTTCGTTTAAATCTCCCCTTTTGTCGTTCACGATGACTTCGTCACCGCCCAAGGCCCCTGTTGTGGCTGAGGCCCATGAGGTAGACACATTTCGTAAGTTTTGTTTGCCTCGGTTACATCTGGGAAGAAGTGCGGTAGAATAGAAATTGTTGAGCCAGTTAGGCCAACCTGAAAGCGCCATAGACACTAACCCAACGTTTTTAAATCACAGACCCACCGGAGAAGATGCTGGCCAGTATGTTGCACCCTGACAATCCAAATGCGTCCATTGTCGGAACCAAGCTGCGCTGTTGTGTTGCTCTGCCTCTGCAGCTCGGACCTGGGCAGCTCTGTGCTACATTTGAGCACGATCGAGAGCCCCAGGTTGCGCTCAGAGGCAGGTGCGCAAAGCGATTCACCGTTTCGATCGAGCGGGAACGAGGCTAGGCTTTGCGAATGGCGAAAGTTGCAAAAAAAAAAAGTAATATATTCAAAAACGCAAGCTAACTGGCGGAACCGCAGAGCATCCATCAAAGCCACATCTCGCCAGTGAGTCTTCACATCCCTTTACCCTCCCCTCGTTCGCTCCCCACCCCGACACGGCTATGCATTGGCACGTCGCATCCCTTATCTGCGCTTATCGGACAGGCTATTGCGTTCAGCGCCACCATACCCTCCAAACCGCTTTTATTGGGGCTAACTGGCCGGCAAAGATATCCAGGAATACGAGAAACTCTACGAGGAGTCCATCAAGGAGCCGGAAAAGTTCTGGGGCCGCCAAGCACGCGAGCTGCTCACTTGGCAGCGTGACTTCCAGACGGTCAAGAGCGGTTCTTTGGACAACGGCGACTGCGCCTGGTTCCTTGAGGGCCAGCTGAACGCCTCCTACAACTGCGTGGATCGCCATGCATTCAAGGACCCTAACCGGGTCGCTATCATCTACGAGGCCGATGAGCCCAACGACGGCCGTAGCTTGACCTACGGCGAGCTGCTGCGCGAGGTGTGCAAGACCGCCTACGTGCTGAAGAAGATGGGCGTAAAGAAGGGCGATTCTGTTGCCATCTACTTGCCCATGATTCCGGAGGCTCTGATTGCCTTCTTGGCCATCACCCGTATTGGTGCTATCCACTCCGTTGTCTTCGCCGGTTTCTCGTCCGACTCCCTGCGCGACCGTGTTATCGATGCCGAGAGTAAGGTCGTCATCACCTCTGATGAGGGCAAGCGCGGTGGCAAGCTCATTGGCACCAAGAAGATCGTCGACGATGCGCTGAAGCAGTGCCCCGACGTCCGCCATGTTCTCGTCTACAAGCGCACCGGCGCTGACGTGCCTTTCACCAAGGGCCGCGACTTGTGGTGGCACGAGGAGGTCGAGAAGTGGCCCTCGTACATTGCTCCCGAGCCTATGAACTCGGAGGACCCTCTGTTCCTTCTGTACACGTCCGGCTCGACCGGCAAGCCCAAGGGTGTTATGCACACCACCGGTGGTTACCTCGTTGGTGCTGCTGCCACCGGCAAGTACGTCTTCGACATCCACGAGGGCGACCGCTACTTCTGCGGTGGTGACGTGGGATGGATTACCGGTCACACGTACGTAGTCTATGCGCCTCTTCTGCTTGGCGTGTCCACCGTCGTGTTCGAGGGCACACCCGCCTATCCCAACTTCTCGCGTTACTGGGACATCATTGAGAAGCACCAAGTTACTCAGTTCTATGTCGCGCCCACAGCGCTGCGTCTGCTGAAGCGCGCTGGCGACCAGTACGTCAAGCATAACATGAAGCACCTGCGTGTGCTCGGCTCCGTGGGTGAGCCCATTGCCGCTGAGGTCTGGAAGTGGTACTTCGAAACCGTCGGCAAGGAGGAGGCCCAGGTTGTTGACGTACGTTATGTTACCTATTTATTTTCTCCTGTCATTGAGATGCCGCTCTTCCACATAATACTAACTACCGCAGACCTACTGGCAAACCGAGACCGGCTCCAACGTCATCACCCCCCTTGCTGGTGTGACCCCCACCAAGCCCGGTTCAGCGTCCCTGCCGTTCTTCGGCATCGAGCCCGCCATTATCGACCCCGTCAGCGGCGCCGAGATTACTGGTAACGATGTTGAAGGTGTTCTTGCTTTCAAGCAGCCATGGCCGAGCATGGCCCGCACCGTCTGGGGCTCGCACAAGCGCTACCTCGACACCTACCTGAACGTATACAAGGGCTACTACTTCACGGGTGACGGTGCTGGCCGTGACCACGAGGGCTTCTACTGGATCCGCGGCCGTGTTGACGATGTCGTCAACGTCAGCGGTCACCGTCTGTCGACGGCTGAGATTGAGGCTGCTCTCATTGAGCACCCGGCCGTGGCCGAGTCGGCTGTCGTCGGCGTGCACGATGAGCTGACGGGCCAGGCCGTCAACGCCTTTGTGGCTATCAAAGACGGCAATGAGATCAACGACGCCCTGCGAAAGGAGCTAATCCTGCAGGTGCGCAAGAGCATCGGTCCCTTCGCGGCACCCAAGGCCGTCTTCATCGTTCCCGATCTGCCGAAGACCCGCTCGGGCAAGATCATGCGCCGTATTCTGCGCAAGATTCTGGCCGGTGAGGAAGACCAACTCGGTGACATTACTACGGTACGATTCCCCCTTGTCCCCCGTCTCCCTCTCGTATTTGGTGTCATGCCTTAACTAACTCTCGTTAGCTGTCCGACCCGACCGTCGTCGAGAAGATCATCGCTGTCGCGCACGACGCCAAGAAGAAATAAGCGTCGAAAATGACAACTAAAAAAAGAAAAGAAAATAAGTACGAGATAAAAATGATGAGAGGGTTGATTTAGTTTAGTCTCTTTCATACCATGATGTTTCTTTGCAACGTCCCGTTTGACACTGCCGTTTTTTTCTTGTTTAGGATGCCCTGTTTCTTACTTTCCTTTTGCGGCTGGCGAGGCGAGGTGGATGGTATACCACACAACAACGACTTGTTGAGAACGTATATAGGACCATGAAAATGACAATATATACAGTTTGATGCCATCTCACGGTCACGCTATGAACGAGAGTGTGTCGTACATCGTACAACGTTGAGATTCCTCATACTGCCTATTAGACATTTCGGCTGTGTTTTTGGCCGTGCTTGGCCCGCCTCTCTGGTTCGACATTTTATCCGTGCAACGCAAAGCACAGGCTGAGATGATAGGAGGCAGTACTCGGTTTTACTCCGTAGTTTTACGGAGTGAAGGTGTGGAGGCCAAACGAAGAAAAGCAACCCTGTTGAAACGTCGCACATGCAGGTGTGGCACAGGCCCCGGCCCAGAAAAGTCGACCTAGAAAATGGTGATTGTAACGGTGAAAGTTAACGGTGGCAGGAATCCTCTGGACAAACGGGAAGGGCAAGAAGGACGCGCAATGGCGCCCTGGGCTGACTTGCCTCTTCATCTTGGCAGGCGATGCGAATGTAAGTACGGACGGACGGAGTAATACCCCGTACCTTCTCTCTCACACGCCTGCACTGCAATACAGCCACAAATGGAAACTAGCTTGTGTTTACCACTATTTCCAGTACGAAGTTGCTCCCCGCTACCAGAAGGTCCACACGCCAATACGGTATCAACCCCGTATTACAAAACATACCACGGCTTGTTCCTTCCCTTCTCAGTCCACCTTGAAAATGCCCACCTGGACACGAATCTCGAAATAGAAAGAGGGCAAAAGTATGTGGTACTCGTAGTCAAGCATAAAAATATGGTTAAAAAGCAAGACATAAACGCTCAAGGACAGTCGGAACGGCGTTTGGTGAGAAATGGCCCGCCACAAGAAGTACAAGTGTCACAAAACAGGGATTTCGCAAAAGGTGAGATGAAGGAGGCCGAACCGAGAAAAGCGAAAAGCAGGATTCGGCTGCACCGTCCGGCCAACCATCTCTTGTTTGCTTGCAGCGTCCCTCGCAAATCCTTTGGGCCTCTCACTTCGCTGCTTGTAAGAGCGGCAGACTGACGAATCCTCTGCATGTCTATGTAGAAATGTGTGGCTCACAAAAAAAAATCGTCCCGTGTTCCGAATGCTCTTGCTTTGTTGTAGTTGGTCCCTCCTCCACCGCACCTTCCGTGCCTCTTTTGTCTCCCGCCCTGGTTCTTTCCTGCCCCCGTTTCTTTGTCTCGACCGCGACTTCTCTGTTGGTTGCGATCGTGAAAAGGAGAGGGCAAGAATAGGAAAGGACTTAAAGGACTTAAAGAAGCGTCGGGCGTTCCTTCTCAACTTCGCAGTTGCCCCATGACACCGTCCCATTCCCACACATTCCTTCCCTAGTCGAAAGGACGGCCACGCCCAGCCCGCCAAGCGACCTAGCGCTTCGTTTTTGTGGTCTGCATCACCTCCAGCCTCACAGCCATCCCCTAACGTTTCGACCTCAGTTTCTCATCCACGACGCCCGGCGCCTGGCCTTTGTCTAGTCTCCCGCAGCCTCCTTTGTCTAGTCTCACGCAGCCTCCTTTTTCCTTTTCCGCTACGCCTATCGTCTTTCGTTCTTGTCTCGCTCGCCGTCCCCCGATGCCAAGGCCCGTTCCACGTCACCTCAACCTCTCGACATCGCCTCCCTCCCTCTCCGAGGCTTCATTCTTACTCCAACCGCCATTTCGTCAGCTCGCTGTGATTCCTGTTGCTTACTTGCCTTTTTCGCTTTGCATCTTATAATACGCGTCTTTGTGGCCATCTCGCTCAGCCACACTCTTCCCATAGACTATACACCGTGCGACGAAAGACCCCAGCGTCTTTGTTTATATATCCCTTCATCGCGCCCCAGATTCGCGCCACGTTGTCTCGCAGTCCTCGGTGGTGTTTCTCCCTTTCTACTGCAAAACTGCTTACCATCGACTCGGTTAACACATGGTCAACACACCACCTCGGTAACTGGAACCAACGGCGCAGCGCTGCTCCTTTACTTGGCTCCCAACTATGCGGAACTCATGGCGGCCACTTCCAGGCGGCTCCCGGGGCGCCTCTTCCGGCCCCCAACGACACTTCGTCTCACTCAAATCCACGTGCTCCGTCTCGCTCTCCCTATCGTTCGCCTTTCTCCTTACGACCGTCCTCGCCCTTAGCTGCCTCATCTCCGGCGTTCATGCTGACTCTCGACCGCGAAACCCTTTGCGCACAGTCGCCCGCGTCGAAGACGCCGTCCTGCATGCACCATCACACCGAGTACACGCGCTCTCGCATTTCCAAATCTCCCTGACGCTGCACCAGGAAGACACTGGCCGCCGCCTGCCGGTCCGCCTCCGCCTTGAACCGAACCACAACATCCTCGCCGACGATGCCGCCATCCATCACATGAATGCCGACGGCACCATTGTTGTTGAGAAGATCAACCGCCTCGACCACCGCGTCTTCATGGGCCACGCCTTTGTGCAGACCGGCCACGGCCTTGTTGACGGCAACATCAACGACAACCACTGGATCAATGCGGGCTACGCCAGTGTCTACATCCATGCCGACGGCGATCGTCCCATCTTTGAGGGCGCCTTCCATCTAGCCGGCGACCACCACCACATCCAAACCAACCGCAACTTCCTCCACACACGCGTTGCCGGCGATCCAGTCATTGGGTATGAGACGGAAGAGTTCATGGTGGTGTGGCGCGACTCTGATATTCTGCCGGATGCAGCCATGCTCGACGTGGAGCTGCGGCGCCGGTTGATGCAACGGGGTCTGGACCCGACGCCCGTCGGGAACGACACGATTGATGGCAGAAGCCTCCTCGCTCCAGGGTGTGTCTCTGACGGCCTGGTATTCAACCAGGATGCCTTGCACCCGATCTTCTCTGGCATGGACATTGATCGCTACACTGATATAGTCAAACGCGACTCACGCTCGGTGGCTTCCGCGTCCAGTGGCAGGTGGCTGTTTGGCCGCCAAATTGATGGCACGGGTGGCACAGGCGGCAACGCGGGAGGTATCAACCTAGCATCGACCATTGGCAATCCGTCGGGCTGCCCGACAGCCCGGAAAGTGGCCCTCATGGGAATTGCCGCCGACTGTAACTACTGGAACCTCTTGAGGGACAACACGACGGACAACATTGTTGCCCAGGTTAACGCGGCGTCACGCGTGTACGAGAACACGTTTAACATTTCATTGGGCATCCAGCATCTTCTCATCCAAAACAACAGCTGTCCAAGCGATGCTTCGACAACCGCCACGCCGTGGAACGCCGCCTGCGGCCTTTCTATTACAGACCGTCTGAACCTCTTTTCCAAGTGGCGCGGCGAGTCTGCCAACGACAACAACGCCTTTTGGATGCTCCTGAGTACGTGTGCCACCGATTCGGCCGTCGGCCTCGCCTGGCTGGGACAGCTGTGCGTGCCGGGCTCGCAGTCGAGCGGGTCCGAGACCATCGCTGCCACCAACGTCGTCATTCGAACGTCAACGGAGTGGCAGGTCATGGCACATGAAATCGGCCACACATTCGGGGCTGTGCATGACTGCACCAGCCAAACGTGCAGCGATGGCACCGCGACGAAGCAGCAGTGCTGCCCGCTCAGTGCCTCCAACTGCAATGCCAACGGTGCATTCATTATGAACCCGAGCACGGGCATCGGTATCACACAGTTCTCGTCGTGCACACTGGGCAACATCTGCTCTGCCATGGGACGCAACAGTGTGAAGTCATCGTGTCTGAGCAACAACAAAGACGTCGTCACCGTCACAGGAAGCGAATGCGGAAACGGCATTGTCGAAGCCGGCGAGGACTGCGACTGCGGCGGAGTCGAAGGCTGCGGAAGCAATAGCTGCTGCAACCCAACGACGTGCAAGTTCACTGCCAATGCGTTGTGCGACCCGTCCAACGATGAGTGCTGCACGTCAACGTGTCAGCTCGCAGGCAGCGGCACGGTCTGCCGCCCCAGCACGGGATCATGTGATCCGGCCGAGACATGCTCAGGCACCAGTGCAGCATGTCCGTCCGATGTTACGTCGCCCGACGGCATGGCGTGTGGCTCTTCGGGCTCCGGACTCACGTGCGCCTCGGGCCAATGCACGTCGCGCAACTTGCAGTGCAAGACACTCATGGGATCGCTGACGACGAGCAACGACACCTACGCGTGCAGCTCGCAGGGTTGCCAGCTGAGCTGCGCATCGCCCGAGTTTGGCCCCAACCATTGCCTCTCAATGAACCAGAACTTCCTCGACGGTACGCCGTGCCAGGGCGGTGGCCACTGCAGCAATGGCAACTGCGAGGGCGTGTCTCTTTCTAAGGAAATTGCGGAACTGTACCGTAACAATCTCGAAATTTCGATTCCCGTTACGGTAGTCGTCGGTATTTTGGTGCTCCTGCTCTTCTCTACCTGTCTGTGCTCGATTGCAAAAGGGCGCCGTCGCCGCCGGCACCTGCGCCAGCTCGCTCGTATGGGCATGCCGCCGCCGCCTGTGCAGCCGCGCTCTCCTGGCTGGTTCGGCCTGGGAGGCAAACGGCTGTCGAAGTACACTAATGCCGGTCCAGCAGGTCCAGCGGGTCCGCCGGGTCCTCCGGGTCCTGGTGCTACCGGTGCCGGCGGCTACGGTACATACCGCGGCTACGCTGTCGGAGGCGCACCAGGTGCTACAAACGTGGCTCGGAACGTGCCGCCCGCCGATAGTGCTCCTCGCTCACGCTGGGCGTTCTGGCGCTCCAGAAACACGGGCAACGACACGAACAAAAACACCAGCACAGAATCCGTCAACGTCGCCCAAGTCCCGCCAGCACACCCGCGAAGTTTCCACGACGCTGGAAGCAACTCGGCAACACCACGTGGCAATCTGCCACCGTCGGTGGGTCCGTGGCGAGCGAGCGGCTACGGCGGGGGCCCAGGCGGCCCGGGTGCACAAGGAACACCACTGCCACCGGCCTACGACGTGCGGCCACAACCGCAACAGGCCCCGCCACAATGGACTACACGGTCTTTCCAAGCTCCTCGGTATGCTTGATCCGAGATGATCAAGAGCATTTTCCGGCTCCTTTTGTACTTTTGCAGCGTTATTGTGGCTGGTGCTACTTTGTTTTTAATGGGTTTTGCTGGTTTTCATGGGCTTGTTTGCATGGGTTTCGGGTTTCGGTTATGCATATTTTCCATCTCAATTACCTCTCTGGCGCATATACAAAGAATGGTGGGACGCACACACCACACACATATATATAGATACGCTAGGACGAGTACGTTTACATACCTGGTCATGTTCTGGTTCTGGTAAATACATAGCAACGAAATTAATCTGAGCATTAATCATGACATGAAAACAAAACGACATAATAGTTCCCTCAGAGACAAAGGCAACAACGTGAGGCGTACTGCTACTCCGGTTCATAAAAGCAAAGTGGTGGCACTAGATCGATCTATCGATGGCCCAAAAGGCCCAAACCATTTCCTCCTCTTTCTTCGGGTATCAAACTGAAAACTGAAAACTGAAAACTGAAAACTGAAAACTGAAAACTAAAAACTGAGAATTGAAATTGAAAACGAATGCGTAACAAAACGGCGAATGTACGAAGCAACAGGCTCTGTGCCACCCCCGGTATTTACTGCCTGGAAGCCCTGCTACGACCGGATCGACTGCTGCCGCCGTCCTTGCCGTAGCCGGCCCTCTGTTGCTTGCCCGTGCCGATGGGGTCGTGTTGGCCGTGGGACGACGAGCCGGCCGCCACCAACGACGGCGACAGCATCGTGTCAGTGTCGTAGCCACACATGATGCGCATAAACGTCATGCGCACCGCGGGGATGGACTGATGGCGAGGGAGGTAGTTCGTAAGCCCTAGGGTTCAACCCAAAAAAGGGGCTGGGGGGTTGGGGAGCAAGGTTTTGGCGCACGGGTGGACTCACATCATTCAAGCTCTGGGCGTACATCATGAGCAGCTCTGGACTGTCCAGCACCGTCGTGGCATGCCGGCGGCGCTCGAGCTTGGCAAAACTGTCGAGCGGCGCCTCTTCTGGCCGCAGCTGGGGCCCGGGTGACGGCGGGCGCACAAAGTTGGGCGACATGTGGTGGACGGGGCCGGCACCGGGGGGCCTGTGCTCGGTGGCACGCAAGCTCGCCAGGCGGTCTTCGTAGTAGGGCTCGTTACGACGTGTCAATTCGTACCTGGGATGTTAGTGGTGTGCTCAAAACTACTGTACAGACGCATAAGTATGGAGGGGGGAAGGGGAGGGCAATGTTGCATACGGATCCTTGCCCCGGGCCTGGAGGTCTTGCATGTCGTCAGTGAACGGCTGTTCCGGCGGCGGCATGCGCATAGTCGCATACGACGCCGGCTGCCAATTGCCGTTACCAGGTGGCCGGGCATAGTGGCGTGGTGCAGACGAGCCAAAGGCATAGTAACTCGGCGTTGAAGGCACTCCAGGGCCGTTGCCGATGCCGGGGTGTTGTCCCTGGCCACTGGGGCCGGCAGGATTCGGGAGCTGCAGCTGGTTTGGCGACGGCATGTGGAATGTGGAGGTGATAAACGGAGATGTGTGCGCGGATGGACTCGACGGTGTGTTTGATGACGGGATGGTGTGCAGCCAGAAATGGGAGATATTGTATGGATTATGTGAAAGGATGAGAAAGACAAAGGCAGCTCAGAAGCAAGGCTTCGAGCTTATTCCGGTCTCGGAAGGAAGGAACCTCAGCTCCTTTAGGATGACAGCTCTTGCCTCGACGGCCTGGGCCTTTTCTCTTTCCGTTTTTGTGTCTGTGCTTGTGTCCGCGTATTCTGTTCGGTGGCCTCAACAACTCTGTGACGAGGCACCGACTTCTCTAAAATTAGAAAGGAAAGAGCAGCCCCCTGCGTGGCTGTCTCCACGTCACACAAAGTGGGAACTAGAATATAAAGACTGTTGTGACCAAACAGGGAAGGGACGACCGAAGACACGGGCAAAAGCTGAGGAGCTCGCTTGTGATTGCCGCCGGTTGAGGGTCCCTTCTTTGAGGCGTGACACGTATTTTGTTCTCGATGACGACAAAAGGTTGGATTTTCCAAAACAACCATGGATCCTAATATGTTTTGTCACCATGCATTCAATAGACCCGGACAGCAGATTGGCTGTGCCTTGATCGTTGCGAGAAGAGAATCTCCGGAGGATGTGCAAATGCTCGTGGCTTGAGCGACAGTCGAGAAAGAAAGGGTGCGTTTGTTTTCAGTATGTCGAGAGGTCAAGAGCGTTTGGCTTTCTATTTGAGGGCAGAGGGACAGAAGCAGGCGATGGCAGAGAGGGGGTCGTCAAGAAAGCCAGAAAGAGAGATAATAGACATGACAAACGGGAACCATGCAACGTACATATAAAAGAGCGGAGAAACGACATACTACAATGGCGCCGCCTGCACTCCATTTGCTCTTGCCTTGGACAGCAACAGACCCCACCAATTAGCCTTCTCAAAAGAGAGGTGCAACTTTGGCGGGCCACGCTAGCGCCGGCCCATGTGCTTCCTGGCCAAGAGGAAGAAACGAAGCAAAGAGTGCTCAGTACGAGCCGGTGCGACAGAAGCGTGCTGATTGGCAAAGGTCCGTTTGCCTGTTTGGTGGCGATTATATGCTTGCAGTTTGTTTGCGTTGCTCTCCCTCTTCCCCGGAGTTGAGGCGCAAACGGCTTGCCCAAAAGAGGAGAACCTGCATACCCTCAGCTCCCTGGGTGTATAGAGCTAATGAACAATAAACGACCAGGAAAGGCATGCGTCCATGAGACAAGCTCATATAGCGGAATTAAATAATAGGAAAAGACGAAAGGTTCGTTGAGGGCAGAAAGAGTCATGTTGTCCTGTAACGTGATGTCAGGTGTCTCTATGATTGTCGGGCTCTCGCAATCATCATGATTTTGTACCGCAGAGACGATGCATGAAAGAAGATAGACATAAAAGTGCAGCCGGCGGGTCTCGTCCTGGGTCGTTTCCGCTGCTAGCTGTGGCATTGCGTTCTTTTGTTTGATTCTGTGTAATCTGAGCTCAAGAAACACAAACCCCACATCTTCGAAGATTTAACAATGAGAGGGAGATATGCGACGAATTTTGATCTGTAGCTTTATAAAGGGATGTCGTGCCCATTGCATGTCACGTAAAAATCACCACATAATGACAAAGAGACAGCAAACGAGTAAAACTGAGTTTTGTATCCAGCACAGCTTTGCCCCAACCCACACCAGACAAAGTCGACAAGAAAAATAAGAACAGTAGGAAGCCCACCTCCGTAATCTCCTCGCCATGCACCAAACATACCTTAATGAGCTCCTTGCTGACCCAAACACCCATCATCTGCGTTGTATTTAGCATACCAAAGCAACAGAGACAACCCGGCTGCAAGACAAAGGAAAGAAGACAAGAACGAATGCAAGTACAAGAACCAAAGACACCGTGAAACCGAGAAACAGAACGCTGCCCGACAAAATGACAAAGACACAGGATTAAACCAAAAGATAGTCGAACTGAAGAAAAGGCCCTGCCTAGATATCTCCCTCGTCCAAGAAACATGCCACCTTTTATTGTATTCGGCGTGTTGTCGACAGATTGGAAGAAGAATATTGAGAGAAACGGAGAAAGAATGTGTGCGGGAAGAACGTCTGTATGAAATGAACAGATTTTTTGTGTATAGAATAAATGAAAATATAAAAAAGGCTGAGAAAAAGCATACCCAAATGTGAAATGCCTGCAATGTGATCCACGAAAATGAGGACACAAGAAAGCGGGCCGAAAGCCCCCGACAAAATGACAGAGCAAACAACACTAAGAAGAAAAAGAAAGAAACGAATATCCCACCAGATGCTCCTCGAGTCGTCATATCTTCGTGTCATGCTCCCGCATGTAAATAGTGTGAAGAGTATTGGGTAGTTGTTGTTATGCTTTGTAAAAGGAACATCAAATGTATTGTAATTGTATCAGGATAGTGTACACGCCCCCAAGTCGAAGGGCTTATTTTTGTATGCGCTCAGTACCGTCTTTGTTATTCATTCGCACGCAGATGTTGGCCAATAGGCTCTAGCTGGCGACCGGTATGCGATTCAGACTATAGTGATACTCGATAACGCCGCGACAAGCCGTGCCGTCGCGCCACGCGCACGCTGGTAGCCGGCAGAGTGATAATAGGGAGACGTCGTCGACCAGCGGGGTATAATATTAGTCGCGGAAGACCGACCCGTTGTACTATGGAGGTCGTGTTTTGGCTGGTAGGTAGGTGCTTCCAAATTGAGATTTTATCAGTGTCACCTAAAGTTGATTACCGCCAACTGGATACGGTTAGTATGTCGTAAGCCGAGCAACAAAATAAATCAAAGGCAGTCGATAAAACATACTCGATTGTTGACGCCATACGCCAGTTTCTGTCCAGTCGCATCCCAGCAGAGACAGTGTGTGTCCTCGTCATCGCCGTCGTTGTTCAGCCTCGGGCTGTGCCAACCGGGGTGCGGTTCGCGTCGCCAGCTGGCCCGGGGAATTGCGTGGTCGCCGACCTTCCAGATCAGAATCCGATCCGGCGTCGCACCCGCAATAAACGCGCCGTCAGGCGTAAACGCGACTGCCATGACAGGCAGATCCATAGTCATGGAGCATTTTGGCTTGCTGTCGGGTAGGCGTGCATTCCAGATCGTGATCGCACCGTCCTCGCCTCCCGAGGCTAGTAACCGTTCGTCGTCAGGGGCGGTGGTGGACTGAAGGGGCTGCCATGCCAGTGATGTGATAAGGCCGATGTGCGCCGATATCGTACGTCGTTCACCGTTCTCGTCCCACAGGTCAATCACGCCTCGTTCGCTGGCTGTTGCGGCCATTCGAGACAGCGGGTCGTACTGGACAGTCGTGAAGCGTTCGTCCTTGCCCGTGTTGAAGGTCCGAGCTGGGACAATGCCATTCTCCGTCACCGAGAACGCAGCGAGAAGATCACCACCGCAAACCAAAAAGCTGTTCTCGCTTGTCCAGGCCACGTCAAGAGGATCGCCACTCAAGTCGTGATCTTTGAGCAGGTACGACGACACGCCCGCGGCCAAAGCAGAGAACACAGTCACCAGAGTACCGCTGCCCTCGGGAGCAACGCCGAGGATGGACGTACCGTTGGGATGCCACCGCAGCTTTATTACAGGCGGTTCGCGGACGTTGTACTGGTGCAGCAACGTGCCATCGGGAGACCAAATGCCCACACGGGACTTGCTGCCTGCCTCCGTGGCGAGTGCAATGGAGGTTCCGCTAGGATTCCAGGCCAAGGCTGTGACCGTGGAATGTTGTGCACCATCCTCGTCCACAAGGTCCTTGTACGACTTGTCCAATCCGTTCACGTGATCGGTCACGGGTTCGCCAGCACGCGAGATTGTCCAAATGCGGGCTAGCGCGTCTGTTCCGGCAGCCGCCAAAACGGCTGGATTGGTTGGGTTCCATTCGCAATGCAGGACAATGGGGTTTTCGTGACCGGGCTGTTGCGACTCCATTAGGCTGTTGGTGTCCGCGATAAAATCGGGTGCCAGCCGCAAAAATGTCGTATCGGGTGCCAGCTCCTCAACTTTGTCGACTTGGGTGCCTTGCTCCGGACCATCCGTACGTGGGACGGGCGTTGATGCAGGTTCACGCTCCATTGGTGACGGATATGCATGCTGGTTTTCGTTCCCGTCAATGTCCATAGGTGTGGATTGCGCAGTATGCGCAGCGTCTGCGCTGGACACCGTTGCATCGTGGCCATTACTCAAGCGCTGCTTTTTAGCGGGTGATCCATTTTGCTGCGGCTGCTGCTTGATGTCGATTTGGCGCTTTTTTGTGCTGTCTACATCGTCGGCTGGTGGTGGTAATGCTGGGGCAGCTGGTAATGTGCTGTTGGCTGTGGAGTTAGCCGCGGAAGGTGTGAAAACGGTGGCGGTAGCAGATGTAGGCGCGGGTGCACCGGCGGCGGGAGTCGATGCGGACGCAGAGGCAGGTCGGCCCTCGACCGTCGCTTCCCGGGGCTCCCCTTTGTGGAACGGTGGTGGTTGTGTGATGAGAGGCCCGAAGATCCCCTTAGGTTGTGCGGAAGTTTCTGTTGCCTATAAATGGTGTGAGAAGACACATACAGATCAAAATGTGCAGGCAAGCGTAGAAGCGCTCCTGGGGGAAATCAGAGGCCGTCATTTAGATAGAAAGGCACATACCGAGACCAACTGTTCTGAGTAGGATCTTTCAAGTGCCAAGAGATTCAGTCCCTTGTTGACAACATTCACGAGCGCGCGGGTTCTAACATATGGCGCAAAGTCAAGCTCACGGTGCGGCGCCTGCACATGCCATTCTTTTTGGAACTTAGCGGCAGTGTCGCGGAAGTCTGTCGTGGTTAGTGGTTGTGCGCAAAGGGGAAAGACTGCGGTCACAGCCTGGCATGAAGTACGGCGGCAAGAGGTCCTTGTCCACGATCACGAGATAAGGTTAAGAGGTGCAGTTGAAGCGAGAGGGTGGTAGCATTCTAGTGCAAACGAGATGGTAGACGGGCAGACACAAGAGCAGGGCAGTGGGACGAGATGGGGGGACTGCAGGCAATGAGATAAAGAAGAGTCACATACTTCCTTCAAGAAGGTACCTGTTCGGATTCGACTCGCGTTAGCATTTAGACCTCTGTTTGGGGTTCACAATCGTGAATGAGACGTAGAAACAGGGACGCGAAGCGTGATGGCAAGTGGCAAAGCGAACTGGGGTAAGGTCCAGGGGGGCTGCAGCGAGAGAGCGGCACGCGCAGAGCTCAACTCGCGCACGCGCAGCATGACAAGATCACAAAAGGAGGTGCAAAGGTCGGCCAAGAACAAGCTAGAACAACGCGAAGGTGGATTAGGGTAGTAGACGAACCTCCAGACGAGGAAATTGAGTCGATCACTGTCCAGATACTCCTTCATGGTGGGCGACAGGGCTGGCGTACAGCCAGAAAAAAAGAGATGATAAAGTAACGATGGAAAGTGGCGAGCGGTGAGAAAAGCAGAAGCGTGCCGAGACTAGAGAGTGCGAACGCGAGCCTCAAGAAGCGGAAGCCCCAGCCGGCAGGTGGGCGCGGATAGTGGGCAAAGACACGCGGCGGTGGCGTGGGCGGAAGTTGTATGTTGTGGTATTCGTGGTGGCTGCGACGGGTGAGGCTGAAGCAGTAGAATCCAAAAGGGGCTGAATGCAAGATCTGTCGCGGTCGGTTCGCGATCGTGAAAGTCCAGCCGGGGGCGTAGCGACGGGAAGCGGATGTCAAGGAGACGGTGAGGCTGCAAAGACGAACTTGGAGATGTGTTGGTTGGAGAGAAAAGACGGCGCAAAATGGTCCTGGCGTTCCAAAATAGGACGAATGAAAGAAATCGGATCTTGAAAGGGGGGTGGCGCCGCAGGGGGTCAGAGATCAAAAAATAAAAGGGCGTGAAACGGCCACAACTGCGGGTAGATGCCAGCTGACGAAGATGGACAGTTACAAAACAATGTTAAGAAATGATGATGGGGGTGACGGGGGTGTATGGAGGCGAAAGAAGCTTGGATATGTTAAGATGAGAGAGTGTGTAGGAGGAGTTGAAGCTGGGCAAAGTGCGCGTGTCGTTGATGTGCACGCGAAACTGTGGATAAGGGAAGGAAGGAAAGTGTGTCTTGGAACAGGAAAGAGCAGATAGGTTGGTATGGGGAAAAAGGAAAAGGAAAGAGACCAAAAATGGAAAGAGCGAAGAAGAAACGCAGGGTGGAAGAGAATGCAAGGGTAGGAGCGATGGAGAAGCGAGCGCGAAAAAAACTAGCTGGAAAGCAAAGCCGCCTACGGGAACAAGACTAGGAAAAGCTACGGCGTGAGTGCTAGTAACAGCTGCACGATGGGCGGTATCCAGTAGCGGCGGCAGAGAGAATCAACATTCGATGCGTGGGACGGGACTGGGCTGGGTGACAAGAGGCTGTTTTAGGCGGCCAAGACAATGGGGGTGTGGGCGCGCAAGAACACGGCGGTGCCTTCTCGGGCCTTGCGCGTGAGATGACAGGCCACAGGCCACGAAGGCAAGAGCGAACGGATTGAAGAGAAACACGCAGTGAAAGAGACGGGATGGGGAAGGGAGGAATGTGGCAGGAACAGCCAGCCAGGTGGTAATAGTGAGGAAGGCATCAAGAGAAACAGGGGATCCTCCACTAGGGAAAGAGAATGAAAAGAAAATGGATCTTTTGGGGAAGGAAGGGGGCGTGTGGATGTGTGGGTGTAGTGAGTTGGAACATTCTCCGGAGCCCGTCCACATCTTGTGTTGGGTGGGGGGGACCACGCAAGGGCCAGGGAATGCAGAAAAGGAAAGACCAGAACGACATGCGAAATGGAAGGAGCAATCCAAACACACGCAACAGCGGCGCCGGGTCGCGGTGTGCAGCATTAACTTTCTATTTCGGTGGGGAATAGTGTCCAGTCCCATCCACCAGTCCAGCCCAGTCCCTGAGGTGCAGGGCCAGCCCAGTCCGGCTCGTTCGCCCCAGGCCAGCCAGACCAGGCCAGGCTTTGGAGACTAGTGCCGGTGTTTCTAATTGGCGCGTAGGAGTACCTTGAAGGCCCCCCAGCATAAGCTAGATCTGCAAGTACTGCTACATTGAAATATGTGACGGAAAACAAAGACAGTGGCAGGCGACCAATTCCACAAGATTGGCAATTGCCTGGATGATTCACGCTAAAACTCCAGATAAAAGGCCCGCAGCGCTCCTACTCCGTAGAAACGCGGCAGAAGGGCAGAATTTGGCAACGATTGATGAGAGGCTCCATTGGTCCTTGCTATTGGGATAGTTCAAGGAATAGCGCACCGAGGTGTGCTACAAGCTCACGCGCTGATACCCATAATCTCATGATACACCATTTCGAGACTCATGTACTAATTTGGTGTACGCCCATACAAATTGTACTTCGTCATAACTCGCTTCATGAGAGGCGGCAGGTACGAAACAAAGGAGTGGGAAAAGGGACTGGCGGTTTGGTCAAGATGTTACACGCGGTGACCCAGATCGGGTCACCGTCGCTTTCATTCATTCAAGGTTACGGACAGGATTAACACTTGTTGTTGCGTTTTCCTCAGCGCTGTTCTTCTCCTCTCGGTGGCAAAAGTCACAGAAAGTAGTGCCAAAAAATGCCCTGAGTAGAGAAAGTATCGTACACCGGAACTGCATACCGTCCACAGCGTCGGGGAGCGGGTCTGCTGATGAATGATCGCCTTTTCCTGGCAAGCCAGTTGAGCTCATTAGCGAAGTCCCTTTCCGAAAGGTGAGTTGTGTGTTCCGCACTCCGTACGCAGCATGTCTTCAAAAGTGACAGTTTCCCAACAGGATCTTCCAGGTCCCTCTTCTTTGTCGACAGGTAACAACACTCATGATGATTTCGCTTTCTCCGGTACATCCCCAACAGCGTTTGGCGTAGTAGCAATACAGAGTCAGGTTGAATAGGGGTGTTGTTGTGGGCTTCGATCCTTCCACATATTTTTGTGGGCTGTGTCTCTGCGTACCAAAGAGAGTCAAGGCAGGCGGTAAACGTGAGGCAATCCCTAAAGATGCCAGATGCGCGTCTTTTTTGCACGGCAGGCGGTATTGGCCGCGGGAAGGGGCTGTTGCTGTATTACGTTTCTCCCCACCTCATTTTGCTGTCCGTAATTTTCGCATGGCCTTCTTCTTTCCTCGTCATGGTTTGGGGGAGCAGTTGGGGCCGGCAGCCGGCAGCAAACGCTGATTGGTCCCCGCGTCTTGTTTGGCATGCCTCACAATTAATGGAATAATATTGGCCGCACAATAAATCAGGAAAACCGAAATAAGGAACTACTGATACAGATACGGTACGAAATCAACCCGTGGCGGAAACGGGGCATCGAACAGCAAGAAAATAGCCCGGTGGTAGCCCATGTCCTATGTTTCAGGGATGATTGGACCTTGCCAGGCCACATACAAACACATTCAGTGGGCAGGGTGCGTCAGGGTGTACAAGTACCATCCGCACATTATTTTGCGCCAGTGGTACTTACGCCCCTCAAGACAATGCCCCGGATATAACCAACCCCATGTATGCCACTTTTTGGCGCACGCGCATCGTGCCCGATTGTGCATCTGACATGCGGTACGGACGAAGACACGAAATACTCGTCGGTTCGTACCTCGCACAAAGTACGAGTATTTGCGCATGTCTTCATCCGCACCAGCAGCTTGCAGGAAGCCATAGGGAGGGGCTATAGACGTGTTCAGGGAGCCTCGCCGGTAATCTAAAATAAAGTCAAGAAGGTGCCAGGCGTCAACGTGAAGATCCGAGAGACAAAAAGTTACATAAATTGAACAACAGGGGGTCAGAGAGCCACCATCGAAACGGTCTGCTCATGCTCCGCCCACAAAAGTGCACATGAAAATAAGCGGGTCCGTTCGGGCCCATATTTCTGTCTATGACTCTGTGAGCCTGGTGGCCATATTCGCTGCCCGTCGCCCTTTTCAGGTGGCAGGCTATCCAATGGCTCAATCTCAAGGCCTCCAGGCGCTGTTGACCAAGAGTAGGCACATTTGCGACTTCTGCCTCCTTCCCTAGTACAGGAAAACACCAATCTAGACGCTCTCTCGATTTGCAACGGCAGGCACTCTTCGAACCAAGTCCATTTTTCCTTCCCGTAATTACGACGTACATCAGCTAAAAGTACCCCAGGGCTCCGCAGGAAGGTTCACCAAAGGTATGCCTTTGGCTTTTGAGTGGAGGGAGGAGCCAAAGAGCCTTGAAGAGGAGGCTTCCGCGAAGGCAAGACACCACCCAAAGAAACTTATTTTGCTATCTCGCACCACGCGAGCACCAAAAGGCTGGGCCTAGTGAAAAGACAGGCTGTCTCCCTGCGACAACCGTCAGATACAGCCCGCCATTAGTACATACTACCACAAGCTACAGCACGAAACGGCCATGCTGGTGTGTGGTGGGTGGTGTGGTGTGGCCGAGGGAGAATTTCGACGTGGATCTCGACTTCCCCACATAGGACGATGTTTTAAGCCTCTGTCATTCCTTCCATGTCTGCCCGTTTCGCCTTCGTGACCGGTTGACCTGTTGCCTCTTGGACAAAGACAAGGCTTCTAATGCCGTTTCACGCCCACGATTTGGCCCCGTATGTGACCTGGTCAAAAAATCCTCGTCTCGCTCTTTCCATAGACTCCAAACACGACCCCCTTTGGTCTTGGCAAAGGGCACGATGTGCTGAACAAGAAAGGCCAGTGGCCGGAGAGAGTTGAGAGAGAACACCTCGAAACGTCGCCACAGATGAGAAGCTGCATTCGACGGAGAATTGTTGGGTCTGTCTTCGCAGTGCGGCACGCACAGATTACATGGCTTGCCGGCCATTTTTCTTCCCTCTGGCCGTTGTTCTTTGCCAGGTCCAACCGCTGGTTCGTTAGGCTGCGTTTTTCTGTGCCACTTCCTGTTTGGCAGCGCCAGCTGGCTACATGCTTAAAACAGGAGGACGGAGCAGGGGCCAAGCCGGGTACTGGTCCGTGCGTCTTCACGAAAACCCGCCGTTCGCGTTGGATTCTGACAGCGCATGCAATGGAACGGTTAGCGACTGACTGGGCCACACAGGGTTGATGCTACAGGGAGCAACCGAGCGATGTCAAGGTATGGAGTACTTCAAAGCGTACCACTAACTCGTTGAAGATGCAAGTCACCCCCCCTCTCCGTCACCAATTAACGTCGCGCCAGCCTTCTATGCACATTTCCGGAAACTTAGTCATCACAATTCGTCCCGCTTATGCTCAGTGCAGCCCTTTGCCCCCTTTTTCTACCAGCTTTGGCGTGCGCACAGGGACCAGCCGCTGTCTACCAATCTTGATGCCTAAGGCAGCCGTGAATCACCCTGCACCTGCCCTCGTTGGCTCACGTTTGGTGGCCGGCCGGCCCGCTTTTTGCATCGCTCAAACCAAGCTTCGAGAAGCCACTTCATACGCGCATACCTGCGTGGTTCATTTTTAACCTCACCTCGTGTCCCCTTTTGGCAGTCTTCTTAGTTTTATGTTTGTCCACGCTCTCGTGCCGACCACCACCACGTGATCGATAACCTTACACTTTACGGCGATTGTGAAAACCCTTCTCGGGGTAAGAACGACAACCGCGACCATCTAGGCAGCTGCGATCAACACTCCTTCCCCCCTGATCGTGACCATTTTCTTTCCCTCCTGGCGCCTTCCATCGTCCCCGCGGCCGGCCCAACATCTCTCGCCCTCTTCTCGCGGCGCCTCCTCGCGCTCTGTTCTTCTTCTCCGCATCAACCTCTACCCTCACACCCGCCGCCATGCCGCCGCGGCTAAACCTCCCGCCGGTGACGCGCATCGCCCTCGGCGTGCTCATCGTCCAGTCCGTCCTCAGCGCCGCCATCCGCTACCGCCAGTGGACCGCCCAGTCGCACATTGTCATTCCCTACCTCAATCTTATTCCCCAGCTGTCCATCATCTACCCATGGACGTTCTTAACAACAACACTCGTTGAGAGCAATATCTTCACGCTCGGCATTGCCTGCGCCACACTGCACCAGGGCGGCCGCTACCTAGAGCGCGCCTGGTCCTCGCGCGAGTTCGCCAAGTTCCTGCTCGTCGCCAGTCTCATCCCCAACCTTTTGACGTTTGGTGCCCTCGTTCTCTTGTTCTCCATCACCCAGGACGAGAACTGGACGTAGGTTTCTCCTTCGCATTCCTCCATCTTCCACCATCCGTAATACTGACGTTGCCCTCTCTCTCTCGCAGCCTGACATCTGTCGCCGGCACCATCCCGCT
The DNA here is from genome assembly GCA_001630435.1 of Sporothrix globosa. Lineage (NCBI taxonomy): Eukaryota > Fungi > Ascomycota > Sordariomycetes > Ophiostomatales > Ophiostomataceae > Sporothrix > Sporothrix globosa. The sequence continues at coordinate 1,663,513 of LVYW01000002.1, forward strand.
GCAAATTGCTTTCCTCGTCGCCTTTAGCCAGCTCGTACCCGCCCACACCGTCACACTCTTCCGCGGCATCCTGTCTCTGCGCGTGCCCCGTTTCCCCCTGCTCTACCTCGTCGCCGTCATCGCCCTCTCCCTCACCCCGATCCTGACCGCCGCCTCCACCTTCCTCGCCTTCTTCAGTTTCCTCACCAGCTGGACCTACCTGCGCTTCTACAAGTCCGCTTTCCCTGACCTCGACATCTCTCAGGGCCCTTCGCTGCGCGGCGACGCCAGCGAGACGTTTGCATTTGCCGAGTTCTTCCCAGCCCCCGTCAAGCCGGTCGTGGCCGCCGTTGCCGACGCCGTCTTTGGCATCTTGGTAGCCGTGCGCATCTGCACACCGTTCTCTGCCGCTGACATCTCGGCTCGTGCCGCTGCCGCTGCTGCTGCTGGCGGTGACGGCTACAATATGCACCATGCCGGCCACCACGGCCAGCGCGGCGGCCCTGGTGGTACCCGCGCCGAGGCCGAGCGACGACGCGCCCTGGCGCTCCGGGCTCTGGACCAGCGGTTGCACGTTGCCGCGGCCAATGCCGCAACACGCCATGGTGGCGCAGCTAGTGTTGGTGTCGGTGGTGCTGCGGCCGCGGCCGGCCCATCATCGGCATCTGTAGCACCGGGTGCGGCCGAAGGCTCGACTCCTGCACCTGCGACCACCGGTCCGACGGTCCGGACACAGCCACTGTCCAGCACACAGGCGACCATGACGACGACGGCCGCATCAGGTGGTGCTGGAATGCTGGGTGAGACGAACTACGTCCCTGACCATGACAGCGACAAGTCGTGAAGCAGTGGCGTCGAGACTTCATTTCCTCTTTTTCAAAGCTCTTCTCCAATTTTATTTTTGCAAAGCCAAAGTGGCTACGTACGTCAACGAGATCTAGTAATTATATAGAAGCGGAGGGAAGGATCGTATCGATATGGGCGAAGTTTGTTATTCAAGTGTGTCCCTTAGTTTCGCGCGAGGACGAGCTTCCTGATTTCATCTTTATATGGCAAGCAGTCGGTCTGGTATTTGCGTTCTATCCCGGTGTACATGTTCTGGTTTTCTTGGGTCTACCATAGTTTTGCACATTTCGTTTTTCAACTTCATCTTCTCTGGTGCGTTTTTCCCTTGCCTTAGTATTGGGAAATATGGGAATTGAACAGCCTGTTTTTTATTCCTTTCTATCTTCTCTTTCTCGTCGTGCCCCCAGTGCCTGTTATTTTTCTCCATACGCGTTTCTATTATTCTTAATCGCCATATCAAGTCTCTTTGCTCAGTTAGGGCATTCCATATGTGGATGGCATGTCCAACCTCGGAAGTGAAGAGTTCGTTAAATCTATTATCGATAATTTGCTTCTGTATGCCGTATGTTGAACAGTGGCAACAGGGTATTTAAATTTATCCTTTTCGTGATTTTGTTGTATTGGCATCATAACTTCGCCATGTCTATTAACGAATATTGATTGAATGCCAGGAAAAAGAAAATAAATAAATATAAACATGGCGTGGTAGATGTTATTAGTAATGTACTGAAACTGGCCATTTTCGCCAATGCACAAAATGACGGCACTCACAATTCGCTGCTATGTCGTGAATGATTATCTTCGATGACTACAGCCTCGTCGGCGTTGCAAAAGTCCGATTCTCGAGCTGTTTAGTCGATGTTTTATGTATGCATACATATTATCTGTTCCCCACAATGAACCCCCTTTTGTTGAACTGTTTGACCTGCGTGTCCGGGCGATTCGATCTACGGCGCCCGCGCACATCCCCTCACTCTTTTCATGAGTATGTATCTGGATACCGCCCGCAGTTGATGTGCATTGTGGCCCAAAGTATGGACCGCCGTGTTTTCCTGTCGAGAATTACCTTGTTTTCTACCTCCATGGTTCATCGCATGCGGCAGAGCGGATGAGAAGCCTGCCGCAGATAAAGGCCGAGCGTAACAAGAAAAGAGGCAATAGAGACGGACGATCAAGGAAACGATGTGCGCAGATCATAAGGCATGGCAGGGGCGGAAATGGGAAGAGCGGAATACCTATAAGAGGCAGATAAAGTATTCGAACGTCGATCAGGAAGGTCGGGTAGGAATTTTTTTTGATTTTTTTTTTTAAAAAAAGAAGGAATCCACAAACGAGCCACGAAACGACAATGTGTGTCGTACGAAGTGACGGCTTCTCCCATCTCTCGTCTCATCGTGATCCATGTTCGTCTCTGTCTCCAAAACGTCGTCTTCAGTTCCTGTACCATGTCCATCCTATATTCTCTTTTGCCCTCGTATAAAAGTGATCTCCGCCGCCCTGTCGCAGGTTGTCGGAGTTTGCTGTCGTACTCAGGTAGTTTTGCTTCTTGTGTTTCTGGTCATGGCGCTCCCCCATTTATTCGTTCTTATTCTATTCCCTTCCCTACCACATTATACATTATGTCCGCTTTGCACTGCGACTTGTGCCACTCGATGAACTGTTCTCACAGTCCTCGAATGGCCGCCCCCAAGAGACGACTGGGCCCTGTTTGAGGAGCCATAGCCTGGTCCCCTATTACGTTGAACTCTTAGAAGGCACACAGAGTTGTGATACGCAAAACGTATCCCACTATGTACGGGTTTGCAATGCAATTGTTGGACTGTTTATATCCCCAAACCAGCGTTGATACAGCAAGGTCGCACGGTTAATGTAGTGTGTGCGTCGTATACCTGTTTGCTGAATATCGAGGCACGGCCAATCCACGACATCGAGATGCAACTGCATTGGGAAGAGACTGAGGCACATTGCATGTTAACGTCTGCGCATCTTGATAGAGATGAACAGGGCAAAAGACGCGCTGCCCCCTTTCCTTAACCCACCCCCATCCAAAAATAGGGCAGGCACGACGGTTGTTGAGTAGCCTTGTCTGCCTCTTTCCTCGTGGAAGGTGCTCTTTCTTTCTTATTTTTTCCCTCTTCTGTTACGTTCAGCGGGTTGTGCAGTATTCTAAAACCTTTTATGCGTAGCAAAAAGCAAAAGGAACTCGTGCAAATACTGTCCAGAGTACGCCGAATAATTTACGGCGTACTAATAGTACTCAACCGGATACAAGAGCTGTATCCTACTGGTAAACTACACAAAGTTGAAATGCGGGAAAGACAGGGTGATCTTGCACCTGCCTTGAGTGGTTCTTTCCCTGCAATACGGAGATCTCAGGCACTGGAGTTTAGTGGACTTGGGCGCAGTGCCACGACATGCGGAGTATTATTACTTGGATCCCCAACCCCTCGCCTAGCCAGGACATGGCAGGCACGCCGGCTGGCACAAGCCGGCCCAGCCCTAAACCCGTTCCTGCCCTCTTGTGCAGTGTAAAGCGGTCTCGAATGTGTTCTAGTAGCCAGCCAGCCGTTCGCTTTCCCATCCTCTCCTCACGCACATGAGGCAATCTTGTCTTACGTCTGTTTCTCCTGGTCTGAGGGGCCCTCCTTTGTGGCTCTGTCAAAAATCTTAAATAAATAAACCTTGCATCGTCGACCAGTTTCAAGCCAATTATTACTTTCGTGGTTTGCATCATTCTCACCTAGTGGTTGCAATAAATAAACACGAAAGAATACGCCTGGTCTCTCTGGTCTAGCCATCGCTTCATATTCACTGCACTCTGTACATAGTATCACCCCATGGCAGAACAGGAAACCCCGTGCGTGCCGTCCCATGCTGCTTATATGTTGTCTTGCACTTCCTCCTTCCGTAATAGGCGGAGGAGAGAGTATCTGGAGGTATGGTGGAGGGATGCAATGAAGGAAAGAAGAAAGAAAAATTGTAAGAAAGGCTGGGAAACTGCGGCGAAACACACAGAGAGATTGTATGCCGTCGTAAATAGATTGCCCCGCCCCCATCCTCCGTCATCCGTGAACTGTTCTCTAACTGATCGGCAATATTGATACTCCATCATAATACGCCGATTCTGTGCCGCCGTTGCATATGGCATTGTGTACCAGTGTGGTATCCAGTAGGAATGGCGATAGTACGGGCCAAATTGGGTTGCAATTTCTGGAAAGAGAGAAGAGAGAAGAGCGCACCTTATATAGATTATTACCCTACCCATCGGACCCGGGCATATAATCTTGACATTAGCCTACAAAGAGACACGGGAGTAATTTCATTCCTTGGCCCAACATATGTTGCTAATATGAGATTCGAGAGAGCATACTTTTAATAGACTTGTGAGTGTCTCCAGGGGTGAGCTTTTATGAAAACTACCCACGTTTGATACCAATACCCCAAGTTGTTGGTTAATAATTTGTCGACGTTTGTGTGTCGGGTCGGGAGTTGAGGAAAAGGGTGGCAGAGAGGGGAAACTTGGTTTCGACGTGTGCTTCCAAATTTGTTTTCCAATAGTACCTAGTCAGTGGCTTTTCTAGGCGAGATGCAAGCACTTTTCAGTACATGTGCATAGCCAAGAATATGAGCTTGCGGCGCTCTTGGGTGTTGATCCCTTGCACACTTTCTACAGCCGCAATAGTTTGCTCGTATCTGTCTTTTTACTTATTTTGAATCATCTCTTCGGAGGGGGCTGGAATATGTACGACGCAGCCTTTCCCCGTGTGTGTGTCCCATGTATCTTGTGTCGCACAGCATCATGTACATCGGTGGATGCTTCGTGTGTGCCCTGTGCATCCGTATGGAATGCATACTGCCGTACAGCCTGGCTACACAGGTTATGCGGTGCATGATCGTACAGAGAAGAAAGGGAACTATATGGTAAACATATATGTGTACACAATGCGTGTGTAGGCGCATATGCTGTGACCCAGAGTTCGTATGAAACATACTTGACATGTTGTGCATTGGCGGTATAAGTACCGTCGAGAGAAGAAAGAGTCTTGAGTATTTGTGTTTGCGTGTTTGTGTTTGCATCCCTGTGCTTCTGTCTTTTGTTCTTTGTGCGCGCCTCTCTCTTCTTTCTGGTCGCGAACCGTTTTCCGTACCCTGTACTCCGTGCTATCCACGTCTTTGCGGGTGTGCATCTTCAACGCCAAGACAACGGTGCTAATTCGTCTCTTTGGAGCATTTCCAACCGATGCGTGTACGACCGGCTGAGTCTGTGATGCTTGTTATAATCGTGACGGCTGCAGCTGTTTGTCCTCTCCAATATCCCCAACCGGTGTGGATGGCACGCGGTGAGGCACGAAGATACAGATATGTAGAAACACGATAGAGATACATGCAATAATGCAAGGTGTATATAAACAGAGTTGGATAATTCCGTGTGAGGAATCAGGGCCTAGACTCGAGCCTTCACTTACCGAGATCAAATTAGCTGTCGTTCCTGGCTGCGGCTTACTGCCCGGGTGTACGACATTGATATATGCCAACAAGATATAGACAAATCAACAGGGGAGAGCCGTTGGCTCATTTATCTATATTTCGAAGCAATCTGGGGCCCATATTGGAGACGGTTGTATGATGCGCTTCCATATTAGCCACGTTGGGAGGGAAGCTCCTCTCATGCCCGTATCATTTACAGAGCACTATGCACATACGATGACACTCTACCGTACCTTTGTCCAACCGGACCGGAATATTGCCTCGACACGTCATCTGACCTGCGATATCGATCATGAACTCGTTTATCGTGAAAACTTTCATTATACAAGCTTAGAAAATAGCAAGTAGAAGGTTTCTTCTGTGCATAGTTAGGCCACGAACAAGCCGGAACTGGATCCCGCCTTCTTAATTTCAAGATGTTAGCTGCGGAATTACGCCTTACGGCACCACACCAGTCTGGTCCTTCGCTTATCCACTACGGCGGACTGTACTTTGTGGAGGGAGACTGGTGCAGAAAAAGCCACGCCCAGACCCGTGAGGACCACCAAACTGCTCCCAACTGCCACTTTCCGCGTGGCTTTTTCCGCATATGTCAACCAACGGGATCGCGTGCAGCGCTAATGGTCTGGCAAGGGAGGCAAATGGAGGATATGGAGGGAACGGCAGTCACAGTCGGAAATACACATCGATAGACTATGACAATCATAATGTGTCACGGGCGTCAAATCTGTTCCAAAAGGGCGCCCACGTGTATTCATATACGTCGCATGCTCTTGGCAAATCGACTTATGAGATTTTGCCAGGCCACCGCTTTGGGTCGTGTGCCGGGAAGCGATGACAAGTTCAATATGGGCGCGTGCCGTGGTTGTTGCGGCATGCTTTAGCAGTTTCTTTGACGAGTTTGCGAAATATCTATCTGTTTGTTATCCCGTGCCTTTGTTGACAGCCCTTGCTTAAGATGAAGCAAGTGCCGCAAGAAGCATTGCCGTCTACGACGTGACGTCGTATCTTCTTCTCAGCTTCGTTCTTCGGTGCAGCGATAAAAGCCAGGTAAGCCTGCCCTGGTTTGCTTGGTTGCTTGGAACGTTCTTTCCCGCCCCCCCATTTTTGTCGGAGATGGCGAGCCCACGGACTGGAGCGAAGGAAGGGGAAGAAAGCAAGGGCCCGCGTCGAAGCCATGTCGGGGCGGCCAAATGCCGTTGAGAACCTTACGACGTAATACGTGCTAGGCCGTAGGCCCCCCGTATTCGTCAGACGACGAGACCTGTCATTTATTTTATTTTGCCCACCGAGTTCGAGTAAACAATGTTTATGCCGGCGCAGACGACGTACAGACGCCCATATGCGATCCTTCGGGCAATGGCATAAGACTGAAGTGTGAGGCAAACGAGGAAACGCATAAAATGAATACTGAAACAAACGTGGCTGAACAAGAGAATGACGAGAACAAACGGTTCTCAACAAGGGACGTGATGCCGGAGGTAAGATGCGAGGGGGAACGCGGATGGTACGCGAACATAAGTTGGGGGGTGTGAGGCGAGGGCAAAGGGGAAAAGGACGACACGATGCACTTTTGAGCGTGTGCACACCAACGCCGAGGGTTGGAGATTTCGGGAAGGAGGCGAGCTGACGAGGTTCTTTCCGTTTTCCTTCCATTATTGTCGCCGACTGATGGAAACACGGGGGGCGTGCGTGCAGGAGGGAGGAACAGCGGGCAAAATGCATGGGAAAGCACGTCACAGCGAGGGAATGGAAGGAGCGTACGGAGGGGGCGTGGAACGAAACGGGAACAAGGTTAGGGGTGTGAGTTGGTTGTCCTTTTGCCCTTGCCTTGCCTGTGATGTGCTGTGCGTCCTGTGCTCAGGTGTGCTGCTGTGCTGTGTTCTACTTCCCCGGGCAGATGGGCGAGGCATGTGGGCTCCCGGCTAGGCCTGCGCCTGCTGGCTCAAGGAAATAAAGACCAGAGTGCGAAAAGGGGGGCTATGTCTCGGATACGACAAAGACGGCCCTAGATTACTGGGAGGTCGAGCCAAGTTTCAGCACTATTGCCCCTCTCAGTAGAGAGTACTTGGTGTACCTTAGTGTGTATGATGTTAAAGCAGCGTGTTATGTATCTTTGCTAACTGAAGAAGTACCTTTCCACATTTTACTTCCCGACGGGCACAAGCACCAGGATCCTCCTCCAGATCCAATCGACTCGCCTAGTTGTCCTGAACCTAGAAGCCTTGAGCGGGTCGCATGTCAGCCAAAAAGCCCAGAGTTAAGAGGAAAAGCCACGGGCCGCGACAAACGAGGGCAGTTCTGCGATCTCTCAGATTTCTCCATTACGGGAGTATGGCGTGCTTTTATTTGAGATGCATTGTGTACCGATGGCCTCGTGCTCTTGATTCCTCCTCATATCTTCTCCTGAAAGGCGCACATGACATGCAAATAGCACCGTCGATATGTTGGTCGAGCCGGGGCTATCCTCGTGCAGATGGCTTGCAATGCTGCTTGACGCAACCTCCTCAAACTTCAGTCAGCAGCCACAGCAGAGGCTAGCCACACTGAGTGATCAATGCCCGGGAGGCTTGTGGAGGCAAAGTCACTGGTATCCGAGAATAGAACTTTGACAGCAGTGCGCAACGGCGGAGACGCGATGATCTGAGGTAAATCATCATGGGATGAAACGAACCCCTTATCTTGGACAAGAAACTGCCACCGCAAGGAAAAGAAACCAAAGAAAACAGAGCATCACGAACCAAATCACGAGGCCGTGACCATGCACCGCGCGACATGTAATCGAATGATGGCCATGAAACCAAGAGGAAACATCGAGATACGTGCGAATGACTTCGCGCTCCCATCTGGGAACTGCATTGCCGTTCGTGGTACAAATCTTCCCCTACTTTTGTCGACCATTTCGACATTCTGGCGTCACGCCACAAGCGCTTATCCCAAGTCAAGGTCGCCTCTTTCCCCTCTCGCTCCCAGATACAGCCAGACAACATCACAAGCGTAGGCACAGAGCCGGGTGGCAGGAGCGACAAGTGGCCGCAATGATTAGGCGCGGGTGCACCACAACGCAGTGCTGCGGGTGGTGCATGCATGCTTGTCTTTGGGCAGGGAACGAACCGGTGACCTTCGGTAGGAGAATTAACCAAATAAACCTGCAGCCATAACGAAGCCAATAAAACCAGATGGCCTGGACCAGGCGGCAGCCCGCACCCACTGTCAACCATGCCCATCTGGCCTTATTTTGTGCGCCCGTGGCACTTCCCTCACCCCGTATCGGCCGTCGTACCTCCCTGCGTTCGCCATAGCCGAACGCCACAAACCGAAACAGAACGTTGCGCCAATCACAATGGCCCCAGTCAGAGCTGCAGCACACTTCACACAGGTTTCTGCATGTCTGCAAAAAGCTTCCTGGCATCCTCCCTCGTGCACGGGCCACACCCAGCCGCCACTGGTTTACGAAGTATGGGCGACCCTCGGTGGATACGGCCTAGCGTGGATTTGCTGTGGATTTTCTGGTTGTGTGAGGGAAGGAGACAAGGGGCGGGGACAGGAAGGAAGGGAAAAGAAGAGAAAAGGAAAAACAGGAGACGGGGAGACACACGCCAAATAAGGCATTGGCCGGCAAGCACACGCAGCACACGCACAGTCCCATACCCACACGCCTCACACCCCTGCCCTCACTGGGAAAGAGCAACAGAACAGCACCATGCCAAGACACCCACACAATAGCCACAAAGTTACCCACCCACGCCGCTAACCAGAACCACTATTAAAGTACAAGGTACATTGCGCGTGCTCGCAGCCCTCCCCATCCCTCACACAGTCAGCAGCCCATCTGTGGTTCCCGCAACCCTGGAGCAACCGGGGCGGAGAGTACCTGTTTTGAGTCCCAAGGTTTCGATCCACAAACCTTCCAACCCCACCCACACCGGCGCGACGCCAACACCACCTCAGCACTCAACCAGACGCTAAACCACCCGACGAAGGAGACGACAGGCGGGCGGGCCAAGACCAATGAACTGCGCAGAATTAAATAAAAATCCAAAATAAAGCCGAAAATGGGTCTCCACCCCCTGCAACAGGCGTCAACGGACAAAAGAATTAAAATAAATCACCTTCGGATTGCGCTAAAATAAAATGGAAGGGAAACGGGGGCGCGGCTCGATCAATTCCACTAAATTCGATAAATTCAGACATAAAATAATAAAAAACGGAGAGGAGAAAAAAGAGCTCGTGGGTAAGGTAAGTTATCGCGCCGCAGCCAAAGCAACCCCCAAGGAGCAAAGCCCAGACAGCCTGGGAAAGTGCAAACCTTCCTTTTTTCCCCTTCTCCCTGTTTCCCTCCTTCCCCCTTCTGCTTCCTGCCTCTTTTGCCTCGTTTTTGCTTCCTTCCTCTCCCGTTTTCTTTCTCCTGCCTGTTGCCATTTCCACGACACTTCTCGCGCGCACGACTTGTCTTCCATTTCTCTTCCCACCCCATCACGAACCGACCAGTCGCTGGGCTTGGACATCGTCGAGTCAGCGCGACAAGCTTTAGTCACCACACGATATCTCTCACTTCCCCCCAGCCATCTCCATTGGCATCCCCCCCGGCGTCGCCATCGAACGCAATTCTCGCAACCACCACGACTTTCAGCGCCTTTCTTGCCTTGGCGATACGTTTCTCCGTTGCCTCCCCCTTTCGCTTATTCTTACTTCATCACCTGCTTTCTGTAATCTTCATTGCTATTGTCTTTGCGGACTGTGGCTGTTGCTTGGCGCCGGCTGTTGCGTTTCCTTGACCTCTCTTTCGAATCGCGCAACGCCCACGACCTGACCTGGCAACCCAAGATAATCAACCCATCTCCTCGTTTTCTTTTGCTGGCTGTCAGACGATACAGCAAGGACCGCCATGGCCCAGCATCACCCTTCGCCGCCTATGCAAATGCAGATGCAGCATGGTCCTCCGGGGCCTGCGCCCCCTCCGGGGCCCCCTCCGCCAGGCAGCTATGCGCCGTCGCGCCAGATCTCAGCCATGAACGAGACTGTTTGGATGCAAATTGGTATGCCTGCCCCCCTGTTGTCACGTTCAGTTGCCGGTGATATCACCCTCGATAACAACATCAATCGCGATGCTAACTACTTCTGTTGATAGGCTCTTTCTCTGAGCTCTTGGGCAACACAGAGGATGCCATGATCGCATACGACCGCGCTCTGCAGTCGAACCCCCAGTCCATCCCTGCGATGAACGCCATCAGCCTCATTCTCCGCTCGCGCGAGGAATTCCCCAAAGCCATTGAGTATCTGCAGACGATCCTGAAGCTGGACCAGAACAATGGCGAAGTCTGGGGCAGCCTTGGCCACTGCTACCTGATGATGGACGATCTGCAGCAGGCCTACGCTGCGTACCAGTCCGCCCTCGTCAACCTTCGTAACCCTAAGGAGCCCAAGCTTTGGTACGGTATTGGCATCCTGTACGACCGCTACGGCTCTCTCGATCATGCCGAGGAGGCTTTCTCGCAGGTCATGTCCATGCAGCCCGACTTTGAAAAGGCCAACGAGATCTACTTCCGCCTTGGTATCATATACAAGCAGCAACAGAAGTACAACCAGAGTCTGGATGTAAGTTGATTGCCCTGTCTGGTTGGAGCTTGTACTGGGCTACGAACTGCCTTCGAGCATGACTAACATGTGCTTCTCCCACATAGTGCTTCAAGTATATCGTCACGTCGCCACCGCCGCCTCTGACAGAGGAGGACATTTGGTTCCAAATTGGCCATGTCTACGAGCAGCAGAAAGACGTAAGTAGCCTTGGGAAGCAACCTTGTGTATTCCCAAAGCGAGACTCCGGAACATCCTAATAGCTGTGTGATGCTAACATTGCGCCTGCAGTTTGACAATGCGAAGGGTGCGTACCAGCGTGTCCTCGAGCGCGACCCGAACCATGCCAAGGTTCTCCAGCAGCTCGGCTGGCTGTACCACAACCAGAGCAGCAACTTCGCGAGCCAAGACCGCGCGATCGAGTACCTCGAGAAATCCGTCGCAGCCGATAACAACGATGCGCAGAGCTGGTACCTTCTCGGTCGGTGCTACATGTCGCAGCAAAAGTACCCCAAGGCCTATGAAGCCTACCAGCAGGCGGTCTATCGGGAGGGCCGCAACCCTACCTTCTGGTGCTCTATCGGTGTGCTCTACTATCAGATCAACCAGTACCGCGATGCACTGGATGCGTACTCCCGGGCCATCCGTCTCAACCCCTTCATCTCCGAGGTGTGGTATGACCTAGGTACACTCTACGAGTCTTGCAACAACCAGATCAGCGATGCTCTTGACGCCTACCAACGTGCGGCCGAGCTCGACCCCAACAACCCGCACATTAAGGCTCGCCTGCAGCTGCTGCGCAGCGGCTCCACGAACGGTGTAGGCAGCGCGCCCATGCCCACGGATGTTCACCCGCATGCTTACCAGACAAATGCTGTTGGCCCTCCGGGCCCTCAATGGGCAGGTTCTGCCCCTCAGCAGCCCGCCCCAACGAACGGCCCGCCACCGCCACCGGGGCCTGGCTCGAACGGATGGGGCCGTCTGTCCGAGATGAACCCTCCCCCGCAGCCGCCCAACCCCTTCGACCAGCGAGAGCCGTACCGGGGCCCTGCTCCTCCCCCGCCAGCTCGCCAAGGCAGCCCGCGCCAGGAGCAGCAACTCCGCCCGTACCCTGAGCAAGGCCGTCCTGGCCCTGGTCCTGGCCCCAGCGGCCCTGCTGGCCCGAGTCCAATGGGCGGTCCCAACTCTCTACCGCCCGGCGGTCCTCTCAGACGCTCCCCCCCCCCTCCCAATCATTACGGCCCGCCGCCGCCGGGACAGCAGCAGCAGCAGCCACCACCGCCGCCACCTTCCCAGCAACCCCAGACGCGTGTTCAGAATCCGAACTACGTGGGCCCTGCACCCATGCCGTCGAGCAACGGAATTAACGGCCCTCCCCCGCCGCATGGGTCTGGTAACCCTAGTCCGATGATGTACCGCGCGTCGAGCCCGCCGCGAAATGATGGCCCCCGTCCCGTGCATGACAACCGCATGCCGTCGCCTAAGTCGGCTTACCCGCAGCACCAGTCGCCGTACCCACCACATCCTGAATCCAATGGCCAGGGCCCGATCGAGAACGGCCCGCCACCACCGCCTCCCCCGCCGCAGTCCTCGATTCCTCCCGAGCCGGGTATGCACCGTGACGACCGGCCACCATCGGTTGGTCCGAAGCGCATGCGGGAGTGGGACGATCCCGAGTCGTCGGCCAAGAAGCCAGCGTCGGATGAGGCACGTGCCCGGATGGATGATATCCGCCACCGCCGGCCTTCTACGCCACCCCACGAACCCTACCGCCGCAATTCGTCGGAGGCCCGTCGCCAGGACGACCCGCGCCGGGGAGACGATATCCGCCGGCCGGACGATCAGCAGCAGCCGCCGCCGCCGCGCGATAGCTACCACCCATCTGAGGCGGCCCACCACCAGCCTGCGCACAATAATGTGTCCAGCCACCTCCCACCGATGCAGTCGGCCAGCGGCCCCGCCGGTCACCTGCAACAGCACGACGGTCCTCTGTCGGGTCCTGACCCCAAGGACTACCCCCAAGAAGACCGTAAGCGCGTGGAACATGCACCCCCGCCGCCGCCGCCCGCACCACCTGCCAATGAGCCTGAGCGTGCCGCGCGCAAGGTGGACGTGGACGAGGACTACGACGACAGCGGTGAGGATGACAAAAAGGCTGCCCCTAACCCTCCTGCTGCTTCTGCTGCTGGCTCGACCGGCCCTTCCTCAACCTCGGCCGGCGATCTTAAGGCGACTACGACCCCCACAGGTTCCAGCATTAATGGGATCATTGCCAAAACCGAGTCGTCCTAGAATGAGAAGGAGAATCCCAAACTGATGGATGCTATGCCTATGAACATGCTACAGGACGGCATGGAGCATGGATGTGTTTAAGCGCCAAAGGTTGAAGGTGTCTTATTAACACTTGATATCCTGGGAGTTTGTGAAGACGACACTGGCAAGTCGCTTAGCTCGTTTTCTACCTTTCTTTTGTATTTCTTATTGTCCTCTGTGTTCTTCAAGTGAAAGGAGGGGTTATTTTGGTGTGCTTTCGCTGGGGCTTTGTCTTTCCTATGCATATCTCTTCCCTTCGTCTTTTACTTCTTTCATCACCATCTTGCCTCCCAAGAATTTTTTTATGCTCGTTTTACTTTTTACTTCTTCTTGCTCAGAGCAACTTTGCGAAACATTTTAACATTGTGTTGTCACGTCCTGTGCTTTTTTGCACCTTTGTCCGTCCTATCTCGTTCTGGTTGTGAGGACTTTGTTTTTTTACAAAAAGTGGTTTGAATTTTGGCCCGACTGCCCACGCAGCTCTTTTATGTCTCCTTTGCGCGTTTGATATTTTACAGGTCCCCATTTATTGACCACCACTATGTTTTTATTTACTTTTATTTTTACACCATTATGACAATGAGTTTTCCTTTCTCTTCTACATGCGTTGATCCAGTATGATCTTCGGTTCATGATGCGAACGTGAGTTCCTTACATTCTTGTGTGCTGCTATTCTTAAGGAAACACGCTTCACTCTCTGTTTGTCTCTTTTCGCGTCTTTTTTCTATCAGATTTCACAGGGAAGAGGTTTTTCATAGTAGGTTCTTGTGCGGTGGTCTTTATTGAACGAACTTTTCCTTTCGTCAAAATGAAAACTTTTATAATATCAAGAACGTAGCACCTATAACCATGTTTGACAATGTGATTGTACTCTTACAAAGACTTGAATTTGTTTCTTCCCTTGGGAGAGGATATTGTCCAAGGACAAACATTTTAAAAGTATTCTGAAGATTAAAATCTAACCTGTGACATGGGTCATAAACTTGTAATTTTGTTTTCAGGTTATGTCTTTAATAATAGTACAATTGTGGCATATATGCGTCGTATATCCCACGGCCTTACCATGGACCTTTTTAAAGATTCTCTCCACCCGACCTACATCCTCTCTCACCAGATTCTTTCACTTATGCTGGCGGCGCACTTGCGGCCGGACCGCTGCTGGCCTCCTCCACGGCAGGCACATCCGCCGCGGCTTTCCATGGCCGCTTCAGGTCCTCCAGCGTCAGGCCGTTTTCCATCTTCGTAATGCCCACCACCGGCGCATCGCCCTTCTTCACAAACTCGTACTGGCCGGGTAGCTTGTTGCCCGCCAGACGGAACGCATCGCGCGCGACCTGCTCGTGGATGGCGCCGCGCAGCTCAAAAATGACGCGATTAACCGCTACGCGTGCCGCCCAGTGGTCAAATGAACCCTTACCCTTACCCATTCTCATCTATTCAAGTTAGGAGAGGCTCCAAAAACACAAAAACAAGAAATAAACCGCTGAAGAACATTGCGGGGTTGGAGCTTACCTCGTTACCGCTGACGAACACGCCAACATTGCAGTTCACTCGCTTGTACAGGCGGTATTTCTGGCCACGCAAACGCTGCTTGATCGTGTCCTCGGCGACCTTGAGCTGCTTGGCGCTGATGCGCCGGTGGTGGTCGTACATGCGCAGGCCGTAATCACCCCACACGACCGTTGTGCCCTTGGCAGAGCCGCCCGTGGCTACACGCGGGCGGCCCTTCATCATGCGCTTCCGGCGGTCGAGCTGGGGCTCGAGCCAGGTGCCCTGCACGGCGGTGGTGGCCGAGAAGGGGCGGCGCATCTGGAGCTGGAGAAAGGAAGGAGGTGTGCGGGCCGCGACGGCTGGCCGTATTAATGAGGATGCCATGGCCGGTCTGGTCGAGAATGTGCGAGTCAGCCGCTGAGGGGCAACGGCCGAGGAGGAGGTAGTGTAGGAGGTAGAGGAAAAGGATGAGGCGGTGGACGGAGAGGTGGTGATGCTGAACCGTTGGAAGGCCTGGCGCAGCATCGCTGCTCCTGGCAAGCTGGTGGGCATGTTGGGCCGAATGTGTATGCCAATACCGGAGACGATCGGTCGGTGTGAAGGTCGACTAGACGATTGGTTGGTGATTTTGTCGCCAATTGCGCAAAACAGACGTCGCCGTTCGCGATTCGATCCGAAGCCTTCCTCAGACCAATTGCGAAAAAAATCTTATTATGTTATACGGACATACCAATAGGGGAGCTCAGGCCACGCTAATGGGCTAATTGGCTGGTGCTGGCAGTTTGTGTGGGCTATTGGTGCCTGAAATTACAGGCACGCGAAGTCTGCCCGTGTGATCCCCACTCACCTGCGGAACAGGAAAGAACAGGCGCTGTGACCGCGCACTTTAGCATACCGCTTCAAGGTCACGTTTTTCGCGTCAACTTCGCGTACCTTCTAATGAGGGAAACGTAGGGGGAAACGACAGGCCTAGAGTGCAGCTCACGCCTTTTGGCAGCATCTCCCCACCATAATTTATTCGGTAGGAAGGACCGCTCCTGTCTGCCCATTGCTTTCGAATTGTTTCCTACGATTTGGCCTCTTCTTGCACACCCAGCCCTGCTTTCCAATCTTTTCACCACCAAGAAACAAATCCATTCCAGAAAGTGTGTCGTTGACCAGTTCTCAGCCGTGTCAACACCAGAATTGGACGGACACATTTCTGGTCCCTTCACCAAGATCCCAAGATCGGGGACGGCGTTCTTCGGCCTCATCATGCCTGACATCCGGTCATTCTTTGGGCCAAAAGGCGGTGCGGCACAGGCCAAGCCGGCGGCTTTAAAGAAAGAAGAGGATACGGCGGCTAAGAAGGGCCGTGGAAGTGAGTTTTCTTTTTTCTTTGGCATGGACTCGCAAGGGCGTTCAATTGGCGGATTGCTAACAACTCTCAGGAGCCCGCAAGGTCGTGGAGGAAAGCGACGATGAGGACGTTGTCGAGTGAGTTTGGACGAATGCATACGCACAAATATGAGATGGAAGGCAGGCCACTGACCACAGAAACAGGGTAAAGAACTCAGCAAAGACAACCCCGAAGAAGAAGAAGGGGTAAGCTCCCTTGCCACGAGTTTAAATGGCCGTATGAGGACCAAACAACTAACAGACGAATAGTGAATCACAACCTGTCGAAGGGGTTGAGATCTCTGCCAGCGACTACTTTGCCTCGTCCAAGTCGAACCAGAAGCCCAAGACGCAAACGACACCTGCCAAGGCAGCCCCGAAGAGCCTCCCGAAAACCGAAGTTGAAATCCGCGTAAGCCCAAGGAAGAAGGAGAACGAAGCTCCAGCATCGGAGCCTGTTAAGAACGGTCGCTCTGCTACGACAACAGAACCACCTGCAAAGAAGAAGCGGTCTACGGCCGCATACAAATCCTACGATCTTGACGACGATGAAGACGCGTACAATGACGACGAGGACGGCGGTGACGACATTTTTGCGGCGGACGGCAAGAGGGGAAAGAGAAAGAACGACGACTATGCGGAGGATGACGAAAGCGAGGACGATTTTGCGCCTAAGCCCAAGAGAGTCGCCTCACGCAGTGCTAAAGCTACCATCACTATCGATTCCGATGAAGACGATTTCGAGCCCGCACCGAAGAAGAGCAAGACCGCAGCGGCTAAGATTAGCCACGCGGCCGGTAGTCGGACGCCATCTGCGGTAAGCAAGAAGCGCAAGACGCCAGAGTCAGAGTCGGATGTCGATCTCTCGCCTGTCACCAAGCCGCGGAAGAAGGCCGCCACGACAACCACTACAACGGCTGCCTCTAAACCAAAAGCGCCCGCGGCCTCCACTCCGAAAAAAGCTGCTGCCCCTAAGGCTGCCGCCAGCGGTGCGACCAGCAACTCCTCCGTTCAGGCCATCCTGGATTCCATCCCGCTGATCCAACCCCCCTCACCACCGCCCAAGGACGGCAACGCGCCCAAGTTTAACTGGCGAAAGGCAGCTGCTGGCGGCGGTAACTCTGGAGCTCCGCCAAATGCTGGCGCCGTGGAGATACCGGAGGGTGAGCCAAATTGTCTGGCTGGCCAGACTTTTGTTTTCACTGGTCTCCTGAAGACGATTAGTAGAGACGAGGGCCAGGCTCTGGTTAAGCGGTATGGTGGCAAAGTCATGGGTGCGCCAAGCAAGAACACTGGCTGGATTGTGCTGGGCGACGATGCTGGTCCCAGTAAACTCGCCAAGATCCAACAGTTTGGTATTCGTACCATTGACGAGAACGGCTTGTTTGAGATGGTCAAGCGCCTGCCAGCGGGCGGCGGCGACAGCAAGGAGGCCGAGAAGGCTCGCGAGAAACAGGACAAGGAACTGGAAAAGATACGGCTGGCAGCTGAAGAGATGAACCGGGAGGAGGAGTCCAAGAGACTTGCAGCTGAAAGGGCCGAGAAGGCTGCCGCCAAAGCTGCTGCAAAGGCGCCCGCGGCGAATGGGAAGACCGGTTCTGCTCAAGCTGCTGCTCGTCCCCCACCCGTTGCTAAGCCTGCCCACCCGGCAAGCTCCCAGCAACTCTGGACGACCAAGTACGCGCCGACGCAGATGAACCATATCTGCGGCAACAAGGCCCAGGTTGAGCGGATTGCGTCATGGCTGAAGAACTGGCCAAAGGCCAAAAAGTACGACTTCAAGGTCAAAGGCGCTGACGGCTTGGGCAACTCCCGCGCCATCATTATTTCTGGCCCCCCTGGCATCGGCAAGACGACGGCGGCTCATCTAGCAGCCAAGCTGGCAGACCACGATATTATCGAGAACAACGCCAGTGACACGCGCAGCAAGAAGATGGTGGAAAACGGTATCGGCGATGCCATGGACAACACTTCGCTCATGGGTTTCTTTGCCGCCGACGGCAAGAAGGTCTCTGCGGAAAAGAAGAACATTGTCTTAATCATGGACGAGGTGGACGGTATGTCTGCTGGTGACCGTGGCGGCATCGCGGCGCTCGCCAAATTCTGCCGGAAGACTGAGGTGCCGCTTATTCTCATTTGCAACGAGCGGCGTCTTCCCAAGATGCGGCCGTTTGACAACGTCGCTTATGATATCCGTTTCAACCGACCGACCGTCGATCAGATTCGCTCGCGTATCATGACCATTTGTCTCCGTGAAGGCCTTAAGATGCCGACGCAGGTGGTCGATGCCCTGATCGAGGGCACTGGCAAGGACATTCGGCAGATCATCAACATGTTGTCTACTGCCAAACTAGACCAGACCACTATGTCGTACGACGATGGCAAGGCCATGACCAAGGCGTGGGAGAAGCACGTCGTGCTGAAGCCGTGGGACATTTGCCAGAAGCTGCTTGGCGGCGGACTGTTTGCCCCTGCGAGCAAGGCCACCCTCAACGACAAGATTGAGCTGTACTTCAACGACCACGAGTTCAGTTTCCTGATGATCCAGGAGAACTACCTCAGCACGCGACCCCAGGCACTTACCAACAACACATCGCGCAGCAAGCGGGAGGCCAACCTCAAATACCTGGAGCTTGTGGACAATGCGGCCGAGAGCATCAGCGACGGCGACCTCGTCGACCGCATGATTCACGGTCCTCAGCAGCAGTGGAGTCTG
Organism: Sporothrix globosa; assembly: GCA_001630435.1. Classification (NCBI taxonomy): domain Eukaryota; kingdom Fungi; phylum Ascomycota; class Sordariomycetes; order Ophiostomatales; family Ophiostomataceae; genus Sporothrix; species Sporothrix globosa. The sequence goes on from LVYW01000002.1 coordinate 1,682,300, forward strand.
ATGCCGACGCACGCTGTGTTCAGTTCGGTTCGCCCAGCCAGCTTTATCGCCGGCCAGCTGACGCACTCGGGCTTCACCTCGTGGCTTGGCAACAACAGCAAGACGGGCAAGTTTGGCCGACTTCTGCGCGAGATCCACTCGCACATGCGGCTCAAGGCGTCGGGCGACCACAACGAAATCCGCCAGCAGTACCTGCCCGTTCTCTGGTACCAGCTTATTAAGCAACTGGAAAACGAGGGCAAGGATGCCATTGACAGTGTTATTGAGTTGATGGACAATTACTACTTGACACGGGACGACGTTGATGCCATCCGGGAGCTTGGTCTGGGGTACATGTCCGAGGACACTGTCAATATTGATTCCCAGACCAAGGCCGCCTTTACCAGAACGTATGTGATGTGCCCTAAACCCTTGATATTATTTTATGTTCTTGAAAGCCCACGTACTAACCCGAACAGATACAACGGCATGGCCCACCCTGTCCCGTTCATGAAGGCGACCACGGCGACGGTGGCGAAAAAGACGGCGCGCGATGCACCCGACTTGGAGGAGGCCATTGAAGAGGACGACGACGGCGACGTCATTGCCGAGCCTGCTGATGAGGAGGAGGAGGAGTTGGATCTGAAGAAGGATAAGTACATCAAGCAGCCCAAGGCCAAGGCCAAGCGTGCCGCGCCTAAGAGGAAGGCCGCCAAGGACGACGGTTTGGAGCAGGAGGAGGAGGAGGAGGCACCCAAGGCGCGCGGCAAGGGCAAGGCGACGGCGCCCAAGAGGACGGGAAGAGGCAAGAAGTGATTTATCTATTGGGTGGCTGCGCTTGGGAGAAGCCCATGGGTGTGAATTGGTTTCGGAGAATGGTCTGGGTGGCACTTTATTTTGTTGATCTTGCTGTTGTTTCTCCCTTTTGCCGAGTCATAGCTGTTTGCTCCTTGGATCGTATCATTTTTGGATTTTTGTGACCTGGCATGCCACTCCTTTATCATGGCGACTTTAAATAACAAAAGCACATTGAATGTTTCGACTTTTATATAAACGCTGCGTATTGCATTGTACGGTTTAGTGAAACTATAATATCTGTTGCGTTCTTCTTGCTTCCCGTTGATTCCATCGTCTGTTGTCTCCTTCTGTCTCCCATGTAAATGACGCCAGGATGCGTGTCTAACGTTTCCCCCTTTCCCTCCTATTTTCATCGACGAGAACCCATGAGAAAGCAAAAACAGGAAAAGCAAGAACTGCCAGTACACGTTGAGCCCACTCCGTCGTCTTCTCTCTTGGTATTGAGCGTACTGAATGGAGTACAGGAAGAAACGAAGACATAGAAAATAAAGAACAGATATAATATAGATGGAAGGAGATTGGGAAAAGACGTAAAAGCAGGAGTGAAAAATAAAAACCGATTGGCATCAAATCGTATTTGGTTGGCTGGGCACTCTCACATACCAGCCGAGTTTGTTATTGAGGACAAAGAAAAAAAAGTGGGATAAAAGAATAAAAAGCAGAATCGTCATTCATCGTCATCAATTCGTCGCGCTCGGAGGAGAAGCGGAATTCGGATACTGGATGGAAGGTCGTATATATTGCAAATTGCAAGATATAATGCAGTGACACCGGTAGAAGAAGATAATGAAAGTTGTGAATAAAACACAAGGAGAAAATGAAAATAAAATGTCAAACAAGGCAACGGCAAAAAAAATCACAAACGAGAACAAGGTAGGATAAACAGCGTTGTAGTAGCAATATAAAAGAAGAGAAATTACGACACGCAAAAGCTGTGAGTGCTAAACCGCGAAAGGAGAAGGAGTTTGCTCATAAAAGACAGGTACAAGAACGTAAGTGAAAATAATTCCCCGGGAATGATTCTGTTTTGAGCTTGGCCGCTGGCGGTGAAATAGGGGAAGAAAAGGTCATACCTCGTCACACACCGTAGTACATGCTAAAGGGAAACTCACAATACTGTTTGGAATAAAGCAAGAACAGATGCGAACAAATATAAACGAGGAGGTAGTGGAGAGACTTGAAACAGTAATGAACAGGGGCGCAAGAGAAGCAAACACTTGTTGTCTGTGCAGATCAAATGCTTCCGCGTTGGATGGCTGTAAAGCGAGAGCCAGAAAGTGAAAATCGTTGACTTGTCGAATCAATCCTGAAGCATCACAAAGCCGTACTGCATCGGAGAAGTGTACCACGCGCCACTCTAGAGCCACGCAGCCTCGCCGTTCTCCGTTGCAACACTCATACCGGGCATGCCGGGACCCATGCCGTTGGGCGGCATACTGATCGGGATCATGGTCGGCATCATGGCACCGGTCGAAGGTACGCCGTTGGAAGGAGGCATGGGGCCGCGCGCGAAAGCAGGCGGCGGGCCGTACGTCGCAACAGGGCGACCACTCATCGAGTGTCCACTGGCGCCACCACCATTGACCTTGTTGCCGACATTATTGTTGCCGTTGCTGTTGACGTGGCCGTTGTTGGAGCTGATGCTACCGCGGTGGCCAATGCCGTTGGCGCCGCCGTTGCTCGAGAAGGCCGAGGTCGGAACGAGAATGCTGGAGCTGCCACCCCGGTTGTGGTTGCCACCATTGTGCAGGGGGATCTGGCCTTGGGACGTCTCGGCGGGGGTGACCTGTCCACTAGAGTGGCCACTGCGCGAGTCGTAGGTCTGGATCTTGGCCTGGATGCGGCGTCCATAGGGCGTCGAGCGAATCTGCGGGAGGTGCGGGCGGATGTTATCCACCAGGCGCACTTTCATGTAGGGCGTCGCATAGTCGAGGGCCGTCTGGATGACGTAGTTGGCAAAAGAGTCGCGGAGCAGGCGGTCGATCTCGCCAGGTTGGAGCAGCTCCTCGACAATCATGTCCTTGGACGGATCCAGCGAGCACCGCAGGCACTTCTCGACGACATTGGAGCTAAACTTGTGACGAGAGAGCTGGCAGATGCGACCGCGCAGCTGAGCAACGAGAGGCTCGGTGAAGTTGTGATCGTTGAGGTCGATGATGTACTGCACCACATAGTTGCCGAAAGGGTCCTGGATAAGGGTGACGGCCTCCTGAGTGATGCGCGAAATGAGCCAGGCCTTTTGGTCGCCTGACGCGTGGTCGATGCAGCGCTGCAGGACGCAGCAGCCATGACGGTGGGTGCCGACTTCGACGCAGGCGCCTCCAACGGCATCGAAGATGAACTGGGCATTGGCGGGCGTGAGCTTGTTGAGACATTTCTGGATGACGTGGTTACCGTTGAGGTCTTGAATAAGGTCGACGACGCGATGGCGCAGGGCTTCGATGATGATTTGGACCTGCTTCTCGGTGGAGATGAACTCAATCATCTTCTGCAGGGCGCGGGTGCCATGCTGATTGAGGGCAATTCGCACCATGTCTTGGGCGGCATTCTGGATGAGGACCGTGCGCTCTTCGTCGTTGCAGTATTCAAGAAGCTTCTGGCAGAGGTAGTTGCCAAAGGGGTCGGTCATGAGCTCGACGACGTGCTGGTTGGTCTCCAACCAGATCATATGAACCTGCTCAGGGATGCGGTTCTCCAGCTGCTTCTGCAAGTATCTGCAACCATGCTGGTCTTTGCAAAGCTCGTAGATGGTGCCGCCGACGGCCTCGAGGGGCGTGTTGTTATAACGGTTCATGGCTGCGAGATGTTAGTGCTCGAAACAAAAAAAAAAAGACACACACACAAACAAATTGAGTTAGAACACTGCGCTTACCCTCATTTTCCATCTGGCGACGGCTCTGCATGATGCGAGTCTGGTTGTCGCGCGGCGCTTGGTTGACATTTGGAGACGGCGTACCATACAGCGGTGCATAACCGTTGAAGCCCTGGGGTAGCTGGTACATGGGGCTATGGCCGTTCAGAGCCATGCTCTGCATCGCCTGGGTCAGCACAGGCATGTTGTTGATGCCATAGGCAGCCGGGTTGCCCGCAGTGACAGGAGGAGCAGTCGACAAGCTGTAGTTGTTGCCTCCATAGTAGCCGTTCATGAACTGGTTGTTGCCGGAGGTGGTCGGGGGCAAGGTGGCCACAGTGCCAGTCGATGAGGCAGCAGCAGCCGCAGCAGCGAGGGCGTTCGCGGTCAGGGGAGCCTGCGTGTGCGCTACAGAGACATTGGGTGGCACGGGGCCAGCGCTAGTACCTGTGCCAGGGCCAGACCCATTGCCGTAGGGTGCGGCGTTGGCCTGTAGAGTAGTGCCAATGGAAGCGTACTCTCGGACGGCATTGTTCATCTCATTGGTGGACAGCTCGCGGCTATGGCGGTTGTGCATCACACCAGCAGGAATACGGCCAAGGCTCGCATTATGGTTGTGCAGGTACTGCTGGGCGTGGTTGTTGGTGCTGGACGAGATGGTCGAGCCGGGTGTCGACTTGACCGTGGCAATGTCGTTGGCCGAGTACGACTGCTGCAACTTGGGAGGCGTGGCAATGCTGGACGGGGACGCCGCCAGCATGGCGGCGACAGTGGCCTCCGCGGTGCCATCGCCATAGTACTTCAGGTCGAAGGAGTGACGGCCGGGAAGACTGTTAAGTTTGCCGCCGTCTGATGTGTTCGGCTGGGCAGACGAGCCATTGTGAAGACCATTCAGGCTGGGCTGACCGCGGTGGCGACGGACATTGCCCCAGCCGTTCGTGTTGGTGGTCTCAGAGCCATGGTTCTGGGAGAGAGCAAGGTCCAGAGCAGTAGACGATGCCGAGAACTGACAGTACATAACAATATCAGCAATTGGACGATTAAAGACAGCGTTGGAAGATATGGGCGGGAATAAAAAACAAAAACATGGGATGCAAAGGTGGGATGCGAAAACAAAAAAAAGAATTTGTGTGGTAGGAATGGTAAACAATATGAAAGGGGAGGGGAACAAAAAAAGGCGGTGGAATAGTGGGTAATAGGAGGGTTTTCAAAGTGGGATAGCGATGATAGGAAGTGGAGATGGGTGTTAAAAAGTGAGGAAATATCTTGAGTGAAATCTGAGATGAAGCTGAGAGCATCTCGGGCCAACTCTAAAAATTCTCAAATTTTGCCAACAATGTCGAAAATGGCAATCAGTAGTCAAATAAATTGAAAGAGTAAAAGACTCACCGTGTTCGTCTGACCCTCGCTGCGGGTCAGAGTCGGGAAGCTCTCATCAAGGCCAGTGACATTGGTATTGGCCGTCTGCTGGAACATCTTGTTGGTCTCGCCATTGGTGGCATGCTCTTCCTCTTCGCCAAAGAGGAAGCGGGTGGTGTTCGTCTGGTCGAGTGACGAAATATCATAGAAACCAGTCCGTGATCTCGTCACGGGCATGCTATACCGGTTGAGACTGGTCGGCGAAATGTCAGTAAAGACGTCGTCATCTTCGGCGACAGCAAAAACTGGCGACATCATGATGGGTAGTTTTGGGGGAGGAAAATGAATAAAATGAAGCACGAAATACAACTGGGACGAATAAAAGCGAGGAGGGACGCTGTAAGTGAGGCTTGAGACTTGTCGAATCTTGCAAGAGGCAGATGTGCGTGCTTTCCAGAGAGACCCAAGACAGAGATCACAGGTAGCTCAAAGTTGAAAATCAACGTATCGAGCAAGCGTGTGGCTGAAGAAGAAAGGAAAGAGAAGGAAAGAAAGAAAAAGACGGTTGAAAGATGAAATGACAGACGATATATATGTTTTGAGGATGGAGATGTAAATAGGAAGAGGCAAGGTGAAATAAAGGCAAGGTAATGGAGGAATAAGAAATCAAAATGCATCAATACAGATGCCTTAAATTGGATGCAGTGGCATTGAAAGCAGATCGACAATGGAGCTTCTACCAAACCAGTCTTTAAATAAATAAAGACCAAGAAGATCAAGCTCCACCAACAAGCTTTCCAACGATGCAAGAACCTGCAACAATGGCAGAGGAGGCAATGACAATAGCTCTGCATCACTGACAAGACACTGACGAGAAAGTGACGAGCAACATGATTGTGGTCGGCTGGTGAGCCAATCCAAAGCCATTGAATGGGTGAGCAAGCGAATAAGCCCATGCATGTCCCAGAGCCAGTTGTGAGCTAGTCGTGAGAGTCGCACTAGCACTAACCTCTCCCGTTTTCGCACCACCTCAACACCTTCTCACTCTCACTTTACCTCAACAATGCAGCATGAAGCCCAGAACTACTTGGGTGCATTATTTTTTTCTCTTGCACATTGCACATTAAGACCACACTAAAAGGCCGTCGTGACGAGGGGAGACGAATATGAGCGGGGAATTTTCAAGGTGCCCTCGAGGCTCTCCTTTAAGTGATCTAGACATGGGGATGTGGGGATATTCACAGCACATGGCAGAACAACTCAACAGGGTCTGTACGTACGCATTTGTAGAGCGGTGGCTCGTGGGGTCTTGGCGGACAGCCTCCTCCTTCTCGTCCTCGTCGCTGTTGCGACGCGTGGTCGGCACTGAACGTGAGGGCAACTGGTCGTCGAAACCAAAGCTGTGTTGCTGCTGCTGCTGCTGCTGTTGCTGAGCGTTGGAAGCTGTTGAGGAAGAGGCAGAGGCCGGCAGTTGCATGTTGATACCTGCCTGCGGCGAGGCAATCTGCGAGCCAGACCGGCCGGGGCGATTGAAGATGCCTGGTGGCGAAGTCAGGCTGGAAGTGGAGTAGCGGTTGGGTCGGGAGAACATGGAGGGGAAACCGGATGTGGTGGTTTCGCGGTACTCGGGGGGTGTCGTGGGCTCGGACTGGTGACCCGTGGCGATCGCAACGGCGCCGAGGCGGCCGAGGTCCTCCTGCATAGCGGCGAGCTCCTGCTCATCGCGGCGCTGCTGCTGATCCAGCTTGTGCATCTCGGCCTCAAAGCGGCGCTTCTGCTCGCGGAGTTTTTCGTACTCTAAGCGCTTCTTCTCGAGCTGTGAAAGTGTTAGTCCGTGGTTGGTCGTCAATGCAGGTGTCTCAGCTCATTCCATTGGCATCTTGTTACTCACCAATTGGACCTTATGCAGGGCCTACATATAAATAAAATCGTCAGCTTTCTTGCCACAAATGGGTGCATGCCGGGATGAGGCACGCCTTCCACAGATATCAGGTGTACGAACCGTCGAGGCAGCAAGCTCCTGAGACTCAGCCGCACGTTGGGGAGCGATGTTGGCTAATGTTGGTACACGCCCCGAGTCGGTGGTGAAGCGCCGGGGTAGAACAGATCGTGGGTCGTGCGGAGCAGTGGGCTGCGGCAGGCGGCTACCACCGTTCCGGGGCGGCGAAACGAACGAGCCCATGGTGGCGTCGCCGAGTGGAGGTTGCTGGGCGCGGTACCGCAGCTCGTCCATAGTGTATTATGGAGGTTAGATGTGAGATATCAGCTGTAAGCTACTTGAGTGACTGGTCGATATCCAATTTGATTTAAAAGTAATCCAAGTTCGTGATCAGTCGTATGTTGTCGCGCTTGGATCCGGTCCCGACTCGTCGTGCGTCCTGCGTGGTTGTGCCGACGTCTAGCGTCCGGATGCTTCGCTTCGCTTGTGGACTATTTCGTTTGATTCCAGAGTCCTTCGTTTCCGTTTTCGTATCGTATCGTGACTTGTCGGTTTTGTTACAGCACCGTATCGTATCGTATCGCTTCGTACACAGCCAGAATCATAATTGACTCGGCAGGGAATATTATACTGTGGAAGAAGCGCCGGAGTGTTAGCCGTGTGCGTCCTCGCTTCGTCCCATGTCGACATAGCTCAAGGCATCGTGTGGTCTATCCCAGGAAAGATGCAAAAGCGGAGTAGATATGGTCCAATGTAGTCGGTGCCTATGCTGCCAGTCTTCTGCCCCTACTCCTTTTCGACACCCAGGCCGCCTGCCACCCACCACCGCCTTTACGAGAGACGGTCTTCATGCAGACGCTTTTGCTTGCGAGCTTGCAGATACGGTCGTTTGCTCTCAGTATTTGAGCGAGTTCACTACAGCTGCAGATGGCGGGAGTCGTTCGGAAAGTTGTGCTGCATTGGCTGAGCTCACCGCCTCGGCGTAGGTAGGCGGGCAAAGGGGCGCAGATGTGTCGCTGTCGGAGAGAGGGGCGGTCGATGCAACGAAGTCTGTCGAGCGAGAGGCCGACGGGTTTCGAGAAAGACATATTTGCTTTGCCAGTATAGAACGTACCTTTATAGAACAAAATATATATGATACAGGTTGCCGTCCAGTGGAAGAGCCAGAGAGACGAGAGAGGGGGTGGAGGAGATGGTAGAAGGCGAGGATTGGGAATAGAAATCAAGGTACAAGAAGAAGCAAAAGTAGAATATACAACACAGCCCAAAGAGAGAGGGAAGAGATATGGAACAAAAGAAGGAATCCAAAGAGGACCAGAAAAGAGCGTGATGAGGAGACAACCAAAAAAGAGAGAGTTAGGTTGAAAAGAGGAGGAGAGGAGGAGAGTAGGTGAGGGTAGGGCTTGGATGGGGATTGTGGTTGAAAGTGGGCGGAGAGAAGCCAGGAGAGTGTTTGGAGGTGGGTAATATTGGCGACGGGGCCACACCACGTATCGCACAGCCAGACAACAGGGAAGGAGCTACCAGCAGACACAAAAGTCAGGGGTTCGGCCGCTGTTTACTGTCAAGCGCAACCCCCTCCCCTTCATTTTCCTGGCGCCGCGCCGTAGTTTTGGGGGCCCTAAGGAAGGAGCCGCCCCCGCTCTCTTCCCCTCGACTCGAGCCAAACGCCAGGAGGCACGGCAGAAAGGTGATGACGAGCCACCAAACTAACCACGGAGTAAGGGTACTAAGGGATTTTCATGCAAAAGGGGAAAGTGCGAAGGGTACAGCGGAGCGCTGAAAAATCTGAGGAACAGGAAGGGTCTACAGGTCAGACAAAATTTCATTACTCCTTATTTGATCCGTAATAATACGTCGTACAGCGACATACAGTGCACGCAACATCCCTGAAAGTGCATCAATGCAGTTACTCCACTGAGTAGACCTACAATGCACTCCAGATTAAGGAAAGTACAAGAGAAGAAAGAGCCATAGACTCAAAGTAAACAAAAAGCCACAACTTTTTTCTCTAGCATTTGGGCAGGAGCAGTCGCCCAATGACAGACTCAGAGCAAAGACGAGAAAGGGGGGTGGACGAAGCGGTCAACAACAAGCGGCCGAAGCGGCCAGGCTTGGACCAGCGCCAGCAAGACGCCAGCGCCAATGCTTAGAAACTCGAAAAATCGGGGTTCTTTTAAGCAGCCGCCCGTCACAAAGCGAGGTGGTTGGCGCCGTGATCATAGCGCGATATACTTCCGTACAGTGTGAAGAGGCACCTCAACACTTGCAGACTGACAGCTCGTGGCAACTCGATGGCCACCAACAAACAAACTGGTTGTTTCTACGACGAACGGAGTATGTCGTACTCGATTGACAATTATTGAGCGCCAGTTCAAGATGAGTATGACGGGGGTTGGGTTTGTGTTGACGGGGCCTGGCCACGGCTTTGCCCTCATTGCTACCCAAGGGCGATATTTGATGTGCGATCTTCTTCTGTTTCCTTTTTTCTTTGCTGTGTTTTTTTCGCTTGCTATAACAATACTGCATCTTACTGAAGCCCTGCAAAAGCTGGCAATGGGCCATCATATTGTCCCCGATCGAAGAACCAACAAGGCAACAGGACAGTTGAAGAGAGGGGGAGGGGGGTCGGAGACAAGATGTAGCACAGGCCCTGGTTAAGGCTGTGTGGGCCAGTCCGAAAGAAGAGATCTTCCCCTCAAAAAAGGGCCAGACCCGGGGGGTTGTTGTCAGTGCTTGTCCAAAACAGGTGCAAGTCTGCAGAGTGTTGACCAGAGCCATGTCCAACGACTCGACAACAGCGAATGACAATCCCCAGCTCTCCAACCCCATGCCTATTTCTGGTGCGGGAGGTGTGGGAGGGTTTGCGGCGGCATGCGGGAGGAGAAGAGAAGGTTGATGGGTGGGATAAGAAATGGGATGGGTATGATGAGAAACTGCAAATTGGGTGTCCAAGTCCAAGTGCACTTGAGCATTCAATTGGTCGGTGGTGGCCTGGCCTGGCTGGGCCGGTCTGACAGGCGCACTTCATGACCGAAACGAAGTACGACGTACGGAGTATCTCGTTCTGTCTCCCTCCATGTTCTCAAGCCTTCCAGACCCCAGTCGGCTATCCCGAGCACGCACGAAATCCACACAAGTGACAAGTAAGTTACCAGCGGCGGTATGGGACACGAAACACAAACACACGCACGAACTGCCCCCGTTGAAATTTCTGCCGTCTGTTCCTGCGCCATAACCAGCACAACATGACTGGCTGTGTGGACTCGTATTTTTGGTCTCGCGGAAGTGTTTGTCTCTTTTCTTTTCTTTTTCTTATCGTTCCTTCTCAACCAGTTCGTTTTACGGGATGGTTTTATTTCTTTTTATTGTCACGACTCACAAATTAGCTATTTTATCAGATCTCAATCCCGTCGCTCCAAATTCTTACCTTTGCTTTCCATCTGCCCCTGCTTGCCGCAGCTTGGACCCCATGTAACCGCTTGCCCACCAGGAGGGGTGAAACATTACTGCCATGTCACGGAGTACACCCCATTAACATCTCAGCCTCAATTCCGATTAAAGTCATGGGCACAGTCAGATCCTTCGCGCACTAGTATTAGAATTCTCAAATGTCAGATGCTCCGTACTTCAGTTGAGTTTTACGAGATAAGATGAAGCTACTGGCCCAAAGGCTTGTCATGGGAAGAGACTGCGTTTGATTTTCACATGGGGAGGCTCGACTATTTTACGCACTCTAAAATGCGTATTACCCTGAACGCATACAACGGACAACGCACAAGAAAGTGACAAATGGTGGTGATCAACTACTGACTAAACATGAGTTTTTGGTGGTCTTTACTTGTCTGCCGAAAACCAGCCACAATTCAACTGCCATCTCTGTCTCCACGCATCACGACGCATTTACCCGGATCAGGGACATTGATCAGTTGAGTCGAGGTCGAAGCTGGCGGCAGCCAAGGAAACACCAAAGGTCAGAAAGGGAAGAAGGCAGCTGAGACTATCTAACTGACAGCCGCGCACAGCTCTCTGCATTACGCAGTCCTGTTTATCTTTCGTCTCGTCTGCCGCACCCCGTTTTAAGGTTTCTGCGGTTTTGATCCGTGTCATCGTTAACTTGTATTTCCCTACTGTAGATCAGGCGCAGCCATTAAAAAACTTCCGGGCCATGTACGGTAACACGTTTTGTACGGTAACACGTTTTGAGAGCAGCAAAGAGTGAAACTCAAGAAGCTTTCTAGAAAACGCGGCTCGCGTACGATGACGATCCGAAATCGTTCAATGGCTCTACAGAATAATACTAGGGCCCATAGCATCCCTTTATTTATTCGATTTTTTTAAAAAAAAAAAAAAGTATGACATACATAAGTATGTTTTCTTTCCGTGCTCTTCAATATTGACCAACCTCCTTTTATGGAGCATGTGGGTTTGCTGATAAAAGGATCCATACGGCGTATGTCGTACGGAGTCATAGTGTATTTGTTGTCCGACTGAAACTGGAGCATTTTCATGTTCCTCGAGCAAGACCAAAACGAGCTACAATATGCCCGCGACGGAAAGCTCCACTAGCGGGACTAGACTAATAAAGTCAACAGAAACCAAAAAAAAGGGGGCGAGGAGGGGTAAAATGAGGTGATGGGAGAACGCACGTCTTAAAGGAATGAGACAGCAAGAAAAAGGGCCTCAGGGGAAAGGAGAACATATGTTTGTAAGAGCATGAAGGTCAAAAAACTAACAAAATTATCGAAGACATTAGAAGAGCAGCACAAATTATGTGCACATAAATAAAAAAAGAGCGATTACGAACGTCATAAATATAAGGAGGGGAGGGGTAGATGTCTTTTTTTTTCACGCGATAATCTTAAAAATACGAAACGCCAAAGCTTGAATGGAGCATCGCAAAGACTACGTCTCTTTCTCTAGATTTTTCTACTCTCCGTCTGTGCCGCCAAACTCTTTTTCATCAGGGTATCCATTCGCCCCTCTCTTTCTTGTTTATTTTGTCTTTATCATAGAGGGGGCATACTCCCCGTACGAGAAGGTATTAGTAGTCCCTTGCTTCAATATATCGAACACAGGGTGGCTGACGATGACAATGTCTCATACGGACAGCCAACACGTAAGAACAAACCATACTGGATAATGACAAAAGCAACACCCGGTTCTTCTTATTTCATATCAAGCCAGTCCCATATTTTATAAGACATCGCCCATCAGAAGCCCCTCTGTCACCGCTGAGTACGAGTTGCTCACCGAAGCTGCTGTCGTTGCGCCAGATTTTACGAGCCCTTCGTGCTAGCCTCACAATGAAATCTGTGTACCCTGTCGAAACGGGCGCTGGGACCTTTTGTTTGTTTGTTTGTTTTTTGCCCCTCGCCTCTGAGCTTCTTCCCCCCAATTTTTCTCACCGCTTCTTTCTCTGCCCCGCAAACCGATCTTGGTTTCGATGACAACAACGCAAGGGGAGAGGAGTAAAAGCCTTCGCCAGAGGCCATCCTCCTTACGTCGTGCACACCGAGATGGACAATAGGGTCACGATTTGTTAAAGAAGTGTCACTAATTGCTATGACCCTTTCTTGGACCTGACGAGGCAGGCCAAGTTTTTTGGCAAGTAAGCGAGGAAGTCGTCCAGTCCACTTGACCGTTTGGAGAGCTGCGCAAGATACAGTATATCGCCTCATTCTCATGCAGGGTTGTCAGCTCATTGACTGGTGCGAGAAACGCCAGACTGCCCTCCACCGAGACTGTTGACGGACAGGATGACGATCATTTGGGCCATTTTGCAATGACCCTTGTTCGATTGTACAACGTTGAACACAAAACGGCATGCTCAGGTTGTCTCCTCTTGCTGGGCGGCCAAGCTGTGCATGCGACTGCTCCCTGATCATTGGCTTGCACGATGAGCAAGACCACCCATCCGAACGACTATGCACTGTGCCCTGTTTCCCCGGATGTGCCCGCCATTGCGTGTGCTCGCCCATGCACAAGTTCGAGAGTAAAATCTTTTCCCCCTCCCCCCCCAAAAAGGCCAACACAACATGCAGAGTAGGCGCAGGCAATGCACATCAGGTCCCTTCTTGGACTTTTAGAGGCCCCCACCCTTCGAGTAGACGCTCGATGCTCGACACCAAGTATGATGCCGGTCGGAACTTAAAAAGGCTAACACGCCAGTGGAAGGGCAGTACTTGCCCACTGTATTACGAACATTTTCAAATACCACGGGATAAAGGTCCAATGTCGAGTCCCACGAGAAACTTGTTCATCTCAAGAGAGAGAATGTGACAGGGCGGATGCTGCAAAAGGTGCCAAAATGCAGACCCTGCGACCCCGTCTCGTCCGTTGGTTCGTCTTTTTCGTGGTCAACGCAATGTCTCATTCGCTATTTTTGTCTGATCACAACAACACACACCCTGCCAGCCAGCACATCAGTGCAGAAGCGACGGACGCAGACGACAAACCGCATGCCACCTGCAGGAAGACCAAATCGTCTTGTCCACAAAGACGGTAAGTAGCATGGGATAGATGAGGCAGCTGAAGGAACCTCACCTGCAGGTATCTGCTTTGGTTTGTTTACTACTGTATTTGTCCCGCTATAGGCGCGAAAAAGGATGGAAAGATATGATACCGGAGCACGGCTTTTGCTATCGATGCTGTGGACGCTGCCTGTTTGTGGACTCCACTGGGCGTTGTAGCGGACCGGCAAAAGCCGTGCAAGCTAAGCATTTGACTTGTAATTACCTCGCCGATTCACGGACGTGTCAACATGGTGTGACAGGCAGTGACGAGCAAACCCACAATTTCAAGAAGGCAGTAAAGACGCTCTTTCCCAACATTTGAAATCAGCAATTAAAACGGAAGGTGGGGGTTTTGTTCGGGCAAGAGCACAAACGGAAGGAGCTGAGGAGATGCAAATGGAGGGCTGATGTTTGGGCTCACGAGGGGCATACTATCGTACGAAACACTCGACCGCATTGAGCCTGTGAAGACTCTAGAATCCATTACTCTTGCATTGGAAAGTCTCATTATGTCGTATGCACTCCGCAAGAACGTCATGGAAGCGAAACCGTACACTCTGTGGCTGGAATTTCACCTCTTTCGAAATGGGGCGACCTGATTGGTCAACGAGCTGTCTTACACTTCCTAGCGAAGATGTGCTTCTTAAACAGTCGACATCACTACACTCACGATTCAGCCGGCGTTGAGTGATGATTACATTCTATTATAAAATATGAGGTCAGTATGCGTGCCTCTATCCGCTGTCCTTTGCCGTCGCTTGTTTATATTTGGCATGCACAACGTTTCAGTGCTCGGCTTGACAAGTAGCTGCACGTGACCTCCCAACGCCGAGCCTGGTTGGTCAGCCGTGTTCTGGAAGCTCCAAATCGCAGCTTAACGCGGCGAGGCAGGCGCATCGCAACGAGAAGGCTGGCTCCACTAAAAAAATGTTCAGGCTCGTCACCCACCGGCGACTAATCTTTTTGCTGTCTTGAGCTTCTCGTCACACTCTTGGTTCTGGCGAACGTCATCCTTCTGCACTCCGACAATCCGCCAGCTCTTTTCGCAAATCTACCATGGGCCTCCAGTCCTCTCGCTCACCATGACGGTCATTGACGACGGCTTCGAGGCGCTCCTCGAGCCCTTCTACAATGGCAAGCGGCTAACGGACCCCATCTCAACCAAGGAGGACAAGTACCAGCTGCTGCCGGCCTTTCTCAAGGTCAAGGGTGCGTTATGGTCCCAAGTTGTTTTGTGACCCTCTGCTGTACCGTCTGACGAGCGTCCACTAACTCGCACCCCAGGTCTTGTCAAGCAGTATGATCCTCTGCCTCAGCGTCCTTTCTCTCTCTGCATCTCGTGATATCAAGACGCCCCCGCTAACACCAACAGACACATTGACTCGTACAACTTCTTCGTCGAGCAGGAGATCAAGGAGATCGTCAAGGCCAACCGCACCATCCGCAGCGATGTCCAGAGCGGCTTCTACCTCGAGTTCACCGACATCCGCGTCGGCCGTCCCACGCGCTCCGACTATAGCGATGTCAAGGCCCAGAACGAGGTCACGCCCATGGAGTGCC
The DNA here is from genome assembly GCA_001630435.1 of Sporothrix globosa. Taxonomy (NCBI): domain Eukaryota; kingdom Fungi; phylum Ascomycota; class Sordariomycetes; order Ophiostomatales; family Ophiostomataceae; genus Sporothrix; species Sporothrix globosa. The sequence continues at coordinate 1,697,361 of LVYW01000002.1, forward strand.
GCCTGCGCGACATGACCTACGCTGCACCCATCATTGTCGACATCGCCTACACGCGCGACAAGAAGCGCGTCATCCGACGCAACATCGCCCTCGGCCGCATGCCTGTCATGCTCAAAAGCTCCAAGTGCTGCCTCAGCGGCGCCACCAACTCGCAGATGGAGGTCATGAACGAGTGCCCGCTCGACCCCGGCGGCTATTTCATTATCAATGGCACCGAAAAGGTCATTCTCATCCAGGAGCAGCTCAGCAAGAACCGCGTCATTGTCGAGGCCGAAGAGAAGAACAACGTTATCTCTGCCTCCGTCACGTCATCCACCCACGAGCGCAAGAGTAAGACGTACGTCACGCTTAAAAAGGAGCGTATGACCCTCCAGCACAACGTCCTCGTCGAAAACATTCCCATTGTCATCGTTCTCAAAGCCTTTGGCGGCCTTTCCGACTACGAGATCATGCAGCTGGTGGCCGGCGCTGACGGCCGCTACCAAGACGACTTTTCCGTCAACTTTGACGATGCTGCCAAGGCCGGTGTCTTTACCCAACAACAGGCGCTCGAGTACATCGGCGCGCGTGTCAAGATGGGCGCCCGCAGCGGTGGTAGCGGCGGCGGCGGTCCCGGTGGCCCGCCGCGTATGATGGGTCCGCCTCAGCGGCGGAACAACATCGAGGAGGGCCTCGACGCTCTCGCCAATATTATTATTGCACATGTGCCCATTGAGGGGCTCGACTTCTTCCCCAAGGCCGTGTACGTGGCCATGATGGCGCGCCGCGTGCTCATGGCCGCACACGACCCGCGGCTGGTCGACGACCGCGATTTCGTCGGCAACAAGCGTCTCGAGTTGGCCGGGCAGCTGCTCTCACTTCTGTTCGAAGATTTGTTCAAGAACTTCCTGGGCAACCTGCGTGCCAACATTGACAAGTTCTTCAAGAAGCCGCACCAAGGCGTGGCCTTTGACCCGCTGACGTCCATCAGCGCGACCGGCAGCGTCATTTCCATGGGCATGAACCGCGCCATCCAGACGGGCAACTGGAGCGTGAAGCGTTTCGGTATGAACCGTGGAGGTGTCACCCACGTTCTCAGTCGCCTCAGTTACATCAGCGCCCTTGGCATGATGACTCGCATCAACAGTCAGTTCGAGAAGACCCGCAAGGTCAGTGGCCCGCGTGCCCTTCAACCGTCGCAGTGGGGTATGCTGTGCCCGTCGGACACGCCCGAAGGCGAGGCCTGCGGTCTCGTCAAGAACCTGGCGCTCATGACGCACATTACAACACACGTTGAGGAAGGCCCCGTGCGCGAGTGGGTGTTCTCACTAGACGACAGCGTCGAGCCTCTGCGCAACTTCACAGGTGCCGAAATCCACCGGCCTGGCGCCTATGTGATCCACGTCAACGGTACACCTTTTGCGCTGACGCCCAATCCGCGGCGGTTTGCGGCCAAGTTCCGCACCATGCGCCGTCGCGGCTGGATCTCGCCCTTTGTCAGCATCAACCTCAACGCGCACTTTTCGGCCGTGCACATTGCCACGGACGAGGGGCGTATCTGCCGGCCGTACATCATCGTCAAGAACGGCGAGCCACGACTGCAGCCAGAGCACCTTCGCCTCCTCCAGATGGGCAAGGTGTCCTTTGACGATTTCCTGCGGCGCGGTGTTATCGAATACCTCGACGTCAACGAGGAGCAGGACGCACTGGTGGCGCTGTATGAAAAGGACTGCGGCGCAGCAACAACACACCTGGAGATCGAGCCCTTTACTATCCTCGGCGCTGTCGCAGGCCTCATTCCCTTCCCCCACCACAACCAGTCGCCACGCAACACCTACCAGTGTGCCATGGGTAAACAAGCTATCGGCGCCATCGCATACAACCAGTTCCACCGCATCGACACTCTGCTTTATACGCTCGTCTACCCGCAACGGCCCATGGTCATGACCAAGACCATCGAGCTGGTGCATTATGACAAGCTGCCGGCCGGGCAGAATGCGACTGTCGTCGTCATGTCGTACTCGGGCTACGATATTGAGGATGCTCTCGTGTTGAACAAGGCCTCCATTGACCGTGGCTTTGGCCGCTGCCAGGTCTTCCGCAAGTACGTCGCCGAGCTGCAGCGGTATCCCAACGGTCGTGCTGAACGCGTGGGCGCTCCCGAGCGCGACGAGCGCGGCGAGCGCTTGGCCAAGCACTCGGCCATTGACAACGACGGTCTAGCAGCCGTCGGCTGGCGCGTGCGGCACGGCGATGTCATGATTAAGAAGGAAAGCCCCGTGGATCTGGCGACAACAGGCATCGGTTTGGACAGCGGCTCCAACGAGTACCGCGATTCATCCCTGACCTACCGCATTAACGACCCCGCCTACGTCGACAAGGTCATGGTCTCGCAGACGGAAAAGGACACGCTCATCTTCAAGGTGCAGACGCGCCAAACGCGGCGCCCCGAAATTGGCGACAAGTTCTCGTCGCGTCACGGCCAAAAGGGTGTCGTGGGCATTATCGTCGACCAAGAAGACATGCCCTTTGCTGACTCGGGTCTCGTGCCCGACATTATCATGAACCCTCACGGTTTCCCTTCCCGAATGACGGTCGGCAAGCTGTTTGAGTGTTTGACTGGCAAAGCCTCAGTCGTTGCCGGCCGCCGCGACTACGGCTACGGTGATGCCTTCCGTTCGCACCCCGTCGAGGCCATGGGCGAGGAGCTCGTGCGCAACGGCTTCTCCTGGGAGGGCAAGGACACGTTCACGTCCGGTGTCACCGGCGAGCTGCTCGAAGCCCATATCTACAATGGCCCCATCTACTACCAGCGTCTCAAGCACATGGTGCAGGACAAGATGCACTCGCGTGCGCGCGGGCCCCGCGCCATCCTGACGCGGCAGCCCACCGAAGGTCGATCGCGCGACGGTGGTCTGCGTCTGGGTGAGATGGAGCGTGATTGTCTCATCGCCTACGGCGCCTCCCAGCTGCTGCTGGAGCGTCTGATGACGAGCTCTGACGCGACATCCCTTGACATTTGCCAGCGGTGCGGTCTGTTTGGCTACAAGGGCTTTTGCCAGACGTGCCGCAGTACACGCGACGTGACGCAGATGACGATGCCGTATGCGGCCAAGCTCCTGGTGCAGGAGCTGATTAGCATGAACGTGGGTGTACGGCTGCAGCTCGAAGACGAGTTCCCGCACGGCACACAAAAGACGTAAGAACGAGTACAGGAAAAAGAAAATAAAAAAGACAAGCGGCGTCATTGCAAGGTGTTATCCGTTTATTTTGTATTATTTTAGAATGGGCAGGCATAGTTTTCACGTAGCATTGGCAGAAGGGGACCACAACTGGCAAAATGGAATTCGCTTTCCCTAATAAAAATCCCTCGCCGAACCTCCCATTAGATACATGGTTTTTGTCTATCATGAACAGTTAAATCATTCGTCTCTATTCGCTCGTCTGAGTAACTTTGCATCCTTCACCTCTGCTTCGCATCCGCAGCCGGAAACACGGCACGCAGTCCCCCCATGGTAATGCTAAACTCGACAGCACCCTGCATACGAACAGCCAACGCCGACTTGTATCGTTCTAGTGCGGGCGGCGACGAGGATGACGTCGCCCCTGTAGCCGCCACGTGCGGAGCAAACACCACCTTCATCCAGCGCCGCCACGAGTGTCGCAAGCGCGGTGCGCCCGTATTGTGCCTGTCGATACTGCTGCTCTCGTCGTACTCGTCGTCGTCGACACCGTAGCCGCTGCCGTCGGTTGGTCGGTAGCCGCTGCCGCTGCCGCCGTGGCCACCCGTGCGTGAAGCCTTGATAAGGGCCACGCGCATGCCGAGCTGCGTCGCCCAGACAAGGCCCAGCGACGGTGTCTTATTGCGCGCATCCGAGCCGCCACCAGCTCCGAATCCATACGCGCTAGGGTCGTCTCCCCACCCCGTGAACCACCGTTGCTGGTGGTCGAGCTGGAGCACAGGGGGTGCCGGGGACAATGGCGGAAACTGTGATGGCGGGATATATTGTGAAGAGGGTAGTAGGAAGTCGTTGGCAGATAGTGGTATTTCTCCCGCAGAAACAATCGACGGTTTTTCGTCCATGCTCGACGGGGGCAGCTTTATCAGATCTTCGACTTTTGTGTCAACGTCTGTTTGAGATGACATTCCCAGAGCAGCAACCGCGGCAGGTAACGCAGCTGTCGGTTGCCGCCGGCTCCTGGCCGCCAGCGGACTCTCTTGAGTGAGTGGTGTGGTATTGGATGATTGTGGTTGGTGTTGCCGCACCGACGGTGGTGGAAGCATGCCCCCTTGTCGAGGACGTTTAGCGGATGATATTATCGTGGATGAGATCTGTCTCGTCATACTCCCGCTATTTGCGCCGCCCACATTCCACTGCTGTGACAGTGTAACAATCCCGCCATCAGACATGCCCCCGCCGTCTCCATCAAATCGGTCGGCTACTTGGTTGGCCACGACGACGGCCAAATTGTGCTTCTGTGCGAGTGTCCGGAGCAGCATCCCCAGTCGCGTGAGCTCCAGGCTGCGGGCAGCCAGGGAGCTGCCCCGGCCCGACAGTGCCCCGGGACCCCTGGTGCCACCGCCTCCTCGGTCGCCCACACTTCCGCCAAAGAATGGCCGAAAGTTGGCCGCCACCGAGTCCAGCACAACAAGCCCAAACGAGCCCGCAACGCCGCCAAACTGTTCTGCCTTGCTCAGCTGCACGGGCAGCTGGTGCATCAAAATGTGCTCCTGTGCCTCGAGGTCCGGCGTGTTGATCGTCGCAATCGCCTGCAGCGAACAATGCTTTTCCAACGCCTCGTGGTCCGGGTGATTGCGGATGATTTGCGTCAGGCGGCTCGTCGTCAGTGGTGCCTCCGAGGAAATGTACAGAGCCTTGCGGCCGAGGCCACGTGGTGGCGGCAGCTGCACAGCCACTAGCAAACTAAGCAGGAGCTGTGTCTTGCCGACGCCGCTCTCACCAACGACCTCGGAAAGCACCCCGGTAGGGAACCCGCCGCCGAGGGCCGCGTCGAGAGTTGGGTCGAGCGTGCTGACGCGCCCGCCCGTGTCGCAGGTAGATGGGTCGTCTGTATGCTTCTGCTCCTTGTCATGGTCATGTTTGTCGTTTCCACCTCCCTCCCCCTCCTCCTTCTCTAACAGCGCCCTGGAGGGTCGCGTCCTCTTCACAGGCCGCGCTGGCACCTGAGCCAGCTGCGCCCGCACCTCCTCACAGAGCCGCTGCAGGTCGAGCAGCGGCAGCCGCGTCCGCTTGCCGACCTCGGCGGCATCGAGCGTCAGCAGCTCGCTCAGACCGATGCGGTGCGTCTCAAGACCGGCAAGGAGAGAGGCATACTTGTCGACAGAAGGGAAGTCGGCCAGCAGCGCGTGTAGGTCGCTCATGGGGTGAGGCGAACGGCGGCGGCGGAGGCGGGTGTGCAGCAAATACAGCAAACCATGGGGAGACCGGCCAGTTTCCTGTGGTTGGAAAGTTTGGTTCCAGTCGCGTCGTCGCTTCGATCTCGTTGCTTCTGTGTAGGTAGTCGTCGTCGTGACGTCGCTGTTTCCAGCAGTGGAGGGGCGGTGCCGTTCTTGGAGAAGGCGCGACCAGCGAAACGCGTGCTCACGTTATCACTTTACGGCGAGTGGGGCGGCGCTTTTGTGAGGGACAAACCAGCAAAAGGTGACGGACAATCAGTGAATGTTCTCTCACCTTCATTGAATTTTTCTAATATCGCTCTCTATTATTGTCTAGAATATATGCCATAGTGTGTCTCCGGGTCTTTTTTTTTTTTTTTTTTTTTTTTTTTTTTTTTTTTTTTTTTAAATTTTTTTTTTTTTTGAGTCTTATTTTGACTTTTACCAAAAAAAAAAATAATAATAATACAAGTCAAAAAGCAAAAGGTAATACGGTTGCAACCCATATCTAATAAACGACAGTAATATCAAAGTCAAAGAAATCAACATTCACCGATTCTTTGAAGTATCCCAAGTACACCCAAAAGCCATACGTAAAGCGAACCCCCCCTATCAAACAGCTGACAGAAAAGTGAGCAAACAAGATGTGCGGGCCTTCCTCATGTTGTCAACATGCAAGAGTGGAAGGAGCGACCCTTGCTCTCTCCTAATAAGTAGAACCGTCGCCAATAGAATGACCACAAGTCAGAGGGACCAAAGGCAGGAGCAAACAAAAGCTTGTGTCTATTTATTGTCCCTGTTTGCCCCCCTTTCCCTTGACCATTTCCCTTCTTTGCCCACATCTAATTACCAACCGATTGCTGGACCTCTGGTCCAAGCTTCGTCGCTCGACAAGACAATACGGTCTTCTCACCTACTACTCTCTGTATCTTCGATTTAAGTATCTATAGGCCTAAGCTAATCAGAACCCTTCTTAGCCATGGACATACCGCGCGATGCTGGCTCCGATGGGGTGGTATCGCTGTATCTCCGGTCAGTCTTCTCAGGGATCGAAAGCCTTCATCGTTTCTCATTCTAATGTGATCTTACAGGCCAGAGAACAACACGGCAACCCAAAACACTGCCGGGAAGTGAGTAGACGACACATCGATGCCACTGTATTTGTTGACGGAAAAGAGACCACGAAGAAACTCACCACCCACAGAATCCGTTGCTTTGCTGGCGGCGAATGGAAGCCGCGCTCGGAGTTCTCGAATCGGCAGCTGGAGAAGTTTGCGCGTGCCCGTGTCTCCCCCGGCCAGTCCGAAATTTCCTGCAGAGCCCATTCCACTCAGATTCGCCGCGAGCTCAAATGCGAGGGTCCCTGTGCCAAGTGGCAGCCCATTGAGAATTTCAGCCGCAGCACGCGCAACCACAGCAAGACGGTAAGCTCGAGAGGCATCCTCACAAAGGTAGAATAGTAGTCGTCTAACAGAAGAATGCAGTGGTGCACCGACTGCACGGATTGGCAGCTCAGTGTTGAGCCCGGCTTTGCTCCCTACGTCCCTCCCATGGCCCTCAACGAAGATGATGAGGACGATCAAGGCGAAGAAGACGAAGACGACCACGACGAGATCATTCCCATCGACGAGGTTCCTGGCGAGCGGATCGAAGACGTACGTTTAATACCTTGAATCTCTGGCCCTCACATACTACGAAGCAAATGCTCACCGAGTGACTAGTGGATCCAAGGCAACCCGAGCGAGCTGGGAGACTTTGACAGAATCGAAGTTGGCACACAGCCCTCGATCCTGGGCAGCAGCTCGGACATTTCGCGCCCCAGTCTGCTCGATACGCGCAACCGCGAGCTTGGTGGCCTTCCCGAGGCTTTGAGCGCCGTCAGCCTCGGCAGAATTATGAACTCTGGCCCTTCGCAATCATCTCGGGCCTCGATTGCTTCCGCATCCACCGTCAGAGGGCCAGTGGCAACTGCTCTGGGCGGTGACCTCACACCTGTCGGAGGCTCGCTGCTGGTGGGAGGCTCTGACACTGTGTCGCAGAGCAACCGAACGTATTCGAACACGCTGTTCTCCGCTGCTAATTCGAGACGGGCATCCAGCCAGAGCGGCTCCGTCGTCTCGGGCTCCGGTGGCGGTGGGGACACTGTCTGGATGGAAAACCGGTTTGCGACGCTGCCGCTCACTCTTTCGCAGCCATCGGCGCCGTCCCAGCGAGTGGACACCCGCAATGGATGGGCCAGACCTGTAAGTATGAACCCCTGACAACAGCAGTGGAGTATCGGCGGAATGATGTGCTAACGCTGCCCTCCTCCCGTAGGTTCAAAGGAAGACGACCCTGATCGCTCCTCGCTACGTTTCCAACACTGGCGGCATGGAGATCCAGCCGCAGAAGAAGACTGTCTATGCAGATGCTGACGAAGACGACAGCGAAGACGAATGCTAACGCATTTCCTGCTGTTGAGGAGGCCACCTAGTGCTATGAGAGCGCTTAGCTCTTCTTGTCCTCGATATGTCTATGACATGGAGGTGTGCATAAGATGCTGTGGTCGCGCTTGACCATGTACAATGCACGCCGTCGTTTTCCCCTTTAAGCAAGGCTCAGTGCTCAAGTGACGTGGGAAGACCGGGTTTTTGATTTGAGAACACCCAGTAATATGACGGACAAAAATATTTCTACAATACAAATTGCTCATATTAGAACGCGCGAGGCCTCTACCTAAGCTGCCATGCCTGGATCCAAACATGATGCTATTAATGAAATCTACACAGCGTCGGATGATTCGAACAAAGGTGCTACAATGTCTCAAAGAGGGAATTAGGATGGAGCCTGTGCGATGACGGAAAGGCATCCGTCTTGTTCGTTTCTCTATGCTAGGGTCGCGGCCTTGTTGGAGTCCATCGGGCAGCCCTGCAAAATCTGCGCTCATCGACTAGAGCACCACGATTCTCTGTAAGGACGCGTCGCAGAAAGTTGCCGATCATGCAGTCCTGCACCCTGACAGAAACTGTCTTTGATCCACCAATCTTGTGCTCCCTCTTTCGCCTTTTTGTCTTCGGTCGAGGCTGTGGACGGTTGACATACTTGCTCTTCCCCCATGCCGGCCTTATCTTCTTCTTTTAAGAATTGTGTGACTCGATGCTGACCGTTGTCCAACAGATTATTGCCTTTTCCACCCTCCTTTTACCTTCATCCCTGTAGAGGGTAAGAGTGAAGAGCAGCCCAAACTGGGCGAGGACAATAACCTGTATGGCTGGCAACCTTCATTGCTCGGCATTGTGTCTGTTTCCCATCCTGGATAAGCTCTGGTCATATGCGTATTGCACTTTTGCGGAATATGTGAGTTCGTTGTCCCCCGGATAGTTTATCTCATACACATCTGTGTCACATTGCGTGATCTCATTACTTTGATCTAATGAACGACGCTGAGAATGTTCCTGATTGCTCCAATTTCATCAGCTAGATTCTACTGCAGTGTCTGCGATCCCAGGACTCGCTCGTGGAGATGTCCGATGCACTGCACCCTACATGCTCTGACTTCATACTGTGGCGAGATATGTAATTGTGCATTGAGATCGATGTACAGTGGCGGCGATAAAAATGGCCGGAGCCGTCTTTATGGGGTGCATACGATATACAACACGAGCATGGGACGGGGACTATGAACAATGATCAAAGCAGCGACAGTCCTATGATGATAAGAAGGCACCTTTTCGATCTCAACACCTGGAGAACCGATGGAATTATTGGACGGTGTTGTCTTCGCCAAGACGTGTTTCTTTTGTTTTGCACCCCGATCCGACACCTTCGACATCTTGGATATCCTTGATATTATCATCAGCTGGTAATTGACACCCGATCCACAGCTCGGAATACCGGATGTCTTCCGCACATGAACCATTTCGGCCATTTCTAGGGTGTCCACTCTTGATTCCGATTTGGCTACATGTATTATTGCGACGTTCAGTAGGGAATGGGTGTGGCATGCACGGCAATTGCCTCCCGTATTTCTCTCCAAACACAAGGTTGTCCTCATGCGTAGCTGCATGCCACGTGCATGGCAAACCTGCGATGCTCTGTCGAGGCCCTTCTCATCTCGCCGCAGTTAGGGTATGCAAGTGTGAATGACTGATATGTTTGTCAGTTCTGCCTTTATTTTGACTTCTCACCTTCCACGTTTGCCTCGGTTTGTCTCATTTCGTTGACTGACACGGCGTCTGTATGTCTTGCTTTCCAGAGCAAAGAATAGAGCCAAAAACCTGGAAGTTGAGGTACACCACTGCCGGGAGCATCTCAAACGAAAACAGGAGTCTTGTTCATCTGCACCAGCTGGAAAACTCTCTCGCCGATTGTCCCGCCTTTTGCTGCTGTCATGAGAGTTACGAGGCCGCCTTTACCTTTGTGTCTTCTTCTTTGATTACTGGACATCTTTGTATTCCCTGCACTCCCTCTACTACTTGCGACTGTGTTCCTTCAGCTTGGCTTGTGTGCCAGACATCTGGGCTGTTTTCTGTTCTTTGATTGTACAAAGTACGTCGTTTCAACGGCTACCAAATCCCTCGGTGGCCCAACCTGGACCGGCCATTGTATCCAAGAACAGAAATTCTGACGTCTACGGAAATGTCGGTCTGGCAACAGTCACGGATTTGGGACACAGGACATTCCACATGGTCACCAATACCGAGCACGGCTTGAGTGCCGTCACCCGCCACCAACCACATCTGACATTTGCTTCCCACCACCTTCTCCTCCTTCATGGCCTCACACAGTCCATGTGGTCTCGCCCTGCTGAAATGAGCGATAACACAGCGCTGAGGACCTTGGCCACATCTCTTTGCGGGTAACGCAAATGACGATCCGTCGGTAGAGAGGGCTTAACTTTGCTCAACGGGGGCCCAAACGTACAAAATATTCAAACTCGACCACCCCCGTGTTGGTGACACAGCAGCCCTTCTGCAGTGAGGCAACGCAATACATATAAAACCTTAAACGTCCAGGCCATGTTGAGGCTCAATGGAACGGTGCGATGTTCTTAGCAGGGTCCCTATCAGAGTCCTATGCCAAGAAGCGAAAAAAATTAAAGGAATCCCCTTCTTCCCATCACGAAAGCATTCTTCGTATCAAAAGTCACATCGACCGAATTTCTTTTCGTGCTCTTGAGGAGACAAACTCATTACATTTCTTTCGTCTTCAAACTTTTTATTGTCAAGTTTAGCCATGGCATCTTCGGTTTTGCATCGCGACGTACCTACGAGTGACCACTTCCAAACAGCAGCAACAGACTTATACACCATGACTTCAGCACAACCCGTGTCCTTCAGGTCGGTATCATATAGCCCACAAATCGGCGATACGCACCCCCAACCATCGTCGTCCCCTGAGCAGTCAATAATTCCATTGGAGCGACGATCCGCCGTCCATTTTGACGACGAGCGTGCTCCGGACGAAGTGCGCAAAGCAGCGGTTCCTGTCGACGCCAAGATCCCAGCTGGCGTGAGGATTTGTAACAACGGCAGCAACAGATCAGCTAGCAGGACTTTAAAAACAGAATCGGAAATGCCTAAAGCAACGGCTCAACCGGCACACTCCTCGTTGGAAGTCTGCAACACCAGAGAGTGGACCGCCGTTGACAAGAAATGGGGTAACCTATTCGAGCTTGACAACCAGCCGACAGAGCGCTTCCGAGAGGTCATGCATAGTCTCTCGCGCTATATTGTAAGTAGGGCAAAGAAGCAAGATCATCAAGACATTATTCTAACCAAACCATTCAGATACGCACATTTCCCTCCTCGGAGAACATTGTTCTCGTGCCTGCCAAGCTTGCCTCGTTGTACAACTTCCACGGTGTTGATGGTGACCCATTTTGTTACAGATGTACGTACCTCAAGTAATGACCGCAGACGAGTTGAAACGACAGAAAAGAGCAACGACTGACCTGCGACAGTCATATTTCAGTCTGGAGATCGAGACTCTAACCGATGGGTTGCCGATTTATACCAGGATCTGGGCTGCACTTATCACCTGGTCCCGGCAAGCCCCGGTCTGCAGCCACGGGTCCCGGGTTTGACGCCAGACGGGTTTACTCGATGGATGGCACTCCACCTCCAAGCATTCCCAGACGGCGTGTCGCAGCGCCTCGACCGGATCATTTCGGACTTCCCGCTCGATGCAGTGAGTCCCCTGGACGGGCGAATGGAGAGACTCCCAAAGCAGCTGTCGCGATATTTGCTTCCCCGAGTGCCAGATGGCCGTATCCGGTCGCTTCTGCAGCAAGCTGTCAAACGGCACTTTGGTGAATCTGCTCTGCTCGCCCCCCTCTTCCCGGAGGAGAAGGGCAGCCGGTCAACGGCCTACAAGAGCCAGCCACACTTCACCACACCACCGCCTCGTAAGATGTCGTCGCCGTCGGCTTCGACTCCGGCCATCTTCCAGGCATATCATCGCGATGGTCGAGCGAGGGGCCAGTCACCAGCGTCAGTACCAGGATATGGCCACCGAGTGTCGGACCCAGGAGCGGTGTCGTTTAGTACTGATGAGAAGGTATTTATTTCGACCCACCGCCGCCACGCCTCGTACCCTGGCTCCCAGTCAAGGTCGGGCAGAGGCAATGAGCTGGTGCAAGACCACCGTGACCTCCATGACGGCGAGCGTGAGCGGGAGGACCGGCGGCAGAGAAGTCCTACCCGATCTCGATCGTCACGCACAAATTCACGACTAGGTTCACTTCAAAGTTCGCGTCACAATTCCCCAGTGCCTTCGGAGAAAGAAGAGGACACTCGTCGTCCGCGTCGCTGGCAACACCCGCTGAGAGATGTAGAACGCCACCGCAGCTCAAGCCAAGATAGCTGTCATCGCAGCTCGAGCCGGTCTAGTCATCCAGGCGTCGCGAGCCACAGTTGTTCTTGCTTGGCCAGTGGGACCAAAAGCAGCGGCAATGATGGCCAGCGAAGCAAGCACCCGCCCTCGTCACTCTTGACGGTAACCAACGCATCTGCTCGGCGGGCGCCGAGTCCCAAGGCCCATAGTTTCCGCACCTCGTTGCCGGAGATCCACTCCACCGACGAACGGCGGCATTCAACAGCGCGTGAGGGTTATTTGGCCAGTGACGCCATGGAGCATAGCGCGGAGATCAACCGGCGCGCATCCTGTTATGGCCCGCCGTCAGCGGCTGTCCAAAATGAAGTGTACCGCATTAAGTCCCGAGAGTACGGGCACTGGATGGAGCGGGGTGCGAGCAGCGGTGAGGAGCAAAACTACCGACTGTATGGATCCCCGGTTTCCTTGATACCAATTCTTCACCAAAAGTCTACGGCCAGCGCTCGCGAGACGGTACCAAAAGTGCAACGTCCGTCTCAGCTAAAGACTGAAGTTGCAGCAGCACCACACACACCGGCATCATCGCCCCGAGTGCATCCTACTCGAGCAGCCGTGTCCTTGGCGGCGACAGTAACGTCATTGGAAGAAGAGAGAGCAAGCCTCATCGAAGACGACGGTACGGAAAGTGACCAGACCTGGGAAGACTATCTACGAACCAGTCCTCGTGTTGCGCCGATGGCATAACACTTGATATGCACATCTCAACGCAGGCTGGTGGGTCGTTTACATTTTGATCTAGATTGTTTCTGTCAAGTACAAAATCTGCGGACGGGAAGGGGATAACCGTAAGACTGTGTACCTGTTCATCCCGGAGACCCTTAATTACTTTGCGTCAAATACACGTTTTCTTTTACTCGATCATCAAGGCCCGAAGTTGTCTTAAGTTTGGATCATGTCGCACCATGTGCGCGTAGCAGCCGACCAAAAGTACTACGGCCCTTTTCTTATGTTCTCTTATTGTTTTACGTACTGTCTCTTACTGAGTCACGGGTGACTGTACATTTTGGTACTCCGTATATAGCACCCAGCCATACTGTATCCCATCTGCCCATGTAGATTTTATATGCGGGTATAGCTAGTATGGTATGTTACCAAGATATTCATTAAGGGGCCAGGGTGATATTTTGATAGGATGATCAATTGTCGGTGAGGAGACAGGCAGACACGCGTAGCAAACGCAGTACTTTCATCGTTGTGTTTATTTTTCCATCTTACCCTCGTCGTATGTTTTTGACTTCTTTGCTGTTATGGTCACGGAAATACTCTGTACGTTGGTGTTCCTCTTTACTCATACGTCATATATTATACGCCTTGGGCCCACGAAAATGCCGACCCACGGGCAGCAGACAGTTTTCCAAGAGAAGAAATACATCACACATAAAACGGAGGCCAGAAGGGAGACGACTCCAGAAACTGTAGGTCTGGAAGCCCGGGGGTCTCAGAGTTTGCGGAGAGACCGAGAGAGTGCGGCGGGCGGAGAGATGGAGAAGGGTAAAAAGATAGGAAAATTCGGGCAACGCGAAGGTTGCATGTTAAACAAAGGTACTGGTGGGAATAACAGCCATAAAAAGCGGAAAACTAACGGATGGCACAGACGGCGGCGGAGTAATAAATCGGGGCGCACTGTCCGATGACCTTCTGGATGCCGATCCCACCCACTCTTTTTCTCATTCCTTCGGATGCGGCTTCTTGGCAGTACGAGCTTGTCTCCTTGTCTGCTTGTGCTTGTCTCTTCTCTCTTTCTCTTTTGCTCCTCTTTTCCCTCTTCACTCTCCTCATATTCTCCTCACTCTTCTCCATCTTTTTCGGCTTGGCTCTTGAACGTCCCCTTCCACAGTATCTTCACAGTACGCACTTATGTCGTCTGTCGTGTGGTGTTTGCTCCTGTAACATTAATCACATTCTGACATGCAGGGAAGTATGACCAGCGAGAGGAGACGGTTACCTTAATAAATGCTTACGGCGGTACATCTTAAAGGCATTGGGGTTGTTTGCACGGTATGTCGAACCGGTCGATATGTCAAAATTCGGGTGAACGATCGACAGTGACGAACAAAAGCGCTCCGTATTTCGTGCAGGGTGCGCGCAGGGTGCGTGCGTGTTGCGTGGTTTGTGTGTATAGATGTACATTGTACCACTTAATACTCCGTGGACATTACGGCGTATAAGACAATGTATGTTTGGAGACTTTTCTCGCGGTCTGCGCGCTCTCCTCACAACCGTAGACACCTATGCACTCGACACGAATAGATGCACACTCGCCGCCAGTCGCTATCAAATATCAAAACCCTAATTGAGTGACGGAATAAGCTCGTATGTGCAAGGTGTGACCGTAGCTATACGCGAAACGATTATAGACCTGGGTAAGGGTTCTGAGGGCTTTTTGGCGTTGGCACTGTTGATGGGCATTCTACCCTTATTTATAATTCACTATTCACTTCAATCTCTTTAGGGCGAACCTTACTATTTTCTTTTGTCTCTTCTTTCTCCCTTATCTTCTTCTTCTTTTTACTCATTGTCTTGCCTGAAACCTTCGATTTTAGCAGATAATACTGCTCGTGGCACTGATCTGAGCAACTGGGGAATCTAATAGTAAAACCGACCGTGCGGCCGCCTTATTTATTGTCTGATTCTATTCCAATTCTTGTCCCTCCTCAAGACGTCATGCTCCTAACTGGCAAACAACCGACACGGTAGGGGTCCTTTTCATCGCCATGCAGCCACCTCTGAATCCTGACCGGAAAAGTCCCTAGGGTAGTTGAACCATTCTTGTGACTTTAAGTATTTTTCAAGCCCCGTGAAACGTGTTCAGGGTTTGGTAAACGTACAGTGTTTTCAAGGGTCGGACGTGCACGTCGTACAAAGTACGTTGAAATTACTTCATACGACCGGCAACCGAATAAAACGGACCATGGCCCTTGCCTAAACAGGAAACCCGGTCTCGCTCAGCTTCGTTCTGGCTGCTTCATTTTTCTTTTCGTTGCTCATTTTTCGGCCCCTTTATGTCTTTGGGGTCGTTGATAGAAAATGAAACGAATAACCTCGCTCCGTGCTTCGTACAATAGAGTGCCAGGGCCACTTCCTCCATCTTCGCTGTCCGAAATACCTTCCACTTTTCCCAACCTTTGCTCCTTCCTATTCGCAACAAGAACACTTGCAAGGGGCAGAGTCATGACGGGCAAGTGGCGGCACTTGGCCACTCCAGCGCCCCTTCCTTCTTGGGGCTCCGCTTCAACACCCCACTCTACCAGAGTATCGACGTCATATTTGTGGTCCTTGTCTCCACTCTTTTCCTCTCCCCTTCCTCTCAGCTTTTCTCGTTTCTTCACACCACTCGGACTTTGGCGCCCACGTGTGGCCTAGTTGGGCAATTTTGTTGTAAGTCGGTGCCTTACAACAAATGGAAACATTGTCGCGTCCAAGTTTCGTAAAGGATCCGTTTCCCAGTCGGCCGCCAAACTTCTTTTTGGAAAAGATAGATATATATATATATTCGGGTTTTATCAGAGGTTTTCTTGTACGAAGCATTCGTCTGTGGCTAACTTCACAGTTGACATCTTTTGTGGACGTATGATGGTCCCTCCCGAGAATGACGTCAACGAGGCTGGCGGCTGGTAAGCCGAGGGCGAAAATGGGCAAGCGCCCGCACGGCAACCAAATGCAAGACTGTGGACGGGTGCGTTTCAAATACGATATACGACATATCTTACGATGGAAGAGGTGAGATGCGAGATGCGAGATGCAGGACAATTTTTTATTGTTTGCCAAAGCTATTTCGAGGTGAACTACGACGTAGATTATGTCGAAATCGCACCTGCCCACTGGCATGTAATCTCTTAGTACGACGACAAAACAACCGCGAAGGTGGAATTTGCTCGGTGGAATTTGCACACAAATGGGAAAACAAAACAAACCAAAACAAATAACACGACTTACAAAATACAGAGGCGGAAGTACATAATGCCAGCACAACCCAGATGGGTTTTTATGGTCGCGTGGACAGCGCCATGTGTAATGACGAGCGACTTGCCTTCGCGCTTTAGTGGACTAGACAAAGGTAACAAGTTTGATCTGTGGGCTCCCGAAGAAGCGCAGCAGGGTCATATCTCGCCTAGGTTCCAACCAGTAGCCAAACCCCAAAGCCTGCGAACCTCTTTGTGACTTGTGGCGAGTCGTCAGTCCTGTAGGCATATTCGGCTCAAAAAAACTTGGTTGTTCGGCCGGGATAACAGCGGGTTGGAGCTCCATCGTTACAAAGTCTGCGGACCAAAAAAAAATGGACACAAAATATGGATACAGTCTGCTCCGTAATACGGAGTATCATTACGCAATAGGTTGGAGAGACATTAAAACAACCAAAAAAGTGGGATCGGCGGGCCCACAACAACAACGGCATCCACGCACCGGCGAATCGCGATGTAATATGTCGTACTCGGAAACGGTTTGGCTTTGGTCGACGTAGTCCGGGCTCCAAAACCAAAATAAAATAATAATACGACGTACGATGTATTACGTCGTGGATGGTCGACGTCAGAAAGTGAAGAAAAGGATGATGAAAATAACAGGGATTGTAAACCAATGTCAAGGTCAGATTGGGAAACAGAAGACAGCCTGGGACACAAAATAGGAGGACACAAACGACCAAACAAACACCCCAAAGAGCGGGCGGGCCGGACTTCAGCGTATGTCACAATAGCTTCTCTAGACTGTCCAACTACATCTCGTTCTTGGCCGCGATCTGCACTCTTATGTCGTTTCGTTCGTCCCACATGTTCTCCATACTGTATGGTGTACACACTGTGCCATAACCCGCCAGGGTACTTGCTGGCGACGATACTTGATAATACCTGTCTGGTCTGATGTGATGTACACACCATGGTCGTCGTTTTTTGTTATTTGCTTTTTAGCTTGTTCTACTCCACATCTCCACTTTCGCACAGTTTGTTTTTTTGACATCCTCGACCTCCCTGTCCGATGTACCTCGTGGTTAAACGAAAACCTGATATTCAGTCTGACCATCCTCTCAACCCCGAGAACTAAAAAAGATCAAAAATATAAAGACTAGTTGATCGCCTCTTTTCACATGGTCAATTCTATTTTGTTTTTCTTTCCCCTTCTCCATTCCCCAGACTCGATCGTCGCTTATTATTTCTCCCCAATTATTACCCAGGGACTCTCGAATATTTTTGTATTCCCCGTTGGCTCTCCCGCATGGCCTTTCCACTAAATATCCATACTTTAAATTGAAGTAACTGAATATTATTATTTTCTGTCATCGCTACAACAACTCCGGGCCCGTCGTCAATATGTCCGACCCGGCCCAACCAAGCAACAACGGCAACGGCGCCAACGAAAAGGAACTCGCCGGCCTCGCCAATTCTCAAACAAACAAGGTCTCGACACAGCACCAAGAAGATGCCTCCCGCGGCCCCATTGCTACAGGCGTCGCCGATGCCAGTGACACCCCGTCGTCCGGCGGCGGCGACTCTGCGGCTGAGCTGCGTGAGCGTCAGGCTTGGAGCCAGAAGCTGGAGAACCCGCTAGCCGGCATCGCGCCCGAGGAGCTCGCCGACATGGGCGAGGCCTACTGCCGCACGCACAACATTGGCGTGACGGGCGAGGGTGGGTCCGTCAGCGACGAGGATGTTCGCGCCTTCCGTCTCGGTGCTGTCATTGCGGGCAACCCACAGATGTACACGGCAGGGGCCGTTGCCGAGTCGTCAACCGAAGGTGTGGCTCAGCCGCAATCGGAAGGTGCTGCTGGATCCTCCGCACAACAGGAGCAGCCGAAGCAGGAAGTCTATGGCGGCGGTCCGTTTTACGACCAGCTGACCAACAGCGAACGCGAGGCGCTGGCGCGTGAGGAGACGCACAAATGGTCCAACCCTAAGCAGCTGTACTCGGTCATTGTTATTTGCTCGCTGAGCGCCGCCGTGCAGGGTATGGACGAGACTGTCGTCAACGGCGCACAGATTTTCTACAAGTCTGCTTTCGGTATTGACGACCCCAACAGCAGCCGCGACTCGTGGCTTGTCGGCCTCTGCAACTCCGCTCCCTACCTGTGCTGTGCCTTTATCGGCTGCTGGCTGACCGAGCCGCTCAACAAGCGTTTCGGCCGCAAGGGCACCGTTCTCATCTCCTGCATCATCTCCGCTGCCGCTTGCTTCTGGCAAGCCTTCACAAACACCTGGTACCACATGTTTATCGCGCGCTTCTTCTTGGGCCTTGGTATCGGCCCCAAGTCTGCCACAACGCCCATGTTTGCTGCCGAGTGCGCACCGCCCAAGCTGCGTGGTGCTCTTGTGATGCAGTGGCAGATGTGGACCGCGTTCGGTATCATGGTCGGCTACATTGCCGATTTGGCTTTCTACTTTGTGCCCGACCACGGCATCCAGCTCGGCCTCAACTGGCGCCTCATGATGGGCTCGGCCATGCTCCCCGCCGTGCTTGTTGTCTGCCTGATCCACACCTGCGTCGAATCGCCCCGCTGGTATCTCACCAAGGACCGCCACGCCGATGCCTATAACGCCATCTGCCGGCTGCGCTATGAGAAGGTGCAGGCTGCGCGCGACCTGTTTTACATGCACACGCTGCTCGAAGCAGAGCGCGAGATCTTGCACGGCAAGAACAAGGCTGCCAAAGCCGCCGGCGAGTCACGTGGCCACAGCCTCCTCAAGGAACTTTTTGGAATTCGCCGCAACCGCAACGCCGTGGTTGCTTCGGAAATCGTCATGTTCATGCAGCAATTCTGCGGTGTTAACGTATGGACTTTTCTTTCTTCGGCCCTACGATCCAACGATCGGAATCCCCGTTTGTTGTTCGATTTTTTGTCGTTTCCCTCACTAACATATACATAGGTCATTGCGTATTACTCTTCGCAGATCTTCCTGGACGCCAACTTTAGCCAGGTCAGCGCGCTCGGCGCTTCTCTCGGCTGGGGCGTCGTCAACTGGCTGTTTGCCATCCCCGCGATCTACACCATCGACACGTTCGGGCGCCGCAACCTGCTGCTCACCACCTTCCCTCTCATGGCCCTTTTCCTGTTCTTCACCGGCTTCTCCTTCTGGATTCCCGACGAGGGCGGCTCCAAAGCCCGCATCGCTTGTGTTGCCCTCGGCCTGTACCTCTTTGGTGTCGTCTACTCGCCCGGTGAGGGTCCCGTTCCTTTTACGTACTCGGCCGAGGCCTACCCACTCTACCTGCGCCCCATTGGCATGTCGCTCGCCACTGCCACCACGTGGTTCTTCAACTTTGTCCTCTCCGTGACTTGGCCTTCGCTGCTGCTCGCCTTCAAGCCCCAAGGCGCCTTTGGCTGGTACGCCGCCTGGAACATTGTCGGCTTCTTCGCCGTGCTACTGTTTATGCCCGAGACCAAGGCCAAGACCCTCGAGGAGCTTGACGCCGTCTTCTCCGTGTCGCTCCGCACGCGCATGGCCTATGGTTGGGCGCAGTTCGGCTACTTCATCCGCCGTTACATTTTATTCGGCGGCCGTTCCGTCACGGCGCCCAGTGAGCCCATCGCGGAGGAGTTCAAGCACATCCATCCGCACGAGCTCGAGAAGCAGCAATACCGGCAGGAGATTCAGCGCGACCCCACGGCTCGCGTTTAGATTGCTACTGGAGCGGATTTTAGGACACAAGATACCCGATCTTATATTCATTACCTTTTCTTTAGGAAAGCAGAACTAGTGCGTTGAGGGAATTTGGTTGAGAAGCTGGAACATAAAATATCTGCATGACATGCAGGTATGTGACATAACTGGCGGATGTTGTCGACTTACTTGTTTTATGACTTTGCGATTCTCGCGAAGAAAGAGACGCTATATATACTCTTATTTTATTCGTCTTTTTATATCATTTTACACTCTTTTTGATACCTATAACATCTAGACAATTTATATTAATTCAATCTACAACCGAATTACATATAGAATAGCCCATTGCTAACTCATGACTATCTTTGTGGTCGTGTTCATAAATTCGTGAAATGGCAAAGGATCATTTGGGTATCATATGGCCCACGCTGCGTGCGCCCTTCCAAGCTCCTTAGAATGTGCTGTTCAAATCGTCTATGCTGTTATATGAGTGACTGCCGCCTTTGTCTAGCAGATTCATGCTCGTGTTCATGCTTGTCGTCGTGGTTCGCCGCTCTTCGTCTACCTTGGCCCGAAGAGCTGACCAGTCCGCCTTCCAATTTTTGATGCTCTCTGTGAGCTCCGGGTCGGCATCGGCCGGCACATACGACCGGCACCGTACTTCGATCCCGCGCAACTGTAGCCGGAGAAATGATAGCTCCGAGCCAAGGTCATCGAGGTCCGCTAGGCGGTCGACCAGGGACGGATCAACGGTGTCGTCAGTGTTCGTGTTGTCATTGTCTGCACCTTTTGCAGTTGCTGTCTCTGTTGCCATCTCTTCATCGTCACCGACTTTATCATCACCGTCGCATATGTCATCCATATCACTGTTCTGGCGGTTGGCTGCCGTCAACGCTCGGATCTGAGCTTCCAGCTCAGCTGTGCGACTATTGGCTGCGGCGAGTTTTTGGAGAAGTGCTTCCTGGATCGTCTATTTAACGATTAGCGGTGACAGGTTGAGGTGGGGGGACAGAAAGAGGAAGATCGAGGTGGCGCATCTTAGACGTACCTCTGATTCTTGTCGTCTTTTCAAAAGATTGGACAACACGGCAGAGAGATCACCGGCGAGAGCCTCACTGCTCACAGCAACAGCGCCTATGACAAGCGGATCGGCCTGCCCTACCCTGCCGGATACCACTGCCACCTCAGCTGCCTCAGCGGCGTCATCCGACCTGGGCAGACGCGTCTCTCTAAATGACGACGAATGGCCACGAAAAAGCATCGGAGCCGCAGCGAGAGTCGTTCTCCTGGCTATGTTCGATTTTGTTTGCAAACCCGGGCTCTTATCACTCACCACGCTAGGCGTCGACGTACGCGATCTACGCTCGGGTCGTTGCCATGGGTAGTGACGGTGGTGATGGGGATGGTGACGGTGTCTCCGAGGCGAAACTGCTGCCGCAGCTGCCTCGGCTGCCTGTGCCGCGGCCAGCACGGCCTCCATTTCATCAACGTGGGCATGCAGCGCACTGAGTACCGTTCCGTCGTCGGTAGGACGTGACTCGGCCGATGCGCTCTTGGCCGGCGAGTTCCACGTGGAGGCGCTCCGGTTGGAGAGAGAGGGTGACGACGGCGCATAGGAGGCAACATGACGAACGACGTCGTTGAGCCGATCAATCAGTACGTCTTTGCGTTCCTCGAGTGCAATTGGATCGTCCAGGCCATATCTGTGGCTGTCTCGGCCATCGTCGCTTGTTTGCCAGTCCCTCCGGACAATGTCGTTGTTGAGGCTGCTGCCATCGTTGCTGGAGCCCTCTAACGGATGATCAATGCCGCCGCCTTCTGCGCCATCGTTGCCGTTGTCACTATTGCTATCGCTATCGGTATCGCTACCGCCTCCATAAAACGAGATGCGGCGGTCCAGTGGGCCCAGCGGTGAAGTGTTGAAGCCAAGGGCGTGCAAGTTGAAACTCCGCGCTGGCGATAACCGTGCTTGAAAGGATCCCGTGAACGAGCCAGTGAAAGGGCTGTTTGGTGTAGTCGGCGTCACCGGCGGCCGTGAGCCTTCGGCATCTGTAACGGCTTCAGGCGGCGCGTAGTCCGGCATCAGGACAGGCACATGTTTTCCTTGATAGATAAGACAACGCGCCCAACGCGCCTACGCGCCGATAAAGCAGTCCCAGTGTCAGATGGGCGCGCACCTGGCAAGACAAGGCGGTTTTGTGCGTGTGTGTATGTAATCCTCGTTAAGTGAGTGGTGAAGATCTCGGTTTCCGTCTTCCGGTGCCGTGTTGTGGTAGGCTGCGGGGGAGGAGCCGGTCCGGCTTGGAGCTTGGAGCTTGGGTTTTTGGTCGCGTCTAGTCCCTAATCGGACGCGCCCTTGGTAGCCAGAGCCAGGGTAGAGTATCTGGCAACAAGCTTACGGCTGCAATAATGCCCCAGAAAAAGGCTTGTTGTTTGGCTAGAAAGAGGAATTCCGTAGGCTACGGCCTTGGGCCAAGAGGATGCTAGCGTTCGGCTATCCGAGCTCCAACTCGATACTAGAAATGTCCCGGAACCGAAAAACGCTGTGTGAGAACTATTGATACATCGAGGTGAGCGGGAATCGGAATAGCGCTGCGAAGGTTTTTGGGCCAGCTTTCGCTTCAAGTGTGCTAAGGGTCGGGGCGTCTCGGAAAAGGGGCAGTTAAGGAGGAACGGATATTGAGAAGACGATACTTGGGACTACTAGTAACTGGAGCGGAAAATAAGGTATTCCGCACCTTCCCTTTCTTGCGGCGAACTGTCGCTGTGTTTGCGCCCTGGATTTTCCGATGGCCCGAACTACAGTCACGAGTTGCCGGCGCCAGTGTAGGCCAGCCTTGTAGCACTTTGGCACTTACACAGTGCCATATTACTACATCCTTCGTCTGAACACTGTTCTCACCTCATAAAAGTTGCTAAATACAGAAAAGTGACTGAGTCACATGCAAGTATTCAGGAAAGGACACAGTAAAATATGTCCCCGCATTTAAAGAGACACAGTTCAGCACTTAACAGTAATGATCCGGAGGTGAAGAGTACACTCCACAGATTATTTAGGAGACGAACGAGTGTCAAGTATTAAGGCCCATGGGACAGCGAAAAGGACCAGGAGGTGATAGGGCTATATCTACGAATGGTAGGCCGATGCGAAGCCATCATATATCTCGAACTGCACAGAGGGCTGACAAGAAGCGAAGGAACAACACAAGTCAGTGCGTAATATTCGAGATCGCAGTCTACGCACGGAGTACAAGCGAAAGCTGCCACACGT
The DNA here is from genome assembly GCA_001630435.1 of Sporothrix globosa. Taxonomy (NCBI): domain Eukaryota; kingdom Fungi; phylum Ascomycota; class Sordariomycetes; order Ophiostomatales; family Ophiostomataceae; genus Sporothrix; species Sporothrix globosa. Next base: position 1,720,477 of record LVYW01000002.1, read on the forward strand.
ACTTGCCATTGGCGCCATCGACGCGACTGGACCTCGGTGGGAAAAGTGAAGGAACGACTGTGGGGTTGACCAATGGATGGTGGTCCCCCGTTCATTGGCGGGGCAGGAACGCTCAAGGCAGTGAGTCGTACCAGCTGCCGGCAAAGAGCTCTTTCCATCCCACACTTTTGGACCTTGGTTCTCTCGAGAGACAAATTGACGATTAGGGCAGGAAGTTAGTCACCACCTAATACTCCGTACTCATTCTTTTGTAGAAACAACACCCACCCGAGATGGCAGTTACAAATGCTCAGTATACGTAGCCGGAGCTGTGACTTGCGTTTTATGTACTTATGGTTCCGATATATGGAGCATTGCGCATGGCCCAGCGACGATTCTCTCTGTCATGCTGCTCGGCTCTCATCGTGTCAAGCGCGAGCCTTTTTCGACCAAGTCACCTTATTCGGTTTTTCTTTACCCACCTGTGGCTGGCACAAGGTCCCAAGGTCACTCCCCCCGTTCATTCATGTCTGTTCAGTCCAAGATCTTTCTCCCAGCTCAGTTTAGCTTCCTGGCTGCTCCGTTCCTCCATTGCCTGCATGCTTCCTAATTAGCAGTGGTAATCTCTGCTCGTGTGCCCGCCCGGTTCGTTCCTGCCCTTCTTTTTTTTTTAATTCGAGCAGGTCTCGTGCTTTTGCTAGTGCGCTTTAGTGAGCCTTTATTGCCATTTTGGTCCTTTTCGTACTGTTGTCACTGTGTCGCTCGCTGCTATCTGCAGGCAATTGCCATTGGGGTACCTTTCCCCATATTTTCCCTCCTTGCACAATTGTTCTTTCCTTAGCCCGAACGCTTTTCCGTCATCCGCCCCGGCTCTGTCACCTGCTTTCCTCCCTTTCTCTTCGTTTCTTTTGCTTCTCTTCTATTTTTTTTCTCTATTACTTCTCATGACTTTTGCATCGCACCAGCAGCCCTCTCTTTCATCCTCTCGCTCGCCCATCTGCGCACTTCACCAGACATTCGCCTTGTCTCGGTCTTATTTATCCGCCTAACACTGGCAACTAATCGTCAGCGTTCTCCGCTTTCCGCTGCCAGCTTTCCTCCCTCAGCCTTCCGCCCATCTGCTTCCTACCTCCCTCCTGCAACGTCTACCGGCCTGTATGCGAGTCCAGAAACATCGGTAAACGGGCCATCGTAAACTAACTTCATTGCGGCGCTCCCTCCTTGCACTCACCACCATCCGCCATCGCCCCTCCAGTCACACCACCACACAGCGCACGCCCCCCGGGGCATCGCAATTGAAGTCGCCCAATATGTCGTGGAGGAAGACAGACCGTCTGATGGACACCATCAAGCACTATGCAAACTTTCCCGCTACCGGGGTGAGTTTGCGACAGATGGTGCAGTTCGGCGAGAAGCCGTCCGTCGGTACGTCATACTACCGGGGGCAAGGCTGACCACGGTTCACTTGGGCCGACGGCTGATTGCCTTCGCTTTGGGCCTCACCTTTGCGCTTTCACAACTCGATTCTGACTTGTTCTCCATTAGGAACCCTCTTCCGGGCCTCTCAATTCCTTGCCGAGGAGCTTCCTATCCGGCTGGCACATCGCGTCCAGGAACTGGAGAACCTGCCCGACGGCCTCAGCGACATGCCGTCGGTAAGAAAGGTGCAGGATTGGTATGCACAGTCGTTTGAGGTGAGCATTCCCCGATTACCGCGCACTGCTTTTTGGCTTGTTTCCAATTTGGGGGCGATCGCGACGTGCATCTTAATTTCTGGTTCTCCTATTGTCTCTGCCAGTATGACTCACCCATGCGCGCGCGACGCGGTCTCTCGTCTAGGAAATCACAACCCTGGCAAGACCAGATCTGAATAGAGACACGCGCGACCGGTTACTGAGACCGACCCGTGCTGGTGGACGGAGCGGCCCGTCACAGCTGCTTCTGTCCGAGTCAACGCCGAACCCCAGCCTCGAGGAGACCAACTACTCTTCTCAGTCACCCTTAATAAACGGCGGCGAGCTCGCACACAATGGCAATGGCTTGTCAAAAAAGCATGCGGCGGCGCGCCGCTATTTCGCCTGGGTTGACGACACGGGCGAATGGCCCTCGGACTTGCAGCTCTACAACCAACGTTTCGCCCAGACCCTACACAAGATCAAGCGGCGCCACGACGGTGTCGTTACGACCATGGCACAAGGCATCTTAGAATACAAGCGCAGGCGACAGCGCATGCAGATCGACCACAACATCCAGTCCTTCCTCGACCGCTTTTACATGTCGCGTATCGGCATCCGGATGTTGATCGGCCAGCACATTGCCCTGACGGACCAGAGCCACCACCGCGACCCCACGTACGTGGGCATCATCTGCACCAAGACAAACGTGCACGACCTGGCTCAAGAGGCCATTGAGAACGCGCGCTTCGTGTGTGAAGACCACTACGGCCTGTTCGAATCGCCCAAGATCCAGCTCGTGTGCAACCCGAACCTCAACTTCATGTATGTGCCAGGCCATTTGTCTCATATGCTGTTTGAGACACTCAAGAACTCGTTGCGCGCTGTCGTTGAGACACACGGCCAGGACAAGCAAGAGTTCCCTGTGACAAAAGTGATTGTTGCTGAGGGCCGCGAGGACATCACCATCAAGATCACCGATGAGGGCGGTGGCATACCACGCAGTGCCATCCCCTTGGTTTGGACTTACATGTACACGACCGTCGACCGCACCCCCAACCTGGACCCCGATTTCGATAAGAGCGACTTCAAGGCGCCCATGGCTGGCTTTGGCTACGGTTTACCTATATCGCGACTGTACGCTCGATATTTTGGCGGTGATCTCAAGCTGATCAGCATGGAAGGGTACGCTTCGTCCTCCCAACCCCAAGGTCCCCAGTCAAATGATTGCTAACATTCCTCCTCTAGCTACGGCACCGATGTCTACCTTCACCTAAATCGACTGTCGAGTTCATCGGAACCACTCCAATAGCAACTAGCTGTCATGAGGGACCCGTCAAAGTCCCGAGGATTGGCACAGGCACGGAAATCACCGTCTGTCACGGAGAGCACAACACCTTTACGCATACAAGCTCAGGCCCGCCTTAAGGACAAGACGCGGCGTGAAATCTCGGAGCGTCGCCAGGTAGGCGACGCCGAGACGCTGGTTCACCAGCAGGGGTCGTCGTCGCGCGGCGGCGACGACAATGAGCTATGACTACATGGCCGGATTATCAGGGAGTGGCGATTTCTGCGAAAAAAAAATAGAATTGCGAACGGGCAAACAGGACAACAGGCAACCACAAACAGCAAAGCCAAAAACAGAAAGTACCTTGTGCTTCCAACTCTTTTCATTTTAACGGTTCCCTTTTCGTGGGATTACATGGGATACAACAGCATTATGATATAAGGGCGACTTGGGTTCGTTTTTCTCCTTCTTCTCAGTGTCTCTGGATATGTACGACAACTGTTTGTCTCATACACCGGCCATATACCTCCCGTTTTCATACTATTGCATTGTTTCTACTTCTTCAACTGTCTTTTCCATATCTTTTATTTCTCTGTACCACGTCTTTCAAATTGTTTTTCGATGGTCCTTGTTTTCTGTTGCTTTACACGACGTCCTTGCGAAGCGTGCTTGGGAAGTAACCCATGTACATGTCGGATATTGGCCAAGGAGAGTCGGGGGAGAGCCAGGGGAAATTCGTTTTATTCTTGGGAGGGTGGCAGTTTTTGTTTTACGATACATTTTGTCCACCTCCAATGCATTCTTATTCAATTGTGGTTGAAGACGAGAAGACGATAAAGGCTGCGTGGAAATACAGGAAATAAAAGCATTGTTCATACTCGAGACTTGCGTAAACGTTGGTAAATCTGGCTGAGATAGGAAAGCTCCGTCTTGTGCGACTTGGTTGTGTCATAAAGTCGTACTGCCATGTGGGTTTTCTTTGGCATGTGATTGCTAGAGAGGGAAAGTGCCGCGGGAATTTCCTACGCGCTGATTGGCTGGCCATTTTTGGCAGTCACCAGGGCCGGCAGTGCCCATTACCTGCAAAAGACGATTTTGGGGGCGAAACGGCTCGGCTTGCAACGGAAGGAACACGGAGGACAGAGTTGGGAACGGGAGAGAACGTGTTGGTCTTGGGACATGGGGACGGTGGCTCTGTCCAATTCACACTTTCGAAAGCATGGAGCATTCCTAGTAAATACGCATTGAGCTTGGACCATTCCTGTAGCCTCGGGTCGCGCTTTCCGATTTGGTAGAAAGAGAGGAGAAACTTGGAGAGGGGGAGCTTCTAAGCTAAAGCTAGGCGATTTTGTAGACACTAAAGCACCTCACGCAACGTCCGCTTTTGTTGCAAAACCTCCGTCCCTCGTAACTTCCTCGCCTTCTCATTCTTTCGTTCTTTCTTTCTTGCGTTCTCCGCATCGCCCTTCGTTCTTTCGTATTATTTTCTCCCTTCCTTCCGCATCCTCATCTTCCCACGCCTCCGTCCTACTCGCCACCTCTTTCCTTCGTCTAAGTAATCGTCTGCTTCATCCAAACATTCCGCATCGTCTTCCCTTTTGTAGCCTCTCTTTTCTCCGCATTCGCACGAACCCAATCGACAACCAGCTCTACATCCTTGCGCTTTGTGTTTGTATTGGTTGCATCTTTTACTGGTGCTCAAAAAAGCCGCGTCTCGACCTATCACGCTCGCCGGACCGAGTGCTGTCCCGTAGCGCGCTTCTCACCTTTGTGGGATCTTGCAACCCGTGCGCTCTTCTTCGATTCCAGACACCCTCGCCCGCCTCATTGGCCAGAATTCCAGTGCTGCGCATCTGCGCTGCTCAACCAAACTCACCACCTTCGATCCTTCCACTGTCCGCGGTACCGCCATCATGCCGGGGTCTTCGAGCATGCTGATTAGCCTTCGGGATAACATCAGCCACGTCCGCCGTAGACCAGCGAGCCCGTTATTGTTACTCAATTTGGACCTGTACGTTTGCTGCAATTCGCAACGATTACTGACTGCGGTAGTCTTCTGAGAACCTGTTTGGACTGACATTTCGTCTTTTGTCCCTCCTTAGTCTCCGCAACCTCGTTTTCTTCTTCTTTGTCCTCCGCCTGACCCGCCGAACCGTTTGGAAACTCCGCGGCCGCGGCTTTGTCGGGTCCATCACTGAGCTCTTCAATGATATCCGCCGCATCGTCTTTGGCTGGTTCCTGCGCCTCCCTGGTGTGCGCACCAAGGTCCGCCAGCAGGTCGACGAGGCCCTCGGCAAGATGGAGGGCAAGCTCGTCCCAGTCGGCGTCATCCGCCACACCTCGCTCCCCGCACAGGGCTTGACCCACGACGAAGTCCGCCGCCAACTCGAGTCCTTGGCTGAGCTCGACCATACGCGCTGGGAGGATGGCCGGGTCAGCGGTGCTGTCTACCACGGCGAGGACGACTTGCTAAAGCTGCAGACCGAGGCCTTCGGCAAGTTCACTGTGGCGAACCCGATCCACCCGGACGTCTTCCCGGGTGTGCGCAAGATGGAGGCCGAGATCGTGTCCATGGTTTTGGCCCTGTTCAACGGCCCTGCGGGTGCCGCCGGTGTCACCACCAGCGGTGGTACCGAGAGTATCCTGATGGCCTGCTTGAGCGCCCGCCAGAAGGCATATGTTGAGCGCGGCGTCACGGAGCCGGAAATGATCATCCCCGAGACCGCCCATACCGCTTTCCACAAGGCCAGCCAATACTACAAGATCAAGCTACATCTTGTCGCTTGCCCCGCACCGGGCTACCAGGTGGACGTGCGTCGTGTCGCGCGCCTTATCAACCCCAACACGGTCCTGCTTGTTGGCAGCGCACCCAATTTCCCGCACGGCATTATCGATGACATTGCCGCCCTCGGACGCCTTGCCGTCCGGAGGCGCCTGCCGCTGCACGTTGACTGCTGCCTGGGCTCTTTCATGGTGCCCTTCCTCGAGAAAGCCGGCTTTGAGACGGCACCCTTTGACTTCCGCGTCCGTGGCGTCACCAGCATCTCCGTTGATACTCACAAGTACGGCTTCGCTCCCAAGGGCAACTCCGTCGTCCTGTACCGCACGGCCGCCCTGCGCGCGTACCAGTACTTTGTCTCGGCTGATTGGGCCGGTGGCGTCTACGCCTCGCCTGGTGCGGCCGGTTCGCGTCCCGGTGCTCTCATTGCTGGTTGCTGGGCGAGCATGATGGCCGTCGGCGAGTCGGGCTACTTGGATGCCTGTGGCCGCATTGTCGGCCACGCACGCAAGTTTGCCGAACATATTACGACATCGCCTGTCTTATCGCCTGAAATCGAGGTCATAGGTCGCCCGCTTGTGTCGGTGGTTGCCTTCCGCGCGCGTCGTTCGGCCCCGTCCACGTCGTCCTCGCCCTTTATGCCCATCAACATCTACGCGCTGTCCGACGCTATGTCAGCCCGTGGCTGGCACCTGAACGCACTGCAGAACCCCCCCGCGATCCACGTTGCGTTCACGATGCCGGTGGTCAAGTCATTTGACACGCTTGTCTCGGACCTGGAGGCGTGTGTGGAGGCCGAGCGCGAAAAGGTGCGCGTGCGCGCTGTGGAGGGCGGCGCAAAGTCGACCGATGACAGTGGCGATGCGGCTGCGCTGTACGGTGTGGCAGGCAGCCTACCCAACAAGAGCGTGGTTGTGGACCTGGCGACGGGTTTCCTGGATCTGCTGTACAAGGCATAAATGGAGAGTCGGGATACCCAAAACAAGCGTTCTTGTTTTGCTTCTTCTGTATATATATTTTTTGTTTCTTTTCCTTTCTTTTGCACTGCCATGGCCGTCTTTTGATGCGAGTTTCTCTTTAATTTGTATATTCTTTCTCGTAATTTTACCTCAGTATTATTTTTGAACTAAATATGGAACGAAGTGATCGACTAGGCAAGATTATGAATGCTATCGGTCTGACTTTGCTGATTATAATTTAATAAATTTGTCTATATAGTGAAAGATATGGTTGTACATTATCGATCGGTCAAAAATTCCAGAACCCATAAAGTAAGAACAACTAGGAGATATGAAGTTAGGCAAAACGAGAAAGGAGATAGGGGGAAAGAAACGGAGAAGAAGAATAAAAACGAAGTGAAGAAAAGAAACCGGGGACCCCTTCCGTTCGTCAAGATTCCGGAAATAGATAAAACGCCATCTTAAGAAATAAAGGACAAAAAACAGATATCAATGAACATGAGACGGGTTAATGAGAAGTCCAAAAGCCGTCCGCATTTCAAAGGGCACTAAGAAGAAGAAAAAGTCATGCAATTCCACTCATACACAGCCTGTTACCTAAAGCCATCGTAAAGCCGTTTGCGATAATTTTTATGATGCCGCCTGCTGCTGTTTGTCGCTGCCACGCCAGAGCTGGATAAACGGCGCGGCCTCGTTCTCGCACACGGCCGAGCTCGTGCGGATGCAGCTAACGACGCGGACCGACAGGTCGCCCGTCTCGTACTTGGCGCCGTGGTCGACCTTGCTGTAGGCGTTGATGGTCCGCTGCGGCACGAGGGCCATCTTGGACAGGAGCGTCGGGTGCCACTGGACAATGTGTTCCTGGATGTGTTAGTTCCTTGCATATATTTGTGATACCTGATTCCCCTTCCAGCGACGTGTCTTCTTACCAATGCGTGCGTCTCCGCCTTCTGGAAGTTGTAGGACCGATACAGCGGGTCGAACCAAGTCTCAAAGAAGAAGCGCGCCCACTCGCCGTTGCGGACGATGAAGCTCGACGTCGACAGGCCGTCGTAGTCCTGCGTCAGCAAAAAGTCCACGTCCTGGCCCTTGAGGTGGCCAAACGTCTTGATAATACTGTCGGGCGGCACGACGGGGAAGTCCTTGAGCATGGCCGCGTCGATCTTGGAAGGCGCCATAATGTCGCCCTCGATGCTCTTGTCCATGTTCATGACAAACGCGTTCTGGTCCAGGAACCAAAAGTATGTGCTCTCGGGGAATAGCGTTAGTGCATGACGCATGGCCACGACTTTGGTCCACGACAGCGGCGAGCCATTGAGATCGTAGTAGCCGACCTTGGGCGAGAAGGTGCCGTAGCCGTGCTTTTTAGCATACTGCCGGCGGTTCTCGCGAATGGTGTCAAGGTATGCTCGGTGGAAGTTGGTTTCGTCGTATACGGTGACGAGCACGACATTCGGCGCCTTGCCAAAGGAGGCATGGTTTTCGGTTGCCGCCGAGAAGTCGGCGCCGTACGGGTTGCCGTCAGCCGCCGTGGGTGCCTTGTGGTCGCCGACGCCCGGCATGGTGCTGCCGGTACCGTCCTCCTTGGCAGCCTTGAGATGTGCCGCCATCCAGGGGTTGGCGCCGCTATGCCGGCTACTGGGCCGTGTCAAGAAGTAGATGATGCCGAAGAAGACGAGCGCACCGAGGGCAAGCACGCGCTTGCGGCCGCGACGTATGAAGGGCAACCGGGACGATGGCGCCCGCGGTTTGAACGCGGCCGCATTGGAGTCTTTGCGTGGGGGGTAAGCGAAATGCATCGTGTTCGCGTGTGTATGGAGGTTGCAACGCTGGTAGGGATAAGGTCGAGGCGTGACCTGGGGATGTCTTCGTTATCTGTCCCTTGCTCGATGGCTCTGTGGTGGTGAGAGTCTATGGTTCGTGGATGGATGTCGTGATATCAAACGTATAGCAAAAAAAAGAAAAGGAGAGGACAGGTCGAGATCGAGGAGGGATGGTCGTATCGTATCGCGTCAAGACGCGGGCGTCATTAGAATCGAAGATCGTAGCAGCAAGTAAAGACCGAGCTTTGTCTGCGCGTCGCAGGAGATACGTCAAAGAGGGACAGGTAACGAAAGACAGAGACAAAGGGCTTTTGATACTGTCATGCCAGGTTGCTTTGGGCAGTCCCCAATGGACGAAATTCAACCCTGGACAGCAGTTGGAGTGAATGCCAAGAGAAGCGGGACACGGCCGGACGTGGGCGGCGAGCGGACGGGAAAGGAGGCGCCGGGAGAAATGCCGTCGGTGGCAGTCGATGGAGGAAGTCTAAAGGGAGAGAAAATCGGAGGGGGAAGAGGAACAGCACGCGGCCGGTCACGCCTGAGACAGGTACAACGGGTATGGTAGAAAAGACAAGGGCGGGCATAAAAAAAATACGGCGCGCCACTCGCTCGCTCTCCTATTTTGAGATTCGTTTTTGCCTTTCGTGGCGGCTGGGAGGTGTATGCGTCTTGGGGCGCGAGTGGAGGGAGGGAATCAAAAGAGGACAAAGTTCGATTTCGATAGTTGTCAGGCAATATGAACGAAAAATTATGAAATGGGGACAGGGGCCTTTACACGACAATATAGCGCGCCTTCCTGGGTCCAGTCCACTATTACCCCTGACGTGGCAGGTCTTTCTTCCCACGAACTGTCCAGTAGAAGAAAGAGCGACCCGTGCTGCTAGAGTAAATTGAAGGTGGGGCGCCCATCTCGGCGCGAAATAGGGAAGGGAATTGGTATGGCCTGGTGCAAGGTCCTAGTAGTGCTGGAAACGGTGTGATTAGCGACAAACATAAGTACGGAGCTACGTACCCGGCAGTTAAGATAGTTAATGCAGATCGCAAAAAATAGGTGTTTGCGAGGCTGAGGCTAGTGACACGGCCATACTACAAGGCAACCTAAAAATACACAGCGAGGACGACGTTCAATCTAGTGAGATATATGGCTGTCAGAAGCTTCACGCAACTAGTCAGTTGTAGGCACCCCATCGATCTACAAACGTCGTTTACTATTATGAATGGATGTATCAACCAATTGCCGGCGCTTGCCTCTCGCGTGGGAGAGCCCCTGGGGAAGTATCCGGCGAAGACATGAAAAGACCTGCGCGGAATTTTGCCCAGAGAAAGGCCCTTACGAAACAGAGGAGCTAAGCGGAAATGACGTCGATAGAGGAGCGAGCTTTGCAAGACGCTAAGCATTTGCTCTCTGCCAGACAGCCAGACGGCGAAAGGATGGCGGCGTCCGCGAAGCCTCTGCCCATGTGGAAGCGGCCCGACAAAACGCCTGGCCACCCCGAGCAGAGGAACAAGTATCGGGACTGGTTTAATCTCTGCACACAGACTAGTTGTCTCGACACGGAGGCGAAGAACTCGAGACAACTTAAGAGTGTGCAGGTTGTTTCGGGAATAGAGGCAGTGAGACAAATGGGAGAGGAGAGTGGAGGGGCAATTAGAGACTGAGATCTCTGAAAAAGCTTCCATTTTGGTAGCTAAGATACGCTTGGGACTTTAAAATCCTTCAAAAATCGTGTCTTGTTCATGCATCCCGGCCATCTTCATTCATCGCTTCTTGGTTGCCGACATTGCTAGCGTCTGCATCAGCGGGGCCAGCGTCGCCGTCTTCATCATCATCGTCGGGGCCTTCAGCGCCAATATCGATAATACGCTCGCTGGCACGCTCTAAGAGACGGCCGCTCATGTAGTTGATACCATTCCAGGCAACCTAAAAACATTGATTAGCGACAAAAATACTAAAAAGTTGTCCGGCTTGTTGTCATATCGCCTACCCCTAAAAATGTAAACGCGCCGACAAGGATGAAAATCCAGCTCATGCTCTCGTAGCGTCCTCGGCCACCACCGGCAGCACGCCGCCGTCCACGGCCAAGGCCAACACCGCGCAGATTGAACCAAGTGAATGGTGACACGACGAGGAACGTCTTGACAACGCCAACGATGCCCAGTGAGAAGAAACCCTTGATGAAGTGCTCCCACCAGCCAGACACGCCAACGAAATCAGCAACGCCACCAACAACACTACCTTCGCCGCCGGCCAGCACGTCGTGGAAACTCCCGAGGAGGTCGTCGTCCGTGTCAAAGTCGTTCACATCCAGGAACGTGTCCATGATCACGCCGCTTGGGTCCACCCACAAGTCCATCAGCGGATCGGCCACGAAGCCCAGGGCAAAAAGCGTCAGCCCAAAGACCAGGAGCGTCATAAGAGCCCGCGTGATCTTGTTAGAAATGAGACGGCCCCAGCGCAGCCGCTGAATACGGTACTCGAACCCGCACGTCGGACATTTCCAAAAGTTGCGCTCGGCCATGGGCTGTGCCTTGCGCCACGCCTGGAGGCAGCCATCGTGCACATATTTCTGGGACCCCTTGCAGCGGCAAGGGCTGATCAGCCGGCCGTCTTCGGGGTTTTCAGAGATGTAGCGGACACGCGGCATGCGCGACGATCGCACAAACGTAGGAAGCGCTGACGTCACGGCACCAGCCACACGGTCGCGCAGACCGGCCGTCGCCTCACCTACTGCCTGAACAGCTACGCCCAGACCAACTGGTTCGGCAGTCGCGTCGTCCTCGCCCATCGTGTCGTGTAAACCGTCGTCCGGGTTCGTTGTGGTATCCTGAAATGTCGGCAACACCGTCTCGAAGCAGATTCGGCACGTACGTGGTTTGAAACGCCGACGGTAACGTTCCTGAGCCCGTTCCTCTTCGGTTGGCTCTTTCTGCTGCCCCGGCCCATGGCGTTCGTCGTCAAAGCCGTACTCGTTCGTATCGCCGCGGTAGTGGTAGTGGTTGTGCTCCAAAGGTGTCCTCTCCTCATTCTCGGTGATCCAGGAGGCGTTGTCGGATACGCCGGGAAAGGATCCGACAGAAGCAGTGCCGTCATTGTCGTTATCGGAAGTAACCGTCGCTTGATGCGGTCGTGTTTGTCTCTTGGACCCTGAGTCGAAACCGCTTGTCGTCGCCCAGCCATCGTCTCTCATCGCCGAAGATGTGTCATTGCCACTGGCGTTTCCAGTTGCAGCCGTGTCGGCAGGCCAGGACCAGCTGGAGCCTGCCCCATCGGCACTAGTTCGAGCACGAAAATCCATGATTAAAGTCGCGTGACAGGGCGATAGGTGGTGGTTGATATGGGACGATCAAATTGACTTGTAAAATAGGAGGCGGAAAGAAGAAAGACAAAACACAAACTAGGAGTGCGAAGGATCGAGTCTATCAAATTCCCGAGCTTCCGGGTCAAGATCTCAAAACAAAAGTGATATGCTTCCGTACAGTCATAAGTTGGACGAGGGTGTGGTTGAGGAAGAAATATGTAATGGATAATTAGATTCCAGCCCAAATAGAGGGAAAAATTATATCGTTTTAGAGTTCCATAGCCGTTTGGCTCGCCTTGGGCAGGGAAGTAACAAGTCACATCTTCGTTGGGAAGAGGGAAACGTCGACCGAGATGCACTGGATTGGGGAAGGAGAAACGTGGCCGAGTGGTAGTTGGGCCAAGAGGAGTAGTAAGAACGACCTGCAACAGGACACGAATTTGAGTGCAAAGGAAGGAAGAGCCAACCGACTTTTCCGCCAGCTTCGATAATCTAAGTTCCATTTCGGCGGAGATGTTGAGCAGAGTGGAGTTTGTATTATCTAACCATGCCCGCTTAGAGTGATACTAGCTGTGGTCCTCCCCGGTTGGTGCATCACAGCTGCAGCCAATCAGAAGAGCTCGACGCGCAACTGTGCGGTGTGCCTGGCGACGCTTTGGAGTGGAAGCCGCCATTTGTGAGGGACAGCGCAGAGCCAAAGCGGAGCTTGGAAACCAGCATCCAGCCTCTCTCACCCGTACCAAAAACGTACAGCAGCATCTGCCTACTGGCCGTAGCTGCAAACTTAGTCTGTGTTGAGATCCTCAACCATCCATCTCCATCGTCGTCCACCATTGTCGTCCTTCGATCCTCTCGACCCCTCTTTCTTTGATACGATACCCATTTCCGACTGCTCTGCCGACCTCACATCACTGCACATTCACCCACAGAAGACACCTCGACCACGACCATGGCCGACCGGTATTCGTTCTCGCTGACAACCTTCTCGCCCAGGTACGCGGCATTGGGATTGGGGAACATGGAAAGGCTTTGCTGTTGCTGTTGTGCTTGTATTGACAGAGTTGCTAACCTCGATTGTTTCACTTCACAGCGGAAAGCTGGTGCAGATTGGTTCGTTCATCCCCTCCGACCTTCAACATGTGCGACGAGATGTCGCGCGCGCCGATAATACGCACGAGATGCGGCAACGATGGCGAGACGGCCACAGTGCAGATGGCTAACAGATGGGTTGTCATAGAATATGCTTTAAACGCCGTCAACCAGGGTGTCACTGCTCTTGGCATCAAAGGTACGCTGCGCTCCCAATATTCGGTCTCCTGTCATCCCCCCTCTCTAACATGTCTTCCCTGCAGCCACAAACGGCATTGTCCTGGCCACCGAGAAGAAGTCATCGTCCCCGCTCGCCGACCCGTCGTCCCTCTCCAAGATCTCCCTTATCACCCCCGACATTGGTATGGTTTACGCCGGTATGGGCCCCGACTACCGCGTCCTCGTCGACCGCGCCCGCAAGGTCTCGCACTCGGGCTACAAGCGCATCTATAACGAGTACCCGCCGACGCGGATATTGGTGCAGGACGTCGCTCGCGTTATGCAGGAGGCTACCCAGTCCGGCGGTGTCCGGCCGTACGGTGTCAGTTTGCTGATTGCCGGCTGGGACGAGGGCATCCTGCCCGAGGAGGAACTCGAGCGCGAGGCAGCCAAGGCGGCGGCAGCTGCAGCCGGCAACAAGGAGGAAGAGGAAGAAGCCGACGGCCTGGCCTCGGGTGAGCAGAAGAAGCCCACGGGCAAGACGGGCGGTATTCTCAAGGGCGGCCCTATGCTGTACCAGGTGGACCCATCGGGGAGCTACTTCCCGTGGAAGGCAACGGCTATTGGCAAGAGCGCAGCGTCGGCCAAGACGTTCCTGGAGAAGCGGTACACGGAGGGCCTAGAGCTCGAAGATGCGGTGCACATTGCCCTGCTGACACTCAAGGAGACGATTGAGGGCGAGATGAACGGCGACACCATCGAGATTGGTAAGTCTGAAATGATTGGGAGAAGAAATTTTGCCCCAACTTCGGACGAAACAAAAGGCTAACGATTCAAGGCATCATTGGCCCACCGGCAGACCACCTCCTCGGTGTCGAGGGTGTCGAGGGCGCGAGAGGGCCGCGGTTCCGCAAGCTGACGCCACAGGAGATCGAAGACTACCTGACCAACCTATAAGAAGCGCATGTGCGCATTGAAGAAAATGAGAGAGAGCTTGCAACCTGCGTGATGGCACGCGGAGGGTAGGCCTATAGCGTAAGAGTGCTGCTGGCGCTTTTGCAGACCAAAGGAGCGCATGTACTTGTATTCGACAGGCTTAAATAAATGGCATCAACACTAGAGCATTTGCAAACAGACTTTCTGTCTATTCAGTGACCACGATGAAAGAGCTTTTCGGACCTGCATATACACCAGTCACCTGGCCAGGTGGAAGACTGCGAACCTTGACCCAGGTCGACGCCATCATCTTTTCCGGTACAGGTGGCCTTCTGGCATCGTTGCTGTCGTGTCCTATCCCGAGCTGACCATTGGCGTTGCTGCCAAGAACAAATACAGAGCCGTCAGTTGCAAGCACGATCATATGCCCATCGCCCATGCCGACATCGACGACATCTACGTCTTCGGTATAGCCGTCGGCCGACGTGACGGAAACCACAATGGGTGTTGGCTCGCCCGTGACACCTTCAAGCAGCACGGGCCGCCGTCCTGGGTAGCCACCCCAGCAGTAAAGATCCCGCCCCTGCGTCACGGCCGCAAGCACATGGCCACCAGCCGCCAATTTCACAATCGGTCCAGTTGGCAGGTCGTCGAGGGCAGTGACACGGCCCGGTCGTTCGGCAGGCGATTCAGTCACGTCCCGACCAAGGCACTCTGGGAATCGCGGGTCGCCCCACGTCCAGACTTGGCCCTCGGCAGTGAGTATGGCAAAGCCGACATCGTACGCAACGACCTGTAGTACACCGGGACATCCAGCGAAGCGGGAGCAAGGAACATCGATCAAAATAGCGGCGTCATCACCTATGCAACGGTGTTTGGCCGCCGAATAGTCGTCTGCTGACGCATACTGAAGAAGTGAACCTTTATTCTTGTCGTAGACTGTCCATGTGGTTGTCAGCACCAGCAGACAAAAGGCGGAGGACATGGTTCCTTGGCTGACCAACCTAAAACACAACCGTTCAAAGCTTCAGCAAAGTGCAGGTTGTTTTCGTCTCTTATGTGGGAGACATCCACTGGGGCTGCTCCAGCCGTGGCCATTCCCTCAGAAGTTGTCACTGCCGTATAGGAAAGAGATGGTCGGACATGCAAGATCTTGGGGTCCTGTCGCAAACGTGTGAAAGTCCAAATGTCGTCAGGTTCGTCCTCTGGCACAACTGTCGTGTTGAATTGGAGCTGGCCCCAGGCATTAAAGCCCGCGGCATAAAGCACCTGCATCACATGTGTGTTTGATAGTGCTCTTGCCTTAATGAGTCGGGACGTTCCTTCCTGTTCGTTTTGTGTTTCTTCTTGCCTCGTTGCGAGTAACAAAGTTGCGCCTTCCGATTCTGCTTAGTTGATAGTGCGACAGTAATGTAAGGAGTATTACCACCCCACCAATGACCTCACCTTACTTCGCTTCCACCCAGCGAAGCGGCTACAGTTAGGCTGTGTCCCCTTTCATTTTCGTTTCAAAGTACGAAGTTCATTTTTTTTTTTTGAGTGGTCGTATTTGCCCTCTCCATGGTGAGAGTACAGTTGTAAAATTGCAATGTCCAGTTAGTCGTTAGGCACCAACATTACCAATCTTTACCCCTCTCGAAAACAACCACATCGCTCCTTCCCAAAACTGCACTTTCAACCCTCCTCCCATGGGATGGACACGTAGGCATTGGAATCATTTGCAGGCAGTACCAATGAAGGCTGCACAAACGCTGCTCACGTCGCCCATTAATGACGCATGAGTCAAAATGAAGCGCTTATCATCATCTAGCCTTTATAAGCCTGCATGGGCGACATCAAGTCCCTCTCGACCATTGTGCAGGCTACGGCTTTTAAGCTTACCGACATCAGACGATCACACTTAGCGACGGACGCGTGGCATATGCCACCTAATGCCGGCCGAATACTGGCCGACTACCATGACCGACGACGGTCTAGATGTAGCTATGGCTACTCCGGATGCCAAGAAAATGAACGATGACCAGGCGGGGAAGGGCGCCGAGGACGATTTGCTTGCGCAGTCGCGGCTCTACCAGGTGGAGATGTTCGAACAGAGTCTGAAGCGCAACGTCATTGTGGTGGTAAAGACAGCCGCCAATCGTATTCTTGTACAGAACAAGACGCTAACAAATTGCTTCTTCAGATGGACACTGGCACGGGAAAGACGAGAATGTAAAAGAGCAATCGCCTCCGTTTTATTTCAATGGTATTCTGTACTGACAGCCCATCAGCGCCATTCTGCGGATACGAGCCGAGCTTGAACGGTCGCCTGCCCCCAAGGTAAGCTCTTCATGATCGTCTAGCTGCTGGCCTTTCATGCAAAACGCTGATATTCCACTCCACACTTATAGATTGTCTGGTTCTTGGCCCCAACGGTTCCTCTCTGCTATCAACAGTACTACGCCATCTCATCACAGATCCAGTGCGTTCAAGGCCGTATCATAGCAGGCGAGACCGATATCAAGGCCTGGTCCACGCAGGCTATATGGTATGCTTTGGGACCTTCCGAATACATCATCCTGGTAATGGGTCCTGATATTAACGTTTGTGTTTTAGGGATGCCGCACTACGGAACATCAGATTTGTCGTTGTGACGCCCCAAGTGTTGCTTGTACGAGATTCATTCGCGTCGCATATTTCGTATCTAATACTTGTCGTCTAATATTTGGCATAGGAAGCTTTAATGCATGGCTTTGTTAACATCGAATCTATACCGCTTCTGGTATTTGACGAAGGTATGCTCTCACCAGACAAGAGAAATGGGTCTTGATCGCTTCTACTGACCCTGAGCGGCTCAAAGTACATGGTTGCGTAAAAAACAGTCCCGGGCGACGCATCATGACGGATTTCTTTCACCCAGCTGTGAAAAAAGGCCTTCCTCATCCGGCCATTCTTGGTCTCACCGCAAGTCCAGTTCAGGGTAAGAAGCTCGAAGGCATCGAGCTGCTAGAGGGTACAATGCATGCAACATGTCTGACGCCGACACTGCATCGCGACAATCTCATTTTGCACACAAAGCGCCCGTCAACGTTTCGGCACATATGTGACCCTGGCCTGGACAACGCTCAGTCATCACAACACGGCCGCAATCTTTTAGCTCTCGCGAGGTTGCTCAGCAGTTTGTCTGGCGGGTCACAGTTTCCACAGCTCAGCCATGTCAACAACCACTTTGCTGGCATCATAAGCGACGGAGACATTAGGTGGACGCACAAATTTATCTCGTCCTTCCACCGAAAAGCCCGCACTATCTGTGCATACCTCGGATCGTGGGCTGCGGAGTACTACGTTCACAAAATTGTTCGACGATGCACCAGCAATCTGAATAAACGCCTTCCTGGGGAGAACGAGCCATACCTACTGGCCATTCTCCAATTCGTCGTGACCGAGCGTCCGCGGCGACCGACTGCGGACAACAGTCACAAAGGTCATGTTGACTTTCACAATGGGTTGTCAGTTCGGGTGCAGAAGCTCGTAGAGATTCTTTGCAACCATGAAGCAGAATTCCCTACGGGTATCGTATTCGTCAAGGAGCGGCCAATGGCCGCCGTGTTGTCACACATTATCTCGATTCACCCTAGTCTTTCGTCGAGATTCAAAGCCGGCTACGTGGTCGGCATGTCCAAATTTCAACTTGACGGTGGACCCCACGGACTCCTGACGATGGCTCCTAAGGATGGCCATGTCCCACTTCTAAAGTTTCGAAATCGACAGTTGAACCTGCTTGTTGCAACAAGTGTCATCGAGGAGGGTATCGACATGGCTGCCTGCAATATTGTTGTCTGCATCGACGATTTAACGAGCTTAAAAGCATTCATTCAGCGCCGGGGCAGGGCTCGTGACGAAAACTCGCAATTCCACCTACTCATGGGGCCGTTGATCGATGGGCACGATGCCAGTTTTCTAAATGCACCAAAGCTTGGTACCCTGGGATTAGAATGGGAGACCCTCGAAGCTGAGATGAAGAGAATATACGAAGAAGAGTTGCGTAAGGACGGATATTTGCAAGAAAAGCCCCAAAAGTCGGCCCTGGGCGATGGGCGACTACAGCCAATCTATGGCGAGGCCAAGGGTTCCATGCTGCTTCCACAGGATGCCAAACAGCACTTGAGCCACTTTTGCTCCACGATGTCGTCTGGGCTGTTTGCTGACTGCCGACCAATGTTTACTCTACACAAGGTGGCAATGCATCCAGATGAGTTTCGCGCATTTGTGAGGCTTCCGATAACCCTTCCAGCGCATCTACGTCGAGCCGAGAGCAAGTATTCTTGGCAGTCTCAGTCAGATGCCACAGCCGATGCAGCCTTACAGGCTTACAAGGCCATACACAAGGCCGGCCTTCTCAACGAGCATTTGTTACCGCCGAGGGTAGCCGAAGAACATCTATCACGATCCATCGAAGGCCGACCAGGCATGATCGCTGTGCATGAACAGTATCGACCATGGCCGGACATTCGTGAGCTTTGGAAAACAATGCACGCATCTCCCTCTGGAATCCGATCGTTCGTTCATCGGCATACCCTTCGAATTTTCGACGACCGAGGAAGCGATATGTTCGAAGCAGATCTTATTACACCTTGTTCTATTCGTACAATTCCACCATTTGAAATATATTGGACAGCTCACTCAAGTCGGCCATGGATTGTGCATATATCTGAAGGTCGGCGTCAAGATTATGGTCACGGAAAGGATCAGTATCACGATGACAGCGACCATACCGGCACTCTTTTATATGCTGCATTTGGTCACCGTTGGGCCTTGGGTGACATGCACCGCCTTGTGCGGATTGTGTGCGAGGACGAACGTTTCAGCAAAGAACTTATATCTTCACGCCCCTTTGACCCGCAAATATTTTCAGACATGGAACGCCCTTTCTCTCCGAACTCGACGTGCCTTGTTCGGGATGCAGAAAACGTTCCATACTACTACCAGGACTATCTTTCAACGAAACCCCCGTTGAGCCTCGTGAAAAAGGCGTACAAGGACTATGAGGACGCCCCAGAGGACGCTGCACATGTTGTTGTTCGCCCATGGCCCAAGATTGTCGGAATGCTACACAGGACTTTTAATGTGGTCCTTGATGATGATCAGGACAGTCCTGTTGTGTCACCTTCGACTGCTGCTCCCTCAGCCAAACGGTATCCGCGAGTCCTTTCAGCCGCCGAATGTCGAGTTGACAGTCTTCCAATATCATACGTCCAACTTGGTGCCTTGCTGCCGCCTCTGACAGCTGTTCTTGAGGTACAGATGGTGGCTACCCAGTTGCTGGTCTCGACACGCCTCCGCCAACTGGCCATCAAGGACGTTTCCCTTATCGCAACAGCAATAAGCGCTCCAGCGGCCCGCTTGCCCACTAACTACGAGCATCTCGAGTTCATTGGTGATTCCATTCTCAAGGTTACCGCAGTATCCAATTGCAGCGCACGCGGTAAGTTTCCACTTGTCTCTCGTGTTTGGGGAATCTCGCTAACCTTTCGCTCAAATAGATCTTAATGCACCGGAAGGTCATTTGTCGTTGCGTAAAGATCGGCTCGTTGCCAACTCTCGCCTCTGTCGAGCAGCCCTTGAATTTGGGTTGGATCATTTTATTGTGTCTAAACAGTGGTCTTTGAGAGCCTGGAAGAGATACTGCGATTCACTTGAGTCAGACCCACAACCCGATGACACAGACATCACAGGTGCTCCGAAAAACAATTCCAGAACACCCCAAAAGCAAGCTCCACCGCTAGAAATGTCAACAAAAATGCTGGCTGACGTTGTTGAGGCGCTTATTGGTGCGTGTCATGCTGAAAACGGGATGGAAAAGGCTCTACAGTGCATTGGTCTGTTCTTGGAGGAAATGGACTGGCTTCCCCTGGCGGATTGCCGGGACATCTTATACCAAGCGGCCCCGGTGAAGCCACCTTGTCTTCCGCCTCCCGGCCTCGAAGACCTTCTCGGTTACACCTTCACCAAGAAGTCGCTTCTGGTCCAGGCTATTACGCATGCCTCTATGCCTGGAGACCAGGAAGAAATTTGCATGGAACGCCTTGAATTCGTCGGTGATGCTATCCTCGATCACGTTATTGTGCAGACACTCGCAAGTGTCCGCCCTCCGCTGCCGTATCAGAGAATGCATTTACTTCGCACCACGCTGGTAAACGCTGCATTTTTGGGCTTTAGCGCTATGATGTTCGCCATTACCGAGCCTCCCGCAGCTTCTTCAGTTGATCCGTTGTCGGCCGCCCCAACGGAAGCGGCCACTCCTTTCTTGAAACCTCTCTCGGCATTCATGCGGCACGGCGCGTCTCGTGAAATGGGAATTGCACAGGAACTCTGTGCAGAACGATTTGCCAGCAAGAAAGAAGCCATACTAGAGCAACTGTGGGCGGGCCATGCGTATCCTTGGGAGGATCTCATGGGGCTTAATGCAAACAAGTTCTATTCGGATTTGCTAGAGGCGGTTATTGGTGCGGTCTGGATTGATTCGGGCTCCTTGGGAGCCGTGGAGAAGCTACTCGACAGGGTCGGCATTCTACCATACCTGCGGCGCGCGGTGAACGAAAACATCCACCTATTGCATCCCAAGGAAGAGCTTGAAACTGTGACAGGCAACGTCAAGCTCCGCTACGAGGTGACACGAATGGCAAGATCCGAAGCAACTTCTGCTCAGGGACACACAGAGTCCAACACCGACAGATCTATCGCCCTCAAGAGAAAGCAGACCTCCTCGGAGATCACGGACGAGGGCGACGATAAGCTTAGTGGCAATGATAGCAGCGAAGGACTCAGCGAGACATCTGAGGAGGACGAAATGGATGAGGCGGAAATCCGTCACAACGCTATTGTGGGCAGCCGCGAGGATAGAATCGTCTTCCAATGCCGGCTCAGTTTCAACGGCAAATGCGAGTTTGAAGTGAACTCGTGCAACTCTAGAGAAGAGGCCGAAGCAAGGGTGGCTGGTATGGCCTTGAAAGCTTGGAAGCTGGGATCTCTCGGTAAGGAGACTGAGGGGCGGAAATCTTGATATCTATTGAGTTTTTTTGGGGGGCGGGGGGATTTTGTTGGAGTTGGGTAGAATATGGAGCGAGTACATGAAAGACTGGAGGACTCGACAGAAACACTGTTGTTGTAAATGTGGCGCACGGGAAGGCCAATTGCCTAATCGGGCTGGCCCAAATACGACTTACACATCTTGCTGGGCCAATCTATGGTTGGTGGACTGTGGCAGAGTGCCCCCGAAATCAGTCAAATATCTCACCTAAAATGGTATCGTACATTTGAAATTGAAGATGTCTATGGATCGTTCAGGAGCGATGAATAGTTATATTTGAACGTGGGTCAGAGGTAGAAGGCGGAAGAGTCTCGAGAACTTCTACAGAGCAGCCTTGGCAACTCAATTTGAGGGACACTTTGGAGACATAAAAGTCGCTACGGAGTATAAGACCATGATTTAGGCGATTATGAAAATATCGTAACCCATCTGTGCCGTTGTGTGTTGTGGCAGTTTTCGGTGTAAGAGCATTTCCCAAACGCATAAGTTGTTGCACGTGATATGACTTTGCCCAATTAGGACTAGCGTCTCATGGCCTACAACGCCGGCCACTTTGTAACGCTTCTCCCTTCCCCTGCCCGCAAGCTTACCCGCCATTCGATCCTTCCCTGCTGGCGGGACCTTCCCTGCTTCCCAACCTCACTCTTTCCTCCTTTCCTACAACTGCCTGCAACGGCCGATCCCAACAGCTGACAGCAACAAAATCGGCGATATCGACAGCGACGACGGCTACGAAGTAATTAGCAATACCATCTGTAGAAGCATCTCTACATTATCTACAGCGAGTTTCGATTATCCTCTCGGTGCCGGGCCGTCTTTCCCCATCCCCCTTTTGCTCGATTTTCCTTTTCCGGGCCCACGCGCAATGCGGCCTTCACGCCCATAACCGAGCGGCACTCCGTCAGTGTCTCTTTACGGTCTGCACTTCTGTTATCGAGATCAACAAGCAACGCAAGCTCCGAGAGACACTGGGAAAGACGCAGCGTTAACAGGCGTCCACAAGCGAAGGGCCCGACGCAGCTCTGAACGCCAGGCGGTTAGCCCGCCATGGCGCGGGACATGAGCTTCGGCCTGGGCAACGGCGGTGTCCCTGGCAGCTCGAGCAACATCCGCGTCTCCGTTCGCTGGTACGAAAACACCGTATTTGGCGGTGACGATGTGCGGTGCCGCATCACCTTCGCCAATGTGGCGTCGCAGCCTCAGCAGCCGCCGCCTCCACAGCAGCTTCAACCGGTTTCTTCCTCGTCCTCTCGTCCCCCTTCAAACAGCTACCACCCCGAGCGTGCACGACTTCCATCCTCTTCTTCACAAACACTGGCTCCGCCAGCTCCCATGGGCCGCGGCCACCACCGCGCAAGCCATTCTCTTAGCGGACCGGCCACGGGCGTCATTCCATCTGCGTCATCGACATCCGCATCCGCTGCCGCTGCCGCGTCGCGCCGACGAGCTGACTCGATTCCCTGGGCACCCAACGGCAGTGCTGCGAACCACGGCGGCAGCAGCAATGCCAGCGTTAACGGAAACAATGGGGCAGGAAACGGCGGTAGTTCCAGTAACCAAGGTCACGGCCACGGCCATGGCAACCACCGCCGCTCACTCTCGATTGTCTCTTTATCATCCGCCGGCGCCTCAGACGGCCCATCTCGGTCGCCTACTGGACCACCGCAGCATCTATCGGGGCCAGTTGGCTCACAGCATCGTCCTGTGCGTGGACATTCGCGCGCCTCCAGCTTGCAGATTGGGCCGAGAGGCTCGTACTATGGCGGCGGACCCCGGTCAGGTGCGTCTCCCAATCTCAGCAGCTCGTTATTCTATGCGCCTGCTATGTACTAACCTACGTGACAGCCACCAACCCCCCTCGTCCCTACTCAAACCAGCCATCGCCGCTATTCAACTCCTCCTTCCCGCCCTCGGACCGAAGCGGCAACATCACAGCCATCCGCGGCCGCCTGACGGGCTCGGCGACTATGCCTAACACGCCGAGCATTGGCGGTATGACGCGTTCATTATCACTGTCACCATCCGATGGATTCTCCGACTTCAAGTTTCCAATGGCACCCCCACCAACAAACCCATCAAACCCGCAAGGTCCAATTGACGGTCCGTTGTTGACCTCTCCGACGTCGATGTCACCCAAAGATAAGCCCTTGCCAGCGCTTCCAATACGGTCTAGAGACGGACCCAACAGCCACGCCAGTCACAACGCCTCAGGTGCCCCGCCAACACAGGTGCCGACCATCTACGAGGGGCCTGCCACGCCGTCGGAGGCCCGCGTCCTTTCCACGACTAGCATCGCGGGCACGCCGCGTAGTAGTGGAGAATTCTACTCGCTGAGCAACCATTCTACTGAGACGCTGGCTTCCGAGTACCTGTCCCAGCAACCCACACATTCAGGAGCGCTACGGTCACAACCGGGCCGCCCACCGCACACGCGGCAAAAGTCTTCCTCCAACCTACTCCCGCCGCAGACGCACGGCCAGCAGCAACAACTATCGCAGCATCAAGGTCACCTCCTGTCCCGCAGTCTATCACAACGCGCGAGGACATCTGCTGCCTCGGCAGCCGCCGCTATTGCGCCAGAGACGCTGATGATGGGTTACGCACAAATCGAGGGCTCGTTCACACTTGATGGTTCTCTCGTCGATCTGAGTCCCTTTGAGCAGGTGAAGCGCAAAGGCGTCGTTGGCGGCCAGGGCGGTGGTGTGGTCGGTCTCAAGAATAATAAGCGTGACAGCGGCCTGCTTAGGGGCTTTGGCTGGGGAAGCTTGGCGACGTCCATTGGCGACCTCCTCGGCGCGGGTGAGCTGAGCACCATCAAAGAGATGCGTGACAAGGCAAGCTCCAAGTCCGTTCCGCTGCTCGCTACCTCACAGTCGGTGCTGTTCGCCGACCTGCAGCTGGCGCCGGGCGAGAGCAAGACGTATGAATACGTGTTCCAGTTGCCCAAGGGTCTACCCCCGTCGCATCGCGGTAAGGTCATGAAGATCTCCTACTCGCTCGTGATCGGCACCCAGCGGCCTGGAACTGCCAAAGAACAGCGTGTCACCTCGATCGATTTCCCGTTCCGTGTCCTCGGCAGCGTCAACGGCTACGGCGAAATCCTGGGCCACAACTTGATGAGCCCTTACTCACCCGAGACCAGCTCGAACTCTGCTACCGTCCGGACAGTCTCGGAGAAGGAGCTCAGCAGACCGTGGACACTGACACCGCCTGGGGCCCAGAAGCAGCTGCAGCTGCCGCCCCAGCAGTTGGCAACGCGGCGACGAAGGAGCTCGACCGCGGCCACCATTACAGGACCCACCATGAACGGATTTATGATGTACATTGATGAGCTTCTGAAACAGCGGGAGGCCGAGGCGTTGGCGGCAAGCACAGACGGAAGTGCCAACGGATTCTTTGGCGCGGTCGGCGCGAGCGGCGGTGAGCCGCGTAGCGGTCTCTTGTCGCCCACGGCCGTCCTACCCGGGTCGCGTCGTATGTCAACAGCGTCGTCGATATTTTTGCCCGACGACAACGGCCGGCCGCTCCTGTCTCTGTCTTGTCGCGAAGCCATTGAGCTCGCCATTATGCGCAGCAACGTCACCGATAGCAACCACTACGGCGGCGGCGGTCGCAATGTGAGCGCCAACCGCTTTGACATTTCCCGAAACAAGCTCAAAGTCGCGACGGTCATGCTTGCCCGCCCTGCCTACCGCCTCGGCGAGACCATCACAATGGTGGTGGACTTTTCCAATGCCAAGATCCGCTGCCACGCCGTACACGCGGCGCTCGAGACGATCGAGAAGATTGTGGACCCCAAGCTGGCGCTGCGGTCCGAGGCCAGTGTACAGCGCGCGTCGCGCAGAGTGTACGCGTCGCTATCAGAAGCCACGCTATACTCGCGGCGCTTCGTCTTCACGGCGACCATTCCCAGCAATGCGACGCCAGAGTTCGAGACGACGGGTGTGGTTCTGGAATGGAAGATTCGCGTCGAATTTGTTGTACCTGCCGACGACGAGGCCGACCTCAACAGTCTTGTCAACGGCAATACCAGCGAGGACTTTTACGACAGGGACGAAGCGGAGTACGCGCACAACAACGGTGGCGACATTGACGAGGACGATGAAGGTGATGACAATGTCGACGACAACAATGCCGATGGCGACGAAGAGAGAGACGTCAACGACGGATCGTCGACGCACCGCCCTGGGCAGCGCCGCCCGCGCCTGCGGCCTTCGCACAGCAGCACGCAGCACCGGCAGCCTCGCCAGCCTCGCGCGACACCCCCTCCGCCGCCTATGCTCGAGGAGATCTCACAGGACGACCGTGGCGGGCTGGTGCTCGCAGCTGTCGAGGCGCTGCGGTGCGAGAGCTTCGAGGCGGCCGTGCCCATTCGTGTCTACGGCTGGAGCGGTGACTTTGGCGGCAACGGCGGCAGCGAGAACGACACCCGCGAGAAGGCTGTCTAGGGTAGTGTGGTGCACGGCTGAGAAAAGAGACGAGAGAAGAGAGAAGAGGGAGACAAGCAGAGAGGGAAGAACGAAGAGTCACGAATCAAGGAGTGTTGTTTGAATCATAGGAAAGGTTTGCATTCACATTTTTGGTTAATTGTCTTTGGCATGCAGCGAAATTCATTCATAGTCGTATTCAGGGGTGTTTCCTTTTGGATGTAACTTAAAGGACGTCATCTCATTTATCAGTCACAATTGGCTGTCTGCGACTCAAACGTACTATGAATACAGGCGATGCTGTGCAGACTGTGTCTGCTAATACTGTGTTATTATGGCCGTTGGTCGTTCCTACCAAAGTTGCCGTACCTGGCTCATCGACAAAAGACGCACAGCCATTGTTGAACAAGAGCAGGCTCATGTGCCTTGCTGTTTCCCTCGTCAGGGAGTCATAGTGTAAGACGCATGCATCACTTCCCAATTAGGAAGTCGGCCTTCGTCACTTTCTTTTTTCGGTCTGGGATCATCAAATTGCCGCGGCGGCAGGCGCTATTGGCCCTGCACGGAAGGTACAGCAGCATCTGCCAGCGAGAGAGGCTGGAGCAAGGAAATAGTGGGCAGCTATTGTGCCATTTGCGGGGTTCCTGGCCATGACAGCCAACCGCGCCGCCAAATTTAGATGTTAATCTGGCATTTTCGCAAGACCACCTTCTGGTTCTTCCTTTTGTGATTCACCTAATTGCTGCGCCCACTCTACGACATTAAACACAACTCACAATCATTCCCCCCCACACAGCCGCTCACGCGTCGCGGCCGCAATTTCTGATACGGATTGGAGACCGTGGCTCGCGAGCGTGAGTCACCTCCACGAACACCGCAGACCCTGCTGAATGCACCCTCCGGGGCTCACTGCTGTCCTCGTTCGCCGGTCGCCGTCACATCGTCGTCTTGAGCTACAAATACGGTCCGTTGCCTCGTTCTGGGCGACCACCTGTCTTCCTTTGCGCAACGTAGCAAAGCACGACCGACGAGCACAGCTATCTCCAATTCACCGCGCAACCTACTGCCTCTCGAGCTTCCCTGCTAAAAAAACCATCTCCCCGCCCTCCGCCTCTTTCAACTCCGCAATGTCCACAGCCGCCTCCTCTGTGTCGCCCTCGGCGGGCGGCATTGCCGTCTACAATTCGCTCAAGCCCGGTGCCGCTGTGCCCTTTGTCACCAAGGAGGACGGCTCCGTGTCCTGGTACTCGTGCGGCCCCACCGTCTACGACCTGAGCCACATGGGCCATGCGCGCAACTATGTGTCCACCGACGTCATTCGCCGCATCCTGATGCACTATTTTGACCTCAAGGTCAACTTCGTCATGAACATCACCGACGTCGACGACAAGATCATCATCAAGGCCCGCCGCAAGCGCCTCTACGAACTCGAGCGCCAGAAGCCTTATGGTCCTGCCGAGCGCCACGCCCTGGCCACTGCTGCGTTCTCGTCCTATGCCACCGCGAACTTGCCGCTGCTGCTGAGTGACAGCAGCTCGACTCTGGACGAGACAAATTACGGGGCGCGCCGCGATGCGGCCTATGGCGGTGTCCTGGCGGGCGGCACGCTGGCCACGACCCTGGGCGACAAGCCGGGCGACGCCGAGGCCAAGACCAAGATGCACATTGCCAACATGGACGCGGCAGTGCGCGGCCTGCAGACGGGCAGCGTCTTTGACGATGCCGAGGAGATTTTGCTGCCGTACCTCGACTCGCTCTACAAGGAGACCATTGACACCAGCGACCAGACGATGTTTACCGACCTGACCAAGCAAATGGAGCAGCTGTTTACGGACGACATGGATTCCCTCAACGTGCTGCCACCCGACGCCATCACGCGCGTCACCGAGTACGTGCCGCAGATTGTGACGTTTATCGAGGGCATCATTGCCAAAGGCTTTGCATACGAAGCCAATGGGTCCGTCTACTTTGACATTGACGCCTTTGAAAAGGCTGGCAACACCTATGCGCGCCTGCGGCCCGAGAGCAAAAACGACAAGGCCCTGCAGGAAGAGGGCGAGGGCTCGCTCTCCAAGAGCTTGGCGGGCAAGCGCCGGCCGGGCGACTTTGCGCTGTGGAAGAAGTCGAAGCCCGGCGAGCCGTACTGGCCGAGTCCCTGGGGCAACGGTCGCCCAGGCTGGCATATTGAGTGCTCGGTCATGGCGTCGGACAAGCTGGGCGAGCAGATGGACATCCATTCGGGCGGCATTGACCTGGCCTTCCCGCACCACGACAACGAGCTGGCGCAGAGCGAGGCCTTCTTCCACCGTCCTGGCGCCGGTGAGCACAGCTGGGTGCGGTACTTTTTCCACATGGGCCACCTGTCGATTGCGGGCTCCAAAATGTCCAAGTCGCTCAAGAACTTCCAGACGATCCAGGATGCGCTCGCCACGGGCTACACGGCACGCAGCATGCGCATCGTCTTTATGCTGAGCCGCTGGAACGACGGTCTAGAGATTTCCCCGGACATGCGCAAGCAGGCCAGCAGCTTCGAAAACACACTCGACGTAAGTTTTATTCTCCCTCTCCCTGGACTGGACATCTTGCTAACGTAAAAGAACTTCTTCACAAACGTCAAGGCGCGGTTGGCCGAGGCCGGTGTTGTCAGCGGCATCCAGAAGGCATCACCAGGCGGGGCCGAGGGTAAGGCAGCCGCGAGTAGCAACGGTGGCCTGGCTGCCGAGTTCGAGCAGGCCAAGGCCGACCTCGATGCGGCACTCCGCAGCTCGTTTGACACGCCCGGCGCATTGCAAGTGATCCTGCGCCTCGTCCGCAACGCCAATGTCTCGATGAGCGAACCCAGCGCGGACTTTGTGACCATTGAGGCCGTTACCCGTTGGGTGACCAAGATTGTCGGCGTCTTTGGCCTCGACCCCAACGCTCAGCCGCCCTACGAATCCAGCCTTGGCTGGGGCCCCGCCAACCCAACGTCCAAGTCGGCCGGTGGTGGCGTTGTCGACCCCAAGGCGGCCGTGCAGCCGTACAGCGGCGTGTTCACCAAGGTCAAGGACGACGTTGGAGCGCTGGGCCTGACCACGGAGGCAGCGCTCAGCACGCTGCTGGCGGAGCTGCGTCCGGATGCCGAGTTCGCTGTTCTCGAGAAGGAGTCGGCTGCCTCCGGTCAGTTTGATATTGAGCGCCTGGCGCTGCCGTTTCTACGTGCCGTGTCCGGCCTGCGCGACGAGCTGCGCCGCACTGCCGCCAACCCGGACAACAAAGAAAAGAAGGGCTCGATTCTGGCGCTCAGCGACCGCATCCGCGACTACGACCTCGTCGAGCTTGGTGTGCAGCTGGATGACCAGCCGGACCGCCCCAGTCTGATCAAGTTTGTGCCCGTGGCCAAGCTGGTGGCTGCGCGAGAGGAGAAGGCCGCTGCTGTCGCCGAGAAGGCGCGGCTCAAGGAGGAGGCCGCCCGGGCGCGCGAAAAAGCCGAAGAGGAGAAGTGGGCCAAGGCCAAAGTGCCGCCGCAAGAGCTGTTCCGCGACAACACGGCTGAGTTTGGCGCCTGGGATACCGACGGTCTACCGACAAAGCTGGCCGACGGCGGTGAGGTTCCCAAGACGCAGCAGAAGCGGCTGAAGAAGGAGTGGGACCGCCAGAAGAAGCTGCACGAATCGTACGTGGAGAAGTTTGGCTCGGCGTAGGGAGTGTAAGTGAGAAGGACATTTTCATATAGCGGAAAAGATGGACAGAAAAAAGAAGGGAAAAGGACGGCGTTTGAAGCAAGTGAGTATGTCCTTTTGAATTTCTCTTTGTATTTGCCTCGTTTACGTTCAACCTTTTGCTTTAACCATAGACTTATGTAGAGAACAAAGATACTCCAAACAAAATTTGCAAAACTGACAGACAAGAGCAGCAGTATCAATGAAAATGTAGAATAACAAAAAAAGGAAGAAAGGCAAACTTAAGGTACGTCTACACCGAGTACGCTGATACGGAACCAGTTCTCCGTATTCTTGTAAGCGATCGTGTGCTTAGAGAACTAGTCCCGTTTGGGCCAGCATCCTTGGACAGTCGCCGGAAGTGGGGCTGAACTGTGCCCGTTGTATGCTGTCTGGTGGCCCATTTCATAGCCAGCTAAGAGGCGAAAAGAAGGTACAAAGGTGGTTTGGAATCCATACGTCGTGTTCCCTGGCGTGGAAAAAAAAGCCGGTCCGGTCCCGCAAATGGTACCAGAAGTGAGGCCACTCTGGAGGAAGGAGCTTTCAAGAACTTCGGCGAACACCACAGCAAGAGCCACCGACTACATTTGCAAAAAGTCAATTGGGACAGCGCACCTGTGATAGTAATTGCCCTGCATTACTTCGTATACAGAATTGGGACATATAGCAAAATAATAAAGGAAAGAGCGGCTCAAAGTACCAGGCAGGGTAAGGACGGCCGGCCAGACGGACAACAGATATTCTTATAGGCGGGCGGCGCAACACAATTCTCTCCAGTACTTTTGAGTCACGCCACTAACCGCACATCACAGCCGCCAAACGTCGCCTATGATTTCGCCGCGCTCACACTCCTCGCCGTTTTCCTTCTCATACTTTTAGACAACGCAGCTCATAAACTAGCCATTGAACCGAACCAAAGAAACCTTTCACCTTTTCATCTGCTCTCCTCCAGATCTCATAGCGGCTGTTGGTTTATCTCCCGTGCCATGGCAGCCATGGACGGTCCTGTATGTCCTCATCTCAAACTCGCTCCCCGCTCACTCGTTCGCGCTCGCATACTGACCCTCATAGGATGTTATCGTGCCGTCCCTCGAGACGGTGAAGTCAGTGGTGGCCGGCGTCCTTGAGACAGCCAAGGCTGAGGCCGCCAAGGGCAGCGCCTCGTCGTACCGCCGGCCCAACCTGGTGCCAGTGTACGGCCAGATCTCGTCGGACTTGATCACGCCGTCGGCCGCGTATCTCAAAGTGTCGGAGCACTACAAGTCCGAGTATTCGTGTTTGTTTGAGAGTGCCGCCACCGAGCGGGTCGGCCGCTACAGTTTTGTGGCCGCAGGGCCGCGCAAGGTGATTGAGACGGGCCCCGGTTTCGGCGAGGCCGTCGACCCGCTGCCGGCGCTCGAGGCCGAGCTGGCACGCTTCTCGGTGGCGCATGTGCCCGGCGTGCAGCTGCCGCCGCTGGCTGGCGGTGCCGTTGGCTACGTGTCCTACGACTGTGTGCGATATGTATGTGGAGACCTCTCCCTTCTCTGTCGTTTGGAATCATTTGATACTGTGCACCGAATGCTGACGATCTGCCCCACAGTTCGAGCCCAAGACAGCACGTGAGATGAAGGATGTGCTCCAGATCCCCGAGTCTCAGTTCTGCTTCTACGACACGATTGTGGCGTTTGATCGCTTCTTCGGCATCATCAAGGTCATCACCTACCTCAACATCGAGCCCGCGGGCGAGGGCGAGACGTACGACGATGCCGCCATTGAGGCCGAGTACCGCCGCGCGACTGATGTGATCGACACGCTCATCGGTGTGCTCAACGGGCCCGAGACGCCGCTGCCCGAGCAGAAGTATGTCGAGCTCGGCCGCGAGTACAAGTCCAATGTTGGCAAGGAAGGCTATATGAACCACGTGACCGAGCTCAAGAAGCACATTGTCAAAGGCGACATCATCCAGGCCGTGCCCTCGCAGCGTTTTGCGCGCCCGACGGACCTGCACCCGTTCAACATTTACCGTCACCTGCGCACCGTCAACCCGTCGCCCTATTTGTTTTACGTCAACTGCGGCGGCCGCTTCCAGATTGTCGGCGCGTCGCCCGAGCTGCTCGTCAAGTCCGAGGGGGGCCGCATCATCACGCACCCCATTGCCGGCACCGTCAAGCGGGGCAAGACGGCCGAGGAGGACGAGGTGCTGGCCGAGGAGCTGCGGTCTTCGCTCAAGGACCGCGCCGAGCACGTCATGCTGTGCGACCTGGCACGCAACGATGTCACACGGGTATGCGACCCGCGCGAGACGCGCGTCGACCGGCTCATGGTGGTCGAGAAGTTCTCACACGTGCAGCACCTGGTGTCGCAGGTGTCGGGCGTGCTGCGGCCCGAGTGCACGCGGTTCGACGCGTTCCGATCCATCTTCCCGGCGGGCACGGTGTCGGGCGCGCCCAAGGTGCGGGCGATGGAGCTGATTGCGGAGCTGGAGGGCGAGAAGCGCGGCGTGTACGCGGGCGCGGTGGGCTATTTCGGATACAATGGTCTGGCGGCAGACGGGGTGACCACGGTTGACGGCGCCATGGACACGTGCATTGCGCTGCGGACGATGGTGGTGGTGGACGGCGTTGCCTACCTGCAGGCGGGCGGCGGCATTGTATTTGACAGCGACGAGTACGACGAGTGGGTGGAGACGATGAACAAGCTCGGCGCCAACATGCACTGCATCACGTCGGCCGAGCAGCTGTATGCGCGGCGGCAACAAAAGCACAACAGAACGGCGCCATAAGGGAGGCATAGAACGGAATGGACGATAGAGAAAGAGACAGATAGAGGAAGCACATAAAAGCAGACATTCCCATAGAGAAGGAGGTGTTTTCGTCATTTCTTTGCCATATATATATATATCTCTCTCTCTCTTTTTAAGAGTCATGGAGTAGTCGAGCTAGCCAGCCCTTCCCCCAACCGATGAAATTACTTCACATCTGCCCACGCCTTCTCCGCGCAAACGCTGCATAATCCAAAACGAGTGTCATATCCGTTCCCCTTCCTTCTACCCTTCCAACCTTGCCGTCTACTCCTCTGTGTCCGACTCCACGTACCACTGTCCAGACAGGTCGGCCGCTGGTGCCACGCCGTTCGTGCCGTTTACCTTGAGCACGTTGAGCGCGTCAAGGTCCACGTCGTACAGCGACCGCACATTGATGCCATACCCATGCCAGTCCGGCCCGAACCGTTCCAAAAAGTCAATCATGATGCTTGAGCCGCAGTTCTTGCAAAACAGGTGGTCCTGCAACTTACGGTTGAACTGGTACGTCTTGCACCGCGCCTGACCACCGCCTTTATTGTTGAACACCACGTCGCCTTTGGGCGGATACACCAGCAGGTAGCCGAACCGGCGGCACACGGAGCAGCTGCAGCTGACGACGGTGTGGCCCGGCTCGCTCGATCCAGGAATCGGTTCGAGGGGCGGCGACAGCGTGACGTCGAAGCTGATGGCGCCGCAATGGCAGCCGCCGCGGTAGGTGGCGCTGGGCGGTTTGGGCTGAGCAGAGGAGCTGTCTTTGGCAGCCTTGGCTTGCTTGTGCATTTTGGCGATGGGATGCCAGTCCGGGAGGAGCTCGATCAGGCGAGGTTTCTCGGTCGTGTCGGCCATGGTGCTTGTTGTATGTAGTTATATCTCGTAGTGTTTGTGGTGAATGGTGTGTGGATGGAAACGGGAAGACACAACGAGATCGTCGAAGCGAGATGCAATGAACCAAATTTGTGTTGGAGTCTGTTTTTATGGAACAGCAAAACGGTGAGTCAAACTTTTTGCAAAAGTAAAAAATAAAAATAGAGACGAAAGAAAGCAGACGGCCACTAATATCCGAGTGTCGATCCTGGTCTCGGTTCCATAAGTTGAAAACGCAGAGTGTTTGTACGAAGTACCCGGCAGGTGAAATAAGGGAGGGTGGCTGCACACTTAATATGGTGTTGCTTTCCGTGACCTTGCTGTGTATGAGTGAAGAGCGAAGCCTTGTAGATTGGGGGTGTCAACAACTATTAAAGGGAGGGGAAACAAATGTAAAAAGACACAAATAACAGGTTTCAGTATCCGCACAACTTGTCACACCGAGTCTTCCTCCTGCTTTTATCCTAAAACAACAAGGCGAAAACCCTGGCCTCCGCCTTCTGGAGGTTCCACGGGCCAAATACGAAAGTACAAAACAGACAACTACAAGAGAGAGACCGAGAGAACCCCTAGCCAACAAGTCTCATTTCCAAACCATCACTTGTCAACCAAAGCATAGAACACAGTGCGGCACGATGCACAAAGGGACGCCACAAGACGCTGTGCAAAACGACACGGAACCTGTGGATAGCCGAGCAAGGCCAGAAGCAAATTGTTTCCACATGTTTGCGAGTCTAGTTGTTGGATGACAAATATAGCGTCCTTAATGACCTGGTGGTGACTCAAGCGTTTCGCCGGCGATATTCCCGCTTTATGAATGAATTGCGGATGCGGAGTTACTCCACGGACCCGTCTTTCAGTATTGTAAGGTGTGCGGATATATTCGCCGTTCGAACACCAGCAAGCTAACACGAGACGCCAGCGGCTGTCAAAATGGTTGGGTTATTTGTTGGGAGTGATCGAGACAGCGTCGACGAATCACCGAAGACCTATCGGCGCAGAAGCCCGCCGTAACTCCGGGCTTCAACGCATATCTTGGCCAGGCACTTTTCAATCCTGACTTGGAGGAGAGCTCTTCCCGGCGATTGTTGTTGACAACGAAACGGCAAAGGGTTGAGGGTCGAGAACGAGTCATGCTGGGATTGGTTTGGCTTCCAAGTGCGGCTAAAGGACCCTTATTTGTTTAACAATGACTGCAACGTCGCGCGTTCTCCTGTACCACTATGATAGACGGGAATCCTCCGCTAGGAAACCACCCGCAGATGCAACACCAGACTAGAAAACAGACAATAGTGCTAAAATAAGGCTAATGCATTCTTAGGGTAAAGAGACAGACAGTTTGACAGTTCCGGCCAATGTCGACTTCCGAGGCGGTTGGGCGTCGTTGAGTCGAAGTTGAGAATGTCGACAGGATCAGAGGACACCGTGTTTGGGCGGATGTTGCGTGTGGGGAAGTGAGCCAAGCGTCCGCACGCCGCATGCTCTCGTAGCACAAGTGCATCCCAACAACAATGATGTCAACGCCGTGTCGTGTCGTTGGGAGTCCAGGTCAGAGTATCGACATTGGACCTCACTTTGGGCTTGGAGATCCGTTCGGCCGACTGAATTGATGAGGTCGTGTCGTTACGCGGCACTGCTCTGTTCGGCTCGGCTCGAGATACCAATTCTGTAGAGTTGGACGGACAACAAAGAGCGGTAAATGCCATTACCACGATGCATGGCTTCATGTGTATCACGATCGTGCACGTCTTTCGCGTGGTGTTGGGTGGTTTCGATAGCGTGCGTTGGGATCAGCGACAGCATTGTTTGCTCAGGAGCGTTTGTTTTTCTTATGTTAAACATGTTTTATTAACATTGTAGTATATTATTCAAAAGCCAAGGAATGTCCAAAAGAGACCGAAAAAGGTACAAGGTATCATCCAAACCATTCTATGCAAACAAAAAAGCACCGTACCCAGAAGTCCAGAAAGTACAAGAAATACAATAACCAAAGTTAAATAAGTTGTGCAGTGCACACGGTGTCGCGCAGTGGTGCGTGTCCACAAGAACAAATTAAATATTAAGCCAAAGAAATAGCAACATCTTTGATGTAGCCACCATCCAACACAAAGGTGCTGCCCTACAGAGCCTTGTTCTTGGTGTTGGCGGCGGCGGCCTCGACATCGTTGCGCGGTGCGTCGCCAATGGGCACACCATCCTTCTCGATGTTGCCAGCCGCGCTGGCATTGCCCTCACCGTCGGCCTCGTCTTCGGCGGCGGCTGCGGCAGTGGCTGCATGGGGCGGAGGGGTGGGCGCGAAGCGGCTGTGCTTGCGAATCCGGTGGCCGTAGATCATGAATATAACAGGAATCGGAATGAGCACGGCGCCGACGCTACCGAGCAGCGTGCTAGCCCACTGGATACCGAGGCCATTAAACATGTAGGTAGCAAAGAGTGGGAAACCAGCGCCAAACAGGGAACGCATAAACGTGTTGCCGGCAATGGCGGAGGCGGCGAACATGAGGTACGCATCGATCAGGTAGTTGAGGGACTGCAGGAAGATAGACATCAGACCGAAACCAGTAAGGATACCGGACAAGCTGGGGACAATCCAGTGAATGTCCTTGCGGTAGCCCGACCAGCCAAACCAGAAGATGCCAGCTGTAAAGGCAACGCCGCCGGCAATGACAGAAGGCAGACGCCACTCGGGGACGGGAACGTTGTTGTTGGCCTTGAGTTTGCGGTTGTACCACGGCTGCTGCAGAATCATGGTGATGCCAGCAATCACCTGGCCGACGATCATGCCAAAGAACGGCAGACCGCCAACACCCCCCGAGAAGTGATGCACGCCTTGGAAGACGAAGGGATAGGCCGTCAGGAACAGGTACAGGATTCCGTATACAAAGGACATGTAGATGGACAGCAGCAGGACAATGGGCTCGCCGAACAGCAGGCGCATGGGGCGCGAAAAGTTCTTGTTGATCAGTTCGCGGAAGTCAATCTCAATCTCCTCCTGGCGGGCGTGAATACCCCAGTTCTTGGTGCGGCGGCGCAGGTCAGCGGCCTTCTGAACCAGAATCGCGGGCGGGTAGGTCTCCTCGAGAAAGAGGATGTTCAGGCAGAAGCAGGTAGCGCCCATGATGCCGGCAAGATACATGGTCCAGCGCCAGCCCAAGTACGACTCCGTGATAAAGCCACCAATAAAAGGGCCGAGCAGAGGACCGGCAAAGACAGCAATTGAGAAGATCGTAATCGCAATACCTCGCGTCCGGTTGTTGAACATGTCGGAGAAAATAGCGGCGACGACGGCCAGCGGGCAGGCACCGAAGAAACCAGCAAAGAAACGGCAGATAAGCACGGTTTGAAGATCCTTTGCGGTGGCGACGGCGAACGAGAAGACCATAAAACCGAACATGGCGATGTTGACGGGCAGACGACGGCCCTTGAGCTCAGACAGAGGTGCCCAGAGGGTGGGACCAAAGGCGAAACCCAGGACGTAGAAGGACACACCCAAAATACCGACCTCGGTCGACACGCCAAACTCCCTCGCAACAGCTCCTGTGGCAGCGGAGAAAATGGACGAGGCAAAGGCGGACGTCATTGTCGTAAATCCTAAAAAGGCACCAGTGAAAACCCTAGGAGACAAAGTGTCAGTCAACAGTGGCCAAAAACTGCCAAAGCTGGTATGGCGTTGGGCACTTACTTCTTCTTGATCGGCCAGTTCTGGGCGTGCAGCGGGTCATCAGGACCATCAAACTCGACGACGTACTGCTCCTGGTCCGGCATCGGCGGCGGATAGGGCTTGCCATCGCCAAAGGCCGGCAGGGGCTTCTGGGAGCGGCGACTTGTGAGGCTGCGGCCCACGGTGCCGCTGTGCTGACTCCTCGCAGTCTGGATGCGTTGCAACTGGGTTTGTTGACGCTCAATGTCGAGCTCGCTGCGGGTGCGGTCGAGGCCCGAAGGGCCAGCAGCCGAACGCTGGCGGGCGGCGACATTGTCGCTGACAGAAGAAGACGAAGACGAGGAGGTAGCGGTCGGGATACGCTCAAGGTCGTCGCGGTGGCGCGTGACGCTGGAGCGCCGCCTTTCGGGGAACATTCTGGGGGAGGCTTCCTCCTCGGCGGCGAGGAATTCGTCGTCGATGTTGGCCATGGCTGTAGATGGCAGTCGACGGCCGCTATGCAATACTGCCAATGGGCTGTGGTGATTCGGAGTCGGCGATGACGTAGATGCGCGGGTAGCTGTGAGATTTTGGGGTGTGGACTATTGTATTACAGAGCCAGGGGTGTCAGACAATGCCGTTGTCTCTTCGAGATCGAAATCGAGAACAAATCGAAAAGAAATCGAAAAGAAATCGAGAGAAGGAGAGGCCAAAGAGCTCCGAAAAGGACAAGCCAAAACAATTGCTTTCCAAAAGGAGACGAACAGCGACAAGATAAGGGGAATTGGGTGGGTTTGACCAGCGGCACTTAATTTCCTCTGGAATTTGGGTCTAGGTGTTTTAAAGTATGTAAACAAGAGTAACCTACGTGTGGCAGGGCTGTCAAGAGGACAAAGCGACAACGGGTGATGGAACTGGATCGATGAGCAGAGGAGGGGAGATTTAAACGGATATGAAA
Source organism: Sporothrix globosa (assembly GCA_001630435.1). NCBI lineage: Eukaryota > Fungi > Ascomycota > Sordariomycetes > Ophiostomatales > Ophiostomataceae > Sporothrix > Sporothrix globosa. Next base: position 1,757,905 of record LVYW01000002.1, read on the forward strand.
AATGGAAAACGGGAACGCGGACATTAAGTACGAAAGCCTCAAGAGGAAGGGAAGAAAACAAATGAGGGGCCAGCGCCAAAACAGGGTCGGCCTGGCCACCTTGAAGAGAAAGAACTACCGACAGTGATGGCCCGATGCTTTTTCAGCAGGGCACTAATACGATGAATTTTGCTTCTTCCTATTTCTTCTAGCACTTGTTCCTTCCGTTACGTGATGGAAGCTCGAACGCACTTGCCGGACATTGTATGCCCATTAGTTCGGTGGCGACCTATCCGTGACGTCGTGGTGTTACATCCCCTTTCCCCCGTCTATGGGTTCTGACCATTCACTGTGTTTGCGCTTCCTTCAATAGGATGCTGCCGTGGCGGGCCTGTCAGTTTCTTTTCATATCTTTCTAACTTCAACTCGTTTTTTACCGTCTTCACTTTACTAGCCATCCAGCTCCTGCCTCTCCCATGCGACAATTGCATCGATTGGCGTTTCCTGTGATGGTGCTGGGCATCATCGGTCGCGCCTTCTTAGTGCTCGAGCAATGCTCTGTAGCACCGGTTTTCCAGTCAGAGGCGGCAATTGCCCCACTCAAGCTGTCGGTATGTGATTTTTTTTTTTTGGTAGTGTCGTAGTTTTGTAGGCGTAGATGACAAAACAAGCTCGCGCTTTCGTGCTTTCGGGCTTGTCCTGGGCCAGGATGACTCCACTGACGCGCACCCCTGTCCCCTGTCCGGGAGCTAGACTGCAGCAGGCAGCCGGGTCCGTCGAAGGCCGCTGACACAGCCACCAAATCCTCTTACTGTCGTCGTCGTATATCAGAGAAGCTTAAGTGTAAAATATGTAAACCACCATGAGCCGACCTGTCTCCATTCACGTCCCGTGCATTCCGTGTGAATGCTAAATCCGGCTGCCGTTCATGATTTCGGGCGTCCGTCCAAAAGTCCATTTGAGCTCGGGCATGGACCATATTTAGAGACCGCCCGAGCCGCCTGAGCGTGATTATCAATACGACGGATGCCAGGCATCACGCTGTCATGGTCGACGTTAAAGCAGCTGCTGTCTATCGTTTCCGACGATGACACAGGCGAGGAGTGTGTTCGAGTCACGTCACATAGCGTCACATTGAATGTCGTACAGTCTCTTGTTGGATATACGACGGATGGATGTGTACGATTTACTGGCGTTTCGCATTCGCACTCGCGCTTGTATCTTTGATGTAACAGACACTGGAGCTACATCGCTTCTGCCATCTCAAGAATTGTTTTGTTTTGCTGTTTCGGCGGTTGCCCATACTACGACTTTTCTGCGAAGGTCGTTCATGCGCACCCATCCATGGGAGCGGATATCTGTAAACACTCCACCTCCTGAATTTCAAAAAGCTGACCCAGATCCACCCTCGACCGTATTAAACCCACAATACCTATTTACTTTCTCGGTTTTGTTCCATATCGGCGCTCTCAACACTCAGGTGCCGTGGCCACTCTCGCCGTTGGGCTCACCTGACGGGCGACAGCGCGAGGCTGCCACGTGTTTTTATTGCGCAACATCGGCCTTCGAAAACCATCTTCCCGGTCCGTATTTTGCAATCCGAACTCCTTGCCATCCTGCTCCTCTGGTTAACGAGACGTTTAAAAAGCGAAACTCGTCTTCAGACGTCTGCGATTAAACCAATTATAAGTACGACAGTAATTGCAAGTATCGAACATCGTGTTTAACCAGGTCGTGTCAGTTGACTCAGGGACACGAGCCTGCCAAGGGAAACCAAACAGTGATGGAATCACAAAGCTAAAAGGCCCTTTTCCATATTGCCGTCGTTTTCGCTTTCAATTTTTTTTACTCCGTGCTTTAAGCTCTGGCTAACTGCTTTTGGTGAAGCCTCGCCTCCTCCAACAACTTCCGTGGGCCGAGGTGGCCAAGCCCAGAGGCGCTTGGGCGTTTCGGTGTTTTGGGACCAGGCCGCCGAACTGTGCGTCCTAAGTAGAGTGACATCACGCTGCAGACGCAGGCTGAGCGAATTGGTCTGCTGTCGTTATGTCCGAATCCCTTGCTGAAAAATCCAACACTCCACTGAGCCCACTCTGCGGATATCCCGTCGGCCCGGGTTTCTATCAAAGCCCTAGCGGCCTATGATCGATTATTTACTATTTTTGTGCTTCTCATCTCGGTTTCTAGGAACCGAGGAACACTTTTTATGAAAATTGAGACGGGGTGAACGCAGGTGCGTTCCAGATGGGGATAATGCCAGACGTTGTCGGGGAAGTCACTGCTACTTTAGCCCAACCTGACTGTTGCGGAAGAGTGACGTTAATACCGCCTTGTTCTGGTTTCAGATGCGGAAACTGCCCACAGGCACAGCCTTGTTGCCGTTGTTCCCCCCTTTCGTACGAGTCTAGGCCACCACAGTTCTCAGCACTCTCAATTTAAATAAATGATATAGCCTCGTCCAAATGGTCGAAGCAAGAGTATGACATGCACGTCTCAAGCAGGCAGCTCGTCCTAAGGGGAGGCTGTGAGAACGGAAGCATCTTGCTAGACCACTGCAGAACGACACGAGGGTCGGGCCGTTGCACGACACGCTTGGCTTGAGACAAAGGTATTCAAAAAGACGAAATTACCAATCGATGTGGTTTACATACATAATATACATTGAATAATACTCCGTACACACCAAACCCAGCACAACTCACGCCCGTGAACGTCGCCGACGACCGACGCCCCAGTCATCCGCATCCAGCAAGCTCGCCGCCGCCTCGAGGCTAAGACCGCTCGTCTCCGGGTAGCAGACGCGGACCAACCAAAAGCCGACGATGCAGATGCCCGCATACAAAACAAACGTCCATGAGGGCGTAAGCGCGTCCATGAGCGGCAAGAAGGTCAAGCCAATAACAAAGTTCGCCAGCCAGTTAGTGGCCGTAGCTAGTCCGCTGCCGAGCGATCGCACGTCGAGCGCAAACAGCTCGCTCTGCATCCACGGGACGTTGCCCAAGCCAATAGCGTAGGCGGCGACGTACAGCACAATGCTGACCAGGACGACAGAGGCAGCAGACGAAGACGGGGGCGGTGTGTTGCCTTTGTCAGTGTCGCCCACGGATACGTCAAGATGAGAGAAACCATAGGCGGCCAGCAACAGACCCAGGGCCATAAGCGGGATCGAATACAGCAGTACGCGCCGGCGGCCGATGCGGTCGACCAGCAGCAACGCCACCACTGTAAAAACAAAGTTGGTGGCGGCCACAGTGAGCGCTGTGAGCGTTGGCTGATCGAAGCCGACGAGCGTAAAGATGGTTGCAGAGAAATACATCAGCGAGTTGAAACCGCAGAGCTGCTGCAGGCCCAGCAGTAGACACGCAATGGCCAGCGCCCGCCGATTGCGGCGCACGCCAAGCAGAGCTGCCCATGTGTCGCCGTCGGCGCGCAGCCAGCGGGGCGTAAGCCTTGATGGTTCGCCGGCCGTCGTCGGTGCGCGTCGTGCTTGCTTGCGCACTCGCTGGGCTTCGGCCTCGGCGCGCACTTCCGTCTCTATTGTTTTGACAATGGACGATGCGGCGGCAGTGGCAGCCGCACTTCCGTGGCCACCGTGGACACGACCAATCACTGACCGTGCCTCAGCCGTGCGCCCGGCCTTGACCAGCCACCGCGGCGACTCGGGCATTAAAAGCACCAGGACTGCCTGGAGCAGTGCGGGCACCGCACCCAGTCCCACCATCCAGCGCCATGCCGTACGCGGGTCTGCGTAGGCCGCCAACAGCCAGCCCAGCACATACGCAATCACCTGGCCCAGCGTGATAAACAGCACATTGACCGTGATGAGACGGCCACGATGGGCCGCCGGCGCCGCCTCGGCTATATACAGAGGCACAACAAAACTAGCAGCACCAACGGCAGCACCCACCACCGAACGCCCGACGACCATGACGGTAACGGACTTGCTTGCGGCCTGGACCAGCGCGCCGACAACAAACAGCGCATCGGCCGCAAAGATGACGTGTCGGCGGCCGCGAGTGTCGGCCAGCACCGATGCCAGGGGCGAGGCGCCAAGAGCGAAGAGCGCAGTGGACGATGTAATGATGGACTTGTCAAACGACGTCAGGTCGCGGCCTGAAAGCGCGGTGCCGATCGACACGAGTGTGGCCGAAATGACACCTGTGTCGTACCCAAAGAGAAGCCCGCTGAGCCCAGCCGAGAGCGTCAGCAGCCAGATGAAGAGGCCCGCTGTAGCCGCACCGCCTTCTTCGCCATCAACGGGGTCTTTTGGCAGCCCGTCAATGTCGTCGCGGGCGACTGTGTTGGCTCCAAGCAAGCCACCATCCTCGCCGTCGCCATGGAGCAGCGGCTGCTCATCGGCGCGCAGTGACATATTGTATACGGAGCCGTGGTCCCCTCTGGTGCTTAATTCGATGCCCTCGTGCTCGTCGCTCCTGTTGTCCTCCTCAAGCCGACGAGCCCTCGCCATGCAAACGCGAAAAGCAATTCGAGAGAGCGCAAACACAAAGAGAGCCCAGGCTACTCAGAGGTCAATACTCCTGGCCGTGTCTTTGTCGTATTGTTTCAGTCGCTCGATTGTTTCGAGTCCAGCCTTCCTGTCAAGTGCCGCCTCGTGCTGTACCGAGCCGGTCCATGAGGATGTGTTTCGATTGCCGTTGGTCGTTGTTTTTGCTTAGCAGCCAGATCACGCCTAGTAAATTGATGGGGCGGTTTACCATGGCGAGAGCCCCACAATTTCCGCGAGACCCATAATTCGAGGTAACATGGAGAGAGTAGGGCCAACTTTGTAGTGCTCCCACCAATTTGCCACAGCTGGAACCTGTATGGGGATAACGACACCTGTGTTTCGTGTGGCAGGCTCGCGACAGCAGCTGGCTATCACGGGGTATCGAATTGAGATCTTTCCTGAGTCGGAGGGAGATTTCTTTTCTTTTTCCGTTTTGCTACCACACTCCCTTACTAAGTTTCAGCACATTTTGCCGCACCGCGACAAGAAAATGAATGGCTGCCGTCGTCGCCACAACTCCAAAGCGCGTCATGGGTCATCCAAGACGCCTGGCACGTAGCCATATTTTCGGGCGACGGCAACATGGTCCGTGAGGTGACTTTCCGTGTCTGCAAGGAAGTTAGAGCCAGCCTTTCCGGAGGCTGTTCATTTCCTCGATTCAAGTCTATTTTGACGTGGCGATCTCCTTACATCCCACTGCGCATGACGCCGCCTGAAACAAGGGCCCAGAAGACAGGACTTCAGGGGACATCTCCAAGAGACTGGCCCAGATATCGGGTACGACGTAGAGCGCTTGGCTTTTGAATCATGAGTCGACGACGTTTCCTGGTCGGTCTCAACCGCCATTTCTTATGACCAGGAAAATGTTGCGTTATATCCCATTTCTGGATTTTGCTGCTGACGACGTAGGGAGGCGGAACTACGGCAGCAAATGACAAAAGCATAGTCGTTATACAAGTCCGAGAATTGGAGGACACCACCAAGCTGTTTGCAGTTTCACTATGGCTCTCACGAGTCATTTGACGTGGAGTCGACTGGTTCCTGTTGAAATGCCTCACTTTTGGGTGATTCGCTCTTTTGTCGTTTACTTCAGCCCCTATGATCTCAGCTCTTCGATTGGCAGGACCCATTCTTAAGATCCTTGAGACTTTACCTTTCCTTGTCCCGGATCTAACCAACCGAGAAGAATAGAAAGAGATATGGATGCTTGATAATGACAGTGCGAAAGCCCAGGATGGGTGACAACTTGTCGATCTATTTAACCCGACTGGCCAGGCGCCCGCCTTGTGGCCCCCAAACCCAAAGAATAGTGACAACAATCTTGGCCGAGCTTGGTAAGTAGTAGTCCCTCCTCTCTCGTTTCTCTAGGCGCTCACAAACATATCAAGCAGTGTCAAACGTGAGAGCGGCGCAGCACGATGGAAGTCTAGGACGAAGGGGTGATCTACGTCTCAAAGGACGGCTTCCCACGCACCTGGGCAAAGAAGGCGGTGAAAAAAGAAGAGCATGCCAAATATATATGATATATATGGGCCGATCACCAACCCTTGCTGATGGACTTATCGGTTCTCACAGTGATATTCGTACTGGCTAAATAGAAGGTCATATCCCAGAAGTCTCGACGAAATTATGTGGAAGACGCAATAATTTCGAGCAAACCACACCGGGGAAAGAAAGAAGTGACACCAGCCATTTCCCGGTAGTGGAGGGGCCGATGCTCAGAGACAAGTATTCTGGCAAAGCATTATCATATCGATATCATTATTACTTCCAGAGAGCCAAGTGTCTCATCCGGGCTGTTATTCGCCTTTGTCTGTTATACCAAACAGCTTTCCCGATTAGGCAGTTCGCAAGGCTGGCAAAGGGGAAGACAAATACAAAAGCAACAAGGAAAAGAGCTGACCAGAGTCGACGACGAAAATGGAGCACGAGAGTGCTCCATGTCCTGCTCCATGTCTTGCACTCTCACCATAGGACCTGCAAGTTGCTCCTTCGCCACTTAATGCGCTGGACGCACACCTGAAACGCAAGAGCAAAAAGAGATTAACCGTTGTGGCTTGCAATAACTTCACTCTGTATCCCCTCTTAGGGTCAGGGAAAGTCTTCTTGTGATCCTCGCCTGGGGTGTGATGCTTTTGTCATGCCGAAAAGAAACGTTGTGGCGGAGACGCCCGTTTGCGTATTTGCGTGCCTTGCCCTTCCCGCACTGTGGATACGTGACAGTGCATCGCGGCCAACACGAGAGACACCACAACCCCGGTAGTAAGTCATGGAGGGGTAGGTGTCAGAAAGAGAGGGTGTTGGGTATGGAAAAACACAGAGAAGAAAAGAGAGAAAAGAAAAGAGAGAAGAAAACATAGGAGCTAGGAAATCTGACACCGCCGCGGCACAGTAAAATCAACTTCCAAAACGCATCCCAGCACGCGCGTACCAGGCTTCTTCACCGGGTGGAAAGTGCCGTTTGGAGTGCAATCAGCCTTAACTCGTGTCGTGACAGCGATTGGGTAAGAGAGAAGGTATTAATGAAAGAGATGATAGCGGGGAGAGAGGAAATAAACGCTGTGAGAACAACAGACCTCATCGTGACGTACGTTTCCTGGTTACTCGGCTCTTGCCGTTTTTGAGACTCTATGTCGAGGGACCAGTGAGGCAACTGCGTAGTCGCTCTTTCCCAAGAGTATCTTGAATCACGCAAGGAAGCAACGTTGCGAATTCCTTCCCTCTCCAGAACTCCGCCATACACCCTGCTTGCAAACATCTGTGCGCAAAATCACAAAAACGGCAAGAGCGCTCCATGTCACCAGTCACCACGCAAGGTATTTGATGTCGTATCCGTACCTGACGCAAGTCCTGCATGAAGGTCCCATCGATCCCCCTCCCTCCTTCCTGGTCGGCCTGCAGACAGAGCCTCATGCCCGCCTACAATTCCCACCCCATTGCGCACCACCCCACGCAACCTCCCCCCCCGGAGATCCACGTACGAGGTCAACTTCGAGTACGATTTGCTTTAGACTGTACCCCTGTCCCTCTTCTTTTATCTATCACACGTCCACCACCGCTTCTCGATAACCACATTCCATCCTCATCTCCTGCAACTCTCAGAATGCCCTTCAACAAACTTCTCTGAGGCCCATCGCACAGCCCATGACTTCCCCCATGCCTTTCCCTCTCGATCGTCACAAAGTTATCAACCCCTGTTCCCTGAAGTCCTTTTAATCGTTGGCTCTTCATGCCTCGGAACTTACAAGTCTCGCGTGGCTTCCCTCCTCTTTCATCATCCTTGTCGATACGATGCCTCTCCTTTCTCTCCCCGAGCGGTTGTAATCTGCTTCATCTACTGAGCACCATCTCCTACACCCCGGTCGTGTACGACGTTGGTCTCAGGTTGACAAATCGATCGACGGCACATAATTTTGCTTCTCATCTTCCCTCTTCCCTATGTCCCCTCCGTACCCCACGCAGCATTCGGAAGGCAACCCGACAGTGCGTAAGAGTGATTCGCCGGTTTTGTTCTATGTTGACAAAACTCGATCTGTGCTGTTTCGATCATGCCTATTACATCCATGGTCCACCCCTTCTCACAGCCTTCGCATCACGATCCAGCATCAACAGCAACTGCCACAAGTACAACACAAGACGTGGCCACGCGCTTCTCGGGCATGACAACAAAAACCGTGTTCCCTTGTTTTAGTATCTAAGCAAAGCAAAGTTTCGCTCATCCTTTTAGCCTGACCAAACTCGATGCGTTTGTGGCTCGACTGTGTACTTGCTCTATCTCCTTTTCCAAAGTTTGGTGCTGTCACAGTTTCTTCGGCCTAGCTGCAGTTTTGCAAATCTGGGAACTGCCAAATCAGTCTGCCTGTCCCGACTGACAAAATATTCTCTCTCCCCACACACAGGCAGTCTTTTGTCCCCGTTTCTGTAGTGTATACGAGAGGTGTATATACTTATCGGGCAGCGCCCTCTCTTGATCATCCTGGGTTCCTTCTTACTTCCTTTCTTTCTTCTCTTCCGCTTCTCTTCCTATTGTCGCACCTCTTTTTTCCTCCAGATTAAGTTTTCTAAAACGTCTACTGATTGAACGTACAACTTGCCTCACATCACACTATTTCCCTTTATAGGCCAAGCCTTCTCGAAAAAACACCACCATTGCCACTCTTTCCATGGCTTCCCCAGGCCACAACCGGCGGAGATCGAAAAATCACAGCCGAGAAGCCAGCCTTGATATATCATTGGAAAATACAGTTCAGAACAAGTCCATGCAGGTACGAATCAAAGCATCACTTTACTCACACGATTTTGCACGAGAACTTGCTAACAACACCTAGCCATGCGATCTGAACGGCTTCATGGACTATCTCTACTATGTGGAGCGCCGTGCCGAGAACTTACAGTTCTTTCTATGGTATTGTGATTACATTGAGCGTTGGAGTCGGCTTCTGCCGCAACAACGGCAGCTAGCTCCCGTATGGGGTCCGGTAGAGGCTGCAGAAGCCGCCCAGGAAGAAGCAGAAGCAGCAATAGCCACTGCTAATGCATCCATTGTCGATACGGTACCAATGCCTAAAGCATCGATACATCTACCACCACCAACGGTCTCTGCCAAAAGCAAGCAACACGTCCTACACAGCCGAGGACCTAGCTCGAGCAGTAATCGGAGCCATGGTAGGCAAAATCTCAGCATCGACACCGGCCTTACGGACTCTCCCTACGGAGCAAGTGGCCAGTATAAACCACGGACCAACTCTGTGACCAGCACAGCGACGGCAGCGTCTATTTCCTCCATGGCTAGCGTTTCCTCACAACTCTCCACATCTTCACGCCTGGCAGCTTCGATCCACCAACGGTCCGATAATGCCAAGTTAACAAATATCCTCACGATTCTCGAAAACCTTCCCGAGGCATCAGAACCCATATCAGCTGTCGAGGCACCAATGCCAAAGCATGGATCATCCCGGTCTGGTGAGATCAGCCCATCCATGGTGTTACCTCGTGGTGTTTCTTCGACGCCGATGGACTGGCAGGAGGTGCAGCCTGACTCACTGCAGCCGTTCCGTGACGAGCTTGGCCTTGTTGTTCGGCATTACATTGCCGCCACGGGCGACCGTCCGCTCCCTGACCTATTCCCACCCGAGCGTGATGCCTGCCTTCGAGCCGCAAAGCGCACCACCCACCCATCTGCACTTCTCCCAGCCTTCTTAGCAGCCGAGTCGGCCCTCCGGGAACAGTCGTTCCCGATGTTTGTCCGCAACTGGTGTATCGGCAATATCGACAAGCGCTCACCGCGTCTGGTATTTGTGCAAATCATGGCATTGGTTTTGTTCCTCGTTGGTGTGGCTTTGGACATCATCTTGATCCTGCTCGGGGGCGGTGGCAAGAATAGCTCCTCGCCTTCCAGGATGATGGTAGACTTGACCATGAGCCTTCCCCGGCTAACATGCCTGGTCATTTGGTGGCCGGCACTGACAGTACTACTGGCGGCATGGCGAAAGATTGACTTGCTTCTGCACTTTCGTGGTCAGCGGTTGCTACGTCCATGGGAGATCGAGGACGACGACGATGTCGACGGAGATGACAACGAGGAGTCTCGTTCTCCCATGTCTACCTACTCGATTGATCTGGAAAAGGATATGGCGGGACGGAGCGGCAGCCACAGTAGTAACAGCCAGAAGCAGTACCATCGTGGCCACCGTCACCAAGCATCCACCAGTTCCACGTCCAGCCGTATCGATCCTCTCCGCAAAGCTAGCCTACAGGCCCTAGGTCCACGCAACGACCCTGACAGCGAGCCATGGGCCCGTCGGCAGAGACGGACGCCATTTTACCGCCGCCTGATTTCTGAGCTCCGGCCGACAAGCAGTACCGGGCTAGGCAGCCGTACAGTGGCCGTGCAACATGCAGGCGTGCGGGCGTTGCAGAACCGAGCTGTGTGGAGTGCTGTACTCTGGGCCGGTCTAGCATCAATGTCATTGACAATTGTTTCGCTGTTTATTCCGGGGCGGGGGATGTAGACTTTACGTTTACTTTATTTCGTTTTTTTGAGAGGGGGTTACTTTGATGATACCTAGATGGTCTTTCTTTGTATATTTTCTTTGGCCATGCGATTTATACCCTTGAGGCTGGTCCTGATCTGTGCACGCCGACTGACAAAAGCCCTTTATCGTTTTTAAATTTGTATTTTATGATATTATTCTTTTTGTATTTTTAGAACCAATTCTTGGGGGCTCTCTTTGAAAAAAAAAAGGGAAATCTAAAAGAACCGTATGCATTGACAGGGATGGGAACACAAGCATAAAAGGGTACCAGGCGGTACAATTATTTGGATATGTTTGTTTCTATTGTTCTATGCTTCCTCTTGGTCGGGCCGCCAACTGCTCCTTTCCAACGTATCGTGTATGCTAAGAAAAAGAAGAAAATAGACGGGGTATTGTATATGTACACATGCATGTTTAGTACAAGAAAATGAGAAACAAAAAAAGATATGTACAGAAATATTAAGAAACGTAGTCAAAAAGAACAAGACAAAAACAATGCAGAATGAAGACGAGTGACCAAGAATAAAGAGACATGGTCAAAAATATGACACAGCGCGATACCACTCATGCAAGCGGTTTACAGCCACAATGTAAACACCATCATGACACCGACCAGGGCGGCACCAGCAGCCGTGAACTCGCGGTTGAAAACGCTCAGGCTCTTAGGCGAGAGCGATGAAGCCGAGCTCTTGGCTGAGCTAGTGGCGCCAGACGAGGTGCTGGAGCTAGGACCGGTGGCCGTCTTGTCTGCAGCGGCACCGGTGGCAGTGACCGTGGCAAGAGTGTAGCTGGCGCCGCCGCCGCTGGCCTTGCTGCCAGCAGCAATGACCGAGCTATCGAGGGTGGGGATGGGCACATTGCCATCGATCTCCCAGCCACCAGCAGTCGAGGCCGGGCAGTCACGCGTGGACACCGAGTTGGTGTTGTAATCCGCGCTCTTGACGCCAGTGGGATGGAGGGTGGCCCACTGTTTCTTGAGGTTGGCAAAATCGGGGGTTATGGGCTTGGGGGTGCCGCTGCGCGGCGCGTCGTCAGAGGCAGAGCCGTCGCCGTAGGAAATGAGGCCGTAGTTGTTGGCCTCCTGGATCCACTCGTAGACAATGGCGCCGCACCAGTTGCTGTCCATGTCCGGGCCGAGGATGGAGGCCTGGTCCTCAAACAGGCGGGGGCCGGGGACGTTGCAGCCGGTCTCGGAAAAGAACAGGGGTACCGGGAAGTTGAGGGCCTGCTTCTCGAGGCTGGCGTAGCCCGACGTGGTGAAGGACGAAGGATCGCACCACTCGTAAGAGTTGAGGGAGAAGAAGTCAATGTTGTCCACCTCGTTGCCGCCGCAGGTGAGGTAGTCCTGGAGCATGGGCCGCAGCTCAGCAATGTCGGCGGCAGAGTAGCCAATGGGGATTTTGCGGTAGCCCTTGGAGTCGCGGTAGGCCTTCATATCGTGCGCGGCGGCCTTGACGTACGGCGCGGCAATGGACTGGTTAGTGAGGGCGATGACTTCGTTACCGACAAAGAAGCCGAGAACGTTCGTGTAGGAGGAAAAGGTATCCATGACGGCGGCAAAGTGGCCGAATTGTGTCCCGTTCCAGGACGGGACCGCCATGGTCTGCAATGTTAGAATATGGTAAATAAAGTTATATTGTTCAGAACAGCCCAGGGTCAACGTACCGGATCCATTATGTAGGTGTTAAAAGTATCGAGGTCGATCAAGGTGTAGATGCCGGCCGAAGCAAAGGCGCTCATGCAGCTGTCATGGTTGGCGGTCGGGTCGACGTGGTAGACTCGGATGGTGTTGGTGCCAAGCGTCTTCATAAGTTCCACGTCGCGGGCGCATTGGTCGCCGTCAATGAGAGGGTCGTCCTGAGAGAGCTGGTAGGCGATGCCTTTCATAAAGAACTGAGAGCCGTCCTCGTTAAAGAACTTGTTGCCGACGACGGAGACGGGCGCCAGCGTGGAAGAGGCGGCGTTGACCGAGGCAGCGGCGGCCAGAAGCGCGCCGGACACCGTTGTGAATCTCATGTTGACGGAAGAAGATAGAAAAGAAACGAGTGGAAGCTGGTGAGGTTGAAAAGGGAAGCGAATGTGACAAAAGGCGACCAATTGTGAGGTTGCGTAGACAGCACAAAAGCCGAACGAGAGAAAAGAAGTAGTGAAGACTAGCGAGAGTATCGAGAAGATGTCCGAATCGAAGTAGATCCTTATCCTTGAGTCCGGGACCTAGAGCTCAAATAGCGAAAGGCGTCGAAAGTTGGTTTTGGGTGAAAGATAACGAGTGGCACAGAAACTGATTTAAAGCACGTCGCAGACAAACAAATTTCAAAACCCCCGTGTACCGAAACAAGACGGACAATCTGCAACTTGGTGATGCGTGCAACAAACAACGGGAGAACGGACGACGAAGGAAGGAACAGAAAATGGAAAGAGGGAGGCAAAAGATTAAAAAACAGGAGATGGAAGCCCAAGAATAGAAGGAGGTAACAACCACAATACGACGCACGGCAGACAATACGCCATACAATAACACAAACCGGAATGCATTGCTGTTGGCAAAGCAAGATCCACCTCCATAGCAAAGAGGGCAGGCGCGAGGCATGCTTGTTTTGTGGGAATTTTCCTCCGTATTTGGTGTGCTCGAGGTTTTTGGGTAGTATCTCGGTCTTGTTAGCGTGGACCACAAAAGGAAACGACCAAGGGGCAAGACACAGGAATGGGGCTCCTTCCCACTTGAGGATGCACTAACGTCACAGAAAGTGACGCGGGGGCAAAAGGACCGTGGCTTTGTGCTGCCTTCAGTGGCTGTTGCCGTTCTGATTTGTTCTTCTGCTTCTTTTGTTTCCTGGCACGGAGGCAGGTGGCAGGAGCTTCTGCCCCTGCCGCCGCCCCATTGATTGGTGTCGCTCTTGGCGGGAAGCAGGAAGCGTGGAGCACAGCGTCCAGTCTTAAAAGTGGCCAGGCCAGGGCCTCATTTATCGCCCATCGAAAAGGGGCCAGATATCGCACTGGTAATGGTACACCAGAACGCCTGCATACGCACAAACTTGAGGCGTGGTAACCCGTAATTGTATTATGAAAGGAGATGGACATCACCTTTACTTCCAACAGCCGCCGGAGCGTTCCTTCCTGCCAGGTGCAAACAGCCACGTCTAAGTCCCTTGAGCGGCAGTTGCCTAGATCGTATGCTGATCAGATGCAGCTACAGAGACAAGAGGGCCCGGAGAATGAGGTACAAAGAATACAAGCGGAAACGAGAGGCATTTACGCGTACTAAACCTTTGTTCTGAAAAGTTTCGTTTTCAACCGGTTTTCTACCTAGAGTTGATTCGATTGCGAGCACTGTTTTTGTTGAATGTGCAAAAAACCGGGTCACTCCTACTGACTGTCAATGACTACATTGTGCATGAACGAGCCACTGGAATATAAAGTATCGGAATGCGGGTAAAAACATACAAAAGCTACTTTGTAGACCGAGTTTTATTCTTGAGACCCCCTTTTTACGCCACTCGTAGCGCCTTCAGAAAGCTGCACTCGCTGCACACTTTTTTTCAGGCCCCACCCAGCCCTTGTGCCTTGCTTTAGCGCAGTCTGACAGTGGTGGAGACCCGCTGATAACAAAACATGCGAGACACACACACTCGCCTTTCACGACGCTGGGTTTTTTTTTTTGTGAAAATAATTCAAACGTGACTTTGTCGGCGATGTTTGCGTCAAAACGTTTGGTGAAAATGTGGGACAATTGTGCACTTTGCTACTGTCGGCTTATACCGCAACTAAGGATCTTTTATGCCGTGCCTCTACCAACAAGTACAGATTAAACAATGTTTTAAATGTCGATACGGCCGACTCACGAGCGTTTTCTGACGAACGACTATGAAGACAAGTGCTGCACATATGTAGCAGGCCGGTTGTGCAAGATGCTGTCCCACGCGGGTGCGCACATCGACTCGTCCTTTCATCTTGTTCTGCAGAAATCTGGTTGTCGTGTTATTCTCTTTGTCGTTTGTTCGATACTTGCTGAGTACGGAGTACGTCGTCTAGTTGTGTAATATTTTGTATGACCTTCTCAACTTTCTTCAATGGACCGTCTGCTCCGTAATATGGGGTTGCAGAGCAGGGGTGTGGGTGGGGGATCTATCAAAGAGCGCGCTGATCATGGTTACTTTCTGTTGATTTTGGTGCATTTTTGTATTAGTTTCTAATTTCACGACGACATGGAGTTCGGAAAGGGGGGGCTGCGTTGATGTCACCTACACGGTGCTGATGGCCGAGCTGCTCTTCCAATTCTATTCTCGTATTTCGACTTTCTCCGCACTTCCAATGGCCAGTTAGACGTTCATTCAACGGTGTATGAAAAAGCTTGGGGCCTGTACTTTAAGATTTGCTTTCTTGGCAGGGCCACTTCCTATTTTGTCCTATCTTTTTGGATGTGAGTATGTACCGATTTTCTTGAAACTCGAATACGAGGTCTGAAAGGCTTCATTCTGATATTGATAGAATACAGATGGTCATAGGAAATGCAAACAACAAAATAGGCAAAAGATCGAAAAGTTCAAATCTAGTCAAAACACCACCAACTCCATGCCGTCCTATTCGCGTCAAGATATCATAAAATAAATCCAAAGAAAGTATTCCTGCCAGAGGGTTGCCGATTCGGGGCCTCATATTCATTCGTACATCGCACACTACCTCATTGTTGCCATTCTCATGCCGCATACACGGGCGAATTCCATGACTGCCGCACCTTGTCACGGATTTGCAGATTGCGGATTGCCTGCAAGCCGTTGGACAGGTCGAAGCCGCCGCCCTTTGCACCATCTTTGATATCTTTGATGCCATCTTTGCTGCTGGCCACACTGCCGGTCTCGCTCTCCTCTTCGAGGATCACGCTGGCACCGCCGCCGCCGCCACCGGCACCGCCCACGCCAGCCACACTACTCCGAGCACTTCCACCCGAGCCGCTGTCGTTGCGGGCGTGGTGCACAGCGGCACGCCGGCCGCTCATGCTCCGTTGGTTGGCACTGTGATGGTTGTTGCTGAGGCTACCGTACCCGTAGTTGAAGCTGCCGGTACGCGACGGACCGGCCGCCGGGCTGACGGCGCCGCTGTTGCTACTCCAGCTGTAGCCACCACCACCACCTATTAGCGACGTGGACGTGGGTGACATGGCTACCATGGCCGTCGGTGACACAGCCCGGCTGCTGTCGGACGTTGTGTGGGTGCCGTTGGTCGGCATGATGAGGCGTGGTGAGTGTGAGTAGCTGCTGCCGTAGTCCCCTGTGCCGCCAGCCCCATAGCTTCCTGCGCCTGTACCACCGTATGAGTAGTAGCTGCCACTGACGTCGCCTGCGCTGTTGGCCGTCACCATGCCCATATCCACGCCGGCGTAGCTTGTGTAGTCCATCCAACCCATATTAAAGCCGCCGTACTCATGCACGCAGTGCGGTTCCGAGATCCCACAGTGGTCGCGCAGGATCTGGTACATGCGCGCTTGAACATCGTAGGCCGAAGGACGTTCGCTGGCGTGCAGCGCCATCATACGCTCGACGACATGCAGCATGGGTGCGACACCGGCGAGTGTTCCATCGCTATCCTCGGAGCCTGCCTTCGTGGACCGCTTCTTGCCAAGAGAGGAAGCGGCATCGCGCGCAAGGCCGGTCATCCAGCTCTCTACCTGGCCGAGATTTTTGTGGAAGGACGAGTCAAGCACGGCACCACCGCGGCCCGGTGTCTTGTGTTTGGCGGCACGGTGTGTGGCAAACGACCGTGTCTGGCGCTTGAGCATGAAACTCAGCAGCTCGAGAATGATACAGCCGAGGGAGAAGACATCGGCCGCCTGCGGGTTCAACTGAGGGATGGGTACGTTTGAGCCACCGTTCACGTTGGATGACGAATAGTAGCCGTCACCGCCACCGGCACCGCCGCTCATTGTGTTGCTTCGGCTGATGGAGAAATTGGCCGAAGCGCCCACCTGGAACGCAAATCCCGAGGCAGTTGTCATGTGTTGATCAGGCGACATGGAGAGCCCCAGACCTACGTTCTCACCACTGTTGTGCCGGTGTCGACCGCTCGTCATTCCACTACCGATGGCACTGTCACGGCTGCTGCTGCTGCCGTAGACGCTGCCGGCATACATGCTCATGCCGGCACCGCGACCACCAGAACCACCCTCGCCCGTCAGAGTGCTCTTGCGACTACTGCTGCCACTGCTTCCACCTCCACCAACACCACCGCCGCCTCCACTGCCGCTCCCGGATGGCCGATACCACTGCTCGGGCGCCGCGTAGTCGTACGACTCCTTGTCAAAGGATGCTTTGTCGTGGCTGGACCCACTACTGTCCATGCCAAAGTGCGTAAAGTCGGAAAAGAAGATGTGGTTGTCGTTGTTGTGGTGGCTGAAGAGGACCGTCGATGGCTTGATGTTGCCGTGTGACAGGCCCCGGTTGTGCACAAAGCACAGCGTGTCCACGAGACAGTGGATCCAGTTGAAGACGAGACGGCGGCGATCAAGTTTGGCAAGGGCCTTGACCGGTGCCGGAGTAGTTGCCAAAAAGGACTTGAGGCTTCCCTCGCCGGCGGGCGTAAAGAGAACGTACCCATAGCCTTGGTGGACGTACGAGGTAAAGTACGATACGAGGTGGTCGTTTTGCACCGACTTGATGCTGGTGACTTCGTACTGGAACTCGTCGAGCGTGACATAGCCGTACCCATACGCCGAGCCGGCAATGGGTGCCAGTGGGATTCGCCGGCGAGCAAAGACCATGCCCGGGTAATTGGGCAGCACGACGCGGTCGCCACCACCGGGCAAACTGCTGCTGCCACTGCCAAGCCCACTCCCAGAACTGCTGCTGCCTGTGAGTCCGCTCCCACTGCCGCCGCCAGGTGAACCGCTACCGTCGCCGCCTATGCTGCCACTGCCACCAGGGCTCCGGTCCACCAGGTCTAGCGGAACGACCTCCATGTCGTCGTATATCACAACCTCGTCGCTGCGCTCCAGAGGCTTGAGCAGGTAGTAGTACTGTCGCTGGTGGAACTTGCGATCGAAACGGGCATCACGGTTGGGTGTCAGCGCCAGCCGTTCGACGTGCTCGCGGGCAATGGGCAGGTCTTCGTCGTCCCAAGAGTCGTCTATCACACCAAAAATTTGGTCAGGCACGTGCAGGTCGACGAGGATCAGAAAGATCTTCTTGGCCTTCTCGTCGATCCACTCCCAATATGTGCCGTCGGTGAGGCCATCGCCAAAGGCCAGCGGCCGGTCCAGGCGTTCGATTTCGTCGGGGAGAAGGTGCGAGCATACGAATTGGCGCGTGACGGTACGCTCGATGCGATTTGCGTCGTACCATACCATTGTGGTTGCTGTGTATATGTGTGTGGGGGAGCGTGCGTCAGTCTGGAATAAAGGCGCGTCGACAAAATCGAGGTCAATATGTATGCTGGAGAAAACCTGTCCGCGTGAATGAATGCCGTAAGTCTATTTGCACGGGCATTTGGATGTATCACATCCCCTTTTGATGCATGGCTGAGGAGAGGACTGCAGAGTAGGGGTGAGAGAAGATGTTGTGTAAGTGGGTAAATTTGGCTTGATACTGGGAGAAAGATGGCACAAAAGGGGACGAGAAGAAGGAGAGCAGAGAGGGGGAGAGGGATGACGAGTCTTTTGACCCTCTCCGGCCGTTGACGTTTATCTACGACGAACAACCGGGGACAATAGGACCCGGATGGAAGGAGGCCGAAGAAGGCGGAAAGAGCCAGGCGACAAGGGTGGCAGCCCCAAAGAACAAGAACCATGCGACTCTCTGGAATGGGGGGAGAGTGGAGGAGGAAGGAGCGAGTAATGGAGGGAAGGAGCCAAGGACCATAAACGGACTGTGAAGATGAAAAGAGATAAAAAATGAAGGAACAGCCCAATTAAGAAAATGGAAGGAAAGTACGAAACGAAAGGGAAGAAAGAAGCGAGAAAGTACGACCCAAAAACCAACCAACCGTCGCAAAACCGTTTATCATGCTGGGACGCCCAGCTTACCCCATTTCTGATATATTCCCTGCAGGTGCACCACATCCACCACACATGGCAAAAAAGCCACGCGCGTTCTTTTATGAGTTTGTCCTGCTCGAGCCTGCGTCCGGCACACCTACGCCGGCATGCACATCAAAGCAAATATAAGTCCTGCCCGGCATTGCTGCTTTTCCTTTTGCCCCGTTCTTCCCTTTCCGTCGTTCCCCACCGAACCCTCTTACCGGGAAGACATGATAGGCATGATCTTGTCCTGGGATGCCTGCTCCTCCCGGGGCCGAGCTAAGGCTCAAAAGATGGGCCACAAGGTGGTCAATGAGATAGGGAAGACAGAAATGAAGGAGCGACATGAGTGGTGGGAAGGAGGAGTAAACATATGAGATACAGTTAAGATGCAATACAACATAGTTGGCCCCAATGGCAAAGTGCGATAACATGGCTCCGGTACGAAAGAGGACATGTGGACGCACCGAAGAAGGCAGCTGGTGTTGAATAGAGGAGGTAAATTGGTAAATATCTGAAGGTTTTCTCCATGTATTCATGGTAATGCTGTAGAATCATCGATGCAACGAGGCGGAGCTTTTCTGTTTTCTGTCTTTCGAACATAAACCTCTCTTTTACAGTATCTCCGGTATTGTCGTTGCTTTTCAGGACGGAAAACTCAAACGATTGGGGTTAAGCAAAGCCAAAGTGTGTCCCTAAACCCCGGCAAAATATTTCTCTTTTTTTTTCTTTTCTTTTTTCTTTTCTTTTTTTGGCTTCCATGCCTTTCCAAGTTTGCACTTTTTACTGCGTATCGATGCTTTTCGAGATAAAGAGCAAGGGTTGGAAACAAAACGACTAACAAACAAATGGACGTCACCTAAGAAAGGAGGGCTGCTTTAGTCTGTGATTGGCCCATGAAAGTTAAAGATAAACGACTCGAGGCTTCCGAAAAGACAAAATGGTCGCACAACCCACTTTGCATGGCCTGCCCCCCCAAATCCACTGGTCCTAATTCTCCCCAGGTTCCAGCTATCCAGAGATAAGGAAATCGACGGCCATTTGACGACCAATTTTTTTTTTACAACCCTTTTCTTCAGCCGTTCACCGTCCCAATGTCGACAAAGTACCAAAGTACATGAGGCTCCTTCTTGACATGGTGGGCGACGCTCCCCCTAGTTGTTTGGCGCAATGGAAGGAGCAATGTAATAATACCTCTTGAAAGTCTCCTCGCCTTTATTCATTCCTTCGCTGACTTCCGACTCTCTTCGCTTCCAAAAAGAGCGCGGGATGAGTGGGGAACGAGGACAACAAGAAAGCGACCGAGTGACACGCGACCCGGGATGGAACCTGGAAGGGGGGTTCAGCCTATCTTCCGTATCTTTTAGTATGGCCGTTGAGCGAAGCAGGGACAAGCCCTACAGCTGTCTACGCCCATTTGGCTCAGGGGCAGAAGAGTAGAAGCAGCTGACGAGAGCCACAGTCTGGGAGCATGGATGCTTTGAAGACTGTTGTCCCCGCGCACAAAAGAAAACAAATTTATCGTCATCGTCGTCAACACCCAGTTGACTTGACGCTGTCATTGATTCAAGCCTCTTTGTCGTCCTGCTTTAAAGCACGGCTGGAGCCGCGAAACCGCCCCATCATGGCAGTTGGGATGGGCCGGGCATAGTATCCATTACGTACTCAGATGCTCTGCGAATGGACAGACTGGCGACGCAACTTGGGCAGGTAGGATAGCAGATCCGGGTCAGCCAACGTCGCAAAGTATGTCGTACATTTGTATTACCTACCAACAGACCGTGCGATTCGGGCAAGCATAATCGACGGCAATATTGCAACCGTAAAGTGAACTTGAAGAACGCAACGAGATTATATTGTGTGCCGTGTGCCTCGGTGAGAGATAACCATCCACAAACCTGCGTTTTTTCCCCCGTCCTGTTTCCGGTCGTCCAAAGGGCAGCTGTTGGTGCCCCCCACTCATCGACCCTCGCTGCTGTGTCTCGTCGATGGTGGCTTGTCCTTCTTGACCTTTCCCATGACTATTGCATTCCGGCTGTCGGGCCCACACTGTAGATGGGGCATTGTTTCTTGTCCAATTCTTTGGCGAAAGAATGGCCAGCACCTGCAAGAAAAGTAAGAACGAAACAAATAGGGTGTGAGGCTAAAGAAGGATGCTGCTGAAATAGACCGCGAGGCGATAGGTGTTTGTTCGAACCCGAAAGGCAGCTGCTAGAGTGGGGGGAGACCAAGGGCGGCACACAACAGCACACACTGAATACCAGGCAAGGGGAGACTGGCCGATGTCACGGAAACGGGTGACCAAAGGCGGAGACCAAGAGAACAGGAAAAAAAGTGATAGACAGGCACGACGTTCTCCGTACATAAACCATGGTAGACGTGGCTTTTTTTTGGTTGGTAACGGCAAGGGCGATTAGGGACATGCATAACGAAGCAGTAGTTTTATACGCAGGCGACAGAAAGAGGGCCAAAGCATGTGAACACAGTATGCAGGTGAAATGTGTTCGTGCAAGTGCTTGTAGACAAAAGTCTGTGCCACCAGGGTGTCGAATATATCTCCCTCCTACCCATCCACGACTATGGACCACATGAGCATTCTATTTTCGGTAGAAGTACGATAGTTGCGCCGAAGATGAACGAGTGCAGGCGATACAGGGCCAGTGACGGCCAGAGTATCCACGACTGCGTCATAGGGACACCACATCGACGATCATCTGGGAGCAGTCTTTGCAGGATACATCAGTAAATAAAATGATGAATAAAAATGAAATTAAACGCCAGCAGCCACGCCGGGACTGCGCTGTGAGAAGATGGTTTGTCGCCAAAACCTAAAACTATAAAAGAAAAAGCCTGCCTGATGGGCCACGACTTGGGCCTCTCAGCATGGCCAGTCATCCCCACTCCCATAAACAGTTCCTAATAGTACAGACTTACTAATAAAATGAAAATGTGAGAAAAGAGAGTGGCAGAGGGGTTGCAAGGGAAAGAACACAAATGTAATGCCAGGAGGGAGAAACGCCAACCAAGAAGCTCCTCCACCATTCGTCTCCAGAAGGGAACCCTTTCCAAGTATAAAGAGAATAACGAACAAACGACAAATGTGGTATAATAGAGGTAGTCATACAACAGGGCAGAGAATGAAAGAATGAGAAAGTAAGGGGAAAAAAAGAATAAAGGCCAGCATATAGAAACACACTGATCAACGGTGTGCTGCCGTTCGATGCTTGCTCCACTAGATACGCATCGAGCCAGTCATCGACGTCGGCCGCGAGTTTTCGTCGGGCGACGTGTTGTCCATGTCGGCACTATTGTTGCTGCTGCGGTCATCCCTGCCAGCCCGGTCCGTGTCTTGGTCTCGGCCCTGGTCGTCTGCGCTGCTGTTGCTGGTGGCACTTCCCCCGCTGTTGCCGCGGTCATGCTGCCGGTGTCGGTGCAGAACAGGCCGGTCTAGATCACGTTCACGCTCTCTGTCGCGCTTTGGTTGGCGCAAATTCCACTTCTTGTCAAGAAGCGACACCAGCCGCTCAAGCTTCTCATCCAGCAGGCCGTCAAGCTCCTCGCTCATCGCCTTACTGCGCGTGGCCCGGTCGCCAAGTGCAGCAAACGTCAGCCGGAGTTCCTGGTCCAGCTCCACCAAGACGTCCTGTGCAATGGGGTCTGTCGAGGCAAGGCGTTTGCGGTACGCACGCAACTGCCGGCATGTCTGTTCCGTCGCCATGTTGAGGCTGCCAAATCCGTACGAACTGCGGATATTGCTGGCGCTACTCTTCTTGCGTATGGTGGCGCCGCTACCTGAGTTGATGTTGGTGGGTGTCGTATTTGTGCTGCTCATGGCAGGGAGGGACGGCCGCCGCCGGACCTTCGTCTTGGGACTGATCGGTATAGGTGGGCTACCCGAGGCACTTCCTGCCGATGCCCTCCTAGATGGCGTGTCTTCGATAATGGCATTAGCCGGGTTATTCAGAAGCACAGAGATCGGCGTGCGTGCTGCTGGCCCTGCGCCAGTAGACAAGTTGTACCGCGAAGACCGTCGGGAGAGGGACCGTGACGGAGACCGTTTGCCACTGGCGCTGCCGCCTCCACCGTTGACGCTGCTTGACGTGGATGGTCGCTGGAATTCGGCTAGCTCGGCTTTTGACAAAACCTTCCTGAGGGGTGGCCGCGAAGCTGTGGCAGATATGGTGTCTTTATGTGGCGATGGATCGCGGCTGATGGAAGAGCCAGGGGCAAGCTGTTCTCGTAGGTCCAGCGACCAGAACATGATGGTTCCGTCTGAGCCAACGCTCACTACCTTCCGACAACCACTCGAAAATGAGCTCGGCGCAGTCGATTTTGTTGGACTGTCCGTCTCCTCATCCTCTTCAATGAGGGCAACGCCATTGATGGCTTCAGTATGTCCCCATTCGCGGTCGAGGAACGCACCCGTGTTGGCGTCATAGATGCGCACCGACTTGTCGGTGTTCGATAGACCGAGCAGGAAAGGCGTGTCAGTGGAGATTATGTTCAAAGGCGAAAGAGGTGGTGAGAGTGGCATCCCGGTGGCTTGCGAGCCATAGGTGAGTGCGTCCAACAGAGCCGACTCGGAGCCGCCCTCGTCGATACACTTGAAGGAGCTCACAAGCCGGCTCGTGGTGAGATCATACTGGCAGATTGTGCGATCCAGGAGAGATACAAAGACCGTCCGAGCATCGGGCGACAGGGCCATCGACGATGGTGATGCTTTCAGTGTGATGACTCGCGCAGGTAAGGCGGCAATCACGTCTGGCTCATCCTCCTTGGACACAAGGTCATACACTTGAAGGGTCCGGTCAAAGGAACAGGTGATGACCTTGTCGTCGGGCGAGATGAGCACCTGCACCGCCTTTGCAGCAAACTCGAGTGTCTGGAAATGCTCCACCGTCCCGTCTTGCAGCCGGTGGAAGAGCTGGGCTGTCCGGTCGCGGCCGCATGTGGCCAGGAGCAGCTTCGAGCCCTTTTCAAAAATAGAAATCGATTGACAAACGGAGGCATGGGCCTTGGTCTCGAGTACCGTCTCTTTGGTCGCGAAATCGATAATTCGTAAGACGCCGCACCGGTCGGCCGTGACGAAGAGCTTTCCGCCTCGTGTGGCCCGCACGGCGGATAGCTGATTTGCTGGTTCGAGATCGTCTCCTGTTGCGTTCTGGTCGATCGGTACCTGCAGAGACGACTGTATTTCGCCGTCAACGTTCCATAGCAAGATGTTTCCGGAACTCGACCAGGTGAAAAAAGCGGCATCGGCTTCGTTCGGTAGCGTAAGGGCCTGGATGCCCAAGATGGGCTCTCCATGGCCCGGAATCGGTATCCGTTTCACGTGTGGTGCTGGATCCTCGCCGGGGACATGATCGGTGCCAGAGAAAATATCAATCGATTGCTTGGTGTCGACAGTGACAACGTGGCCAGTAAGAAAACCCATTGCAACCAAGCCGGTTCGCATCGACGGTACGGTAAATGACATTCGGCTTTGGAGACTTGGTGAGCTCATGGAAAGCGATGGTGTAGATGGGGCCGAGGGAAGCTGCGCGGCGCGTCGACCCTCTTGCAACATGTCCTCCAGGTCCATGGTTAAGGAGTGGCCTGTTTTACTGCCAAAGTACACGTGGTCATTTCGAACAGATACACAGTTCAACGCAAACCGTGTATCG
Source organism: Sporothrix globosa (assembly GCA_001630435.1). NCBI lineage: Eukaryota > Fungi > Ascomycota > Sordariomycetes > Ophiostomatales > Ophiostomataceae > Sporothrix > Sporothrix globosa. The sequence goes on from LVYW01000002.1 coordinate 1,782,094, forward strand.
CGAACACGAGTCAGCTTCATCTGCTTGTTGACTGTTTCGAGGAGGCATATGTCACCGGACTCCGAGCAGATTACAGCACCGCCACCGGGGAGTGGCGCCGCAGAAGTAAAGGTGGCCTCGAGCATCGATCCTAACAAGATGTTTCGTCCTGGTAGCGTTCTCTGCTGTGGCTGTGGCTCCTTCTGGGATTGATAGGCCGGCGGTGGTGTAGAGGCGTAGCCATCATTCCCGCCGTACCGGGCCTTTGTCGGTGATGTGCTCGTAGATACGCTTTCATCGATGCGCCAGACCTTGACGTGGCGGACGCCAAAAGTGACCAGGTTGTTGCTTTCTAGCCAGATCATGCCACGCACGTATGACGTGCAGCGGTTCTGTTGGAAGAGTTTTGCTGCTCCGGTACGTGGGTCGATCTTCCAAATATACAAAAATCCATCATTGGCGGCACCCAGCGAGGCCATGTACCGCGAGTCCGCAGACCAGGCGACAGCTGCCACACCAAAGCTGTGCTCGTTGATCGAGACGAGAGGGATGTCGGAAGATGTGTCGTCGAGATTGAAGATGAGCACCCGTGGTGCGTAGCCTGTCTCGCCAACAGCCAGAAAACGGCCATCACGGCTCAGGGACAGACATGTCGCCGACTTTATGCGCTCGCGCTGGGTCCAGGTCTTGCCGGAAGTGGGCGATTCGGCCCAGTCTGGTAGGCCGAAAGCGGAGTCGCGGTGGCTCGAACCGAGAGTCAGCCTGCTTCGGCTGTCGTTTGCTTTTGGGGTAGAATTTGGTGTCGAGGGTCCGTTGTTGACGGGAGAAACTGAGAAGACAGGAACGGCTGTTGGCCGCGCACGGTAGAAACGCTGCCTATAGTGATCACCGTATACGTCGACGACGACCACGGCGCCGCCAGCAATGTATGCAAAGCACGAGTTTACGGTGTCGAAACCGGTAGGAGAGGAGCAGGTAGAGCCAACTACTCGTTTTAGAGACAGGCGGGAGGGAGCGGATGTGTTTGAGGAGGCGGAGGCGGAGGTGGCGGCGGCGAGATCATTAATTGTTCTTGAGCGGATGGGAGACCGGGACATGCGGTTTATGAAGGGCGAGTTGGAAGGCGTCAGTTTGAGACGGTTGGATGGAGTAGATGCCATTTTGCTGCCATTTGAGGGTGAAAGAAGGCGTATGTTGAAGTGATATAGTTGATCGGGAATATGGATGGCAACTGTCGTCGACGGTAACGAGTATATGTCAAAATAATGTACCAGGGGAGAAAGGATACTCCCAAATGCTGCGTATACGCGTTAGCCACACTGTGGTGGACGAGTTTGGGTGGAAAGCAGCACAGGATACAAAAGTAAACAAGCCGGCTTTAGGGCGAAAGCTGGTGATGCGATGCAAACAGTCGAAACCAGACAACGGCGTAGCAGGGCGACAAACTTACAGTGAGTGAATAAATAATACAGAGCGAGTGAAGACGAAGACAAATGACAAGAGAGCGTGTTGTAACGAGCGACAGTCGATTGACGACAGAAGATAGACGGTGAAGACGCAGTCGACGACGAGACGGTGAAGACGCGACCGCTGGGTTCACGACGTCCCCAGGGAACGTAGGACCATCACGAAGCAGCGGCTAGGGCAACAGGTCGATGGAGGGGGAAATTTGTCCGAGTGGAAGTCGTCGAAGTAGTTTCTTTCGTCCGGTGAGGTCTGTTGATTCCTGATCAAAGAAATGTGTAAGTTGTTGAGCTGTCTGTGCTGTATCTCGCGATCGCTGGCGATCATTCGTCACAGGCGCCCCAGCTCTTTTGTCGATGTAACTGCCAAAAAAGAGAGAGTGCACAAAGAGACGGCTATCTGGTGGAAAGAATTGTGTCGGCACGAAAACGGTGATGAAATTGATCTCGCACGAGATGATGAGATTTTGGGTGTGGAATTCGTGTTGTGGATCTTATCGAGGCAGGAGCGAAGGGGGTGCTGCCCGGTTTGTCTTTGGTGTGCAGTTTCCTTTCGTCAATGGCACCCTGGCAAGTGAGAAGGAGGGTCAAAAGGATCGCGAGGCACCCCGTGCGTATCTAGAGGACAAGTACCGGTCGAAAGCAGAAGCAGACACGAGAAAGAATACGACGCAGACAACGCCCTGTTTCGCGAAAAGCTGAAATACGGTCGTTGCCCAGGATGCAAGCTGAAGTGCCAGGCAAAAGGCGCCAAATTAGACCACTCGTACCTGCCGCCTGTCGCTCTATTCAGTAATTACCCCTAGAATACGGAGTACAAACATAGTTATTCACTTCTTTCCTCGCTTTCACTCTGATCAGCAGCTCCATTCGACGTGGGCAGGGGTGAAGGCTGTGTGGGGAATACTAGCCGGTACTTTCCACTTTCCTATCGCAGTCGTTAAATTTTTTGTTTTCTTTTTGGGTTGGGAGGGCGACCTGAGTCGACATTTGCGCGGGGTGACAGCACCAAATCTTCTGCCCAAGCCGGCAAGCGTATTGCCTCTTTCGGCTTGGCTCCAGGGGAGGCCAGGCCTAATACGACGCTGGGATGATGAACCATCCAAAAGCTCTCAAGGCTCTTCAACGTCAAGTAGAGGAAAACCCGGGAAGAGGACTGCAGAGCGGCTGGTGCGTTTCTCTCCACCGCCTTCGCTCCTTCCCTTGCACCAGAGGTTCCGTTCTTGCGGGTCAATGCGGCGATCGCTTTTTAATCAACTCACGGCAGTCGCGTGAAAAGGGGCCCGACAAGGAAACAGCGGCCACAACCGACGAAAAGTGGCTGTTGAGGAAAGCACCTCTGGCGCATAAGTAGAGCAGAAAGCTCATGTCCTTGCTAACGGGCTCTTACAATTTAGCTTTCCCCGTATTATGCTTTTGACCACGAGAGTACGCAGTATTACGAGCCAAAATGCAGAACGCGAATTGCCCCATAACAGGGCTCAGAACCTAGAAACTCTCCGACAGACCACCTCAGGGCTGAGCTAGGAAAAGCCCGCTGAAAGCTCGTCTGCAAGGAAAAAGTGAAGCGCAGCGAAAGTGGTGCCAACCGGGTCTCGAGAAATACAATAGGGACGCTGCCAAAGGCTAGGCAAGACGTTGTAGCTTCCAGAGTGCCGATTCTCGAGGGATACGGGGGAAAGATGTCGGTATCTTTACGCAGTAGTCAGAACAGAACGGTTTTGCGGAACTGGCAGGGGATCCGAAATGAAATTGCGACCCTCCTTGGGACGAACTTTATGGGCTCGCCTGACCGGGGCATGGCTTCAGCACTCATTTCCAAGACGACTGTGATCTAGATCATGCTTGGTCCGGGACTGTGCAAGAAAGGGCCAAGGTGTGATATGCAGCTCTGTCTTGAGCCGGGCCCTAGCTTTGAGAGATGCGCATTGGGCGACATTGTTTGTTAGTTGTGATATGAAAGCGATATGGGCGCGTTTGTTTTCTGGCTCCTCTGATTGCAGGATTATTTGTAAGACACTTTCGACAACAAAGCCCGAATGATTCAAGACGAGTACGAGTATGTTGTACACAGGCTTTACGCGAGGCGAAGCGAGATGGCTGCATTAGGTACGAGATACACTACGAGGTTCAATGGTTGACCGCGCGCTGGCTGTGCTGATCGTAACCCATAAGGACGCTTTACCGTGTACCTCAGAATGCACTCAGGGTATGCATCTCTACGCCGTACCCTTCTAAACTTTGGGGAGGCAGTGTCTTTCACGTTGGCTCTCATGGAACGTGTGCGCAATGAAGATGAGATGTATTTGCTTCGTAATTAATGCCGTCAAAATTGCACATATGCAAAATATAAATCAGGGGTATAAATATAGTAAGAGCGTGGAGGTTGGATATAGGTTTGCGTTTCTGGTGTTGTCTTGAAACCCCTCGAAGGCTCACTCATCCGTCAAGTCCTTGTCGTCCTTGCCGCTCCGTCGCAGCCTTGCCTGGCGACCAGGGCTCTGGCTCCGCGTGGCTTTGCGGAGGGGCTTCTCCTGCTCGGGGGTGAGCAGCACAGAACGCGACGGCGCGTCCACATCTTCGCTGCTTTCAATGGCTCGCTGCATGACGTCGGCGGATGGGACACTCTCTTCGCCATAGATACCGTCTTCAGACAGGCTGGCCTGGAAATTCTGCCGGTTCTGACGTGTCTGGCGCAGGATGTGCCGTCGTGACGTGGTCGGATTCTGGTTCAGAATCCGCCGCCGGCCGCCCGACCACGATGACGGCTCCCGCATAATACCCTCGGCTTGCCAGCGCTTCGGCGGCTTGCGGCCCAGCTCGGCCCAGCGCGACCATACCTGCTTGCCGCGCTCGAACCAGCGCATCTGGCGATCCTCTTCCTCCTCGGGCGTCGCCTGCCACTTGCTCCTGAGGATGCGGCGTATGGCTTCCGGCGAGACCTTGAAATGGCCGGCGAGGGCGGCAGTGGTGTAGACCTGTGGGAACCTGCGGTGCAGGGCGCGGATGCCCTCAAGTGCGTCAGGGGACAACTTCTTGCGCGGGTTCCAACCATCAGGAAACTTTTCACGCAGCGCGTGTTTCTGGATCTGCCACGGCTCCGGGCGCTTGGGAAGCGGCCGGGGTTTGGTCTTCGACTCTGCTGTATCCGGGGACGGCTTGGCGGGCATGCCATCTTTGGGGCCAATCGGCGCAGCAGACATGACCTTTGTCTTTGGCTTTGACGGCGTAACCTGCGCAGCCTGCGTCGCAGCACCGCTCGCAGCACCGCTCGCAGCACCGCTCGCAGCGGCCTTTTCGAGCGCCCGCCGCTCTCGCCGAATATCTTTCTTTGCTTGTCTTTTTGCCTCCTTTTCCTCCATTAACTTCTCCAACTTGCTTTTCTTTTCCTTCTTTTCCTTCTTCGGCTTGAGCTTCTGAACCAATTTCGCTGCTTCGGCTGGATCCACCGAACCTTTTGTCGCCCCTGCCACTGCCGCTGCAGCTTCCGCGGCCAGTCTCGCAGCCTCTTGCTGTCTGCGTATTCTTTTCCTCATATTCTTTCCCGGCCTTGTATCGGACGCTTGTTCGCTGACTGGCAAGGGGGGTGTCGTCGCACTCGCGTGCTCCGTCTCCGCGTCGTCGGTCACCGTCTGTAGCGACTGGACATTGTTGTCCCTCGGGGGTGCAGAGGTCGCAGTGTGCGCTTCGGTCTCGCCTGTATGCCTCTCAACTATCGTATTTAGGTGCTCTTCGCTGGCGCTGCCAATGTCGCTGGAAGTAGTCTCGATCTTCTCGGCCCACTGTGCATTGTTGAGCAGTTTTCGCGACATATGGAATGTCCGAGAGGCTGTCGTCGAATGGAACGGCGACACGGACGGTCGGCGTGCCGTTGTTGTAAGCAACCGCCAGTGCCGTACAGCTGCCGTCGGCACTCTGGTTGTCGTCGCTCGTGTAGCAACTGTTGCCGGCACCGATCCGACGAGGCTGCGCACAAACATGCGTAGCGCTGCTGTGCGGCAGGCACAGTGAGAAGGAGTGTTCATTATTATGAATTCATTGGCGCAATGGATAGAAGACAAAACAAAACGAACATGTGCCTAAAAGGGGAACAGAACAAGAATACGGTGAGGTCGTGTGTTGTAGAAAAGCTGGTTGATGTCTTCAGATTTAGAACAGAAGCGAAAAAAAAAAGTTGCTAAGAAATCGCGTCTGTAATTACGGCGTGGCACCTTATCGATTAGCAGCAAGTGGGGCTTCTTCCAGTGGCTAGAAGAGTAGTGCTCTCCACAGAACGATAGCAGACGGCATTTGGCGGAGGCACATACAGGCGGACAACGTAATACCACAAGACTTCTTTGAAATATGTTCAATTCATATTGATGATAAGTTCCCAGGCAAGAAGCAAAAACACTGGTTCTCTATTCTATTAATACAGACCATCTCGCGCTCTACCCTAATGATATTCTCGTCTCTTCGCATCCCGCCCTGAGTTCCTTAATATCGCTTCCTTTTCTCCCATCTACTCCAGCATTGACGCCTGGTTGGTGTAAAGTACGTCCACCACGTTGCTCAGCTTGTCAATGGTCGCCAGTGCCGCATCGTAGCTCTCGTCACGCTCCGTCTCGTCGTAGATAATCAAGCACCCGGCGCCCTGGTCCAGCACACCGATAATGACCTTGTCTAGGATCATCTGGGACAGCTTGCGCTCGACCTGCTGGGTGTCCAAGCCGACCATGGTGGCAATGTGGTCGATCTCGACGCGCGAAAAAGGCTCAATGACCTTGATCAAGTTCTGCTCCAGCATCGAGTCGTACAGGCGACGCAGGTGGTTGCGCACAAAGGCGTCGCTGCCCAGCTCATACCGGTACGTGACAAGTGCGCGCTCGTACTCCTCGAGCGAGCGGTTGGCGTGCGCGCGCGCAATGGCCTTCATGGCCTCGAGGCTTTGGCCCGCGTACTTGACGGCCTGCTTCGAGGCCATGAGCTGGTTCACGTCATCTGACAGGTTCAGCATAATCTTGCACAGAAGCATGTACTGCAGGGCCGCCGTGGCCTTGGCGGGCTCGTCCTGCGTGTGGTAGCCGTCGAGCGCCTCGATAAAATAACTGAATGCCGTGTTAAAGTCCTTGTCCTCGGCGTGCAGCATACCCGACTGCATATCCAGGTTGGCCTGTAGCAGCGGCGGGGTGTAGACGGAGGCGGCGCTTGTGCGGGCACTGGTGAGTGCCGCACGCGCCTTGGACACATTACCGAGTGCGTGGTAGACGCGCGACTCGAGAAGCTGCACCTCGACCAGCACCAGCTTGTCGTCCAGGCGCTTGAGCTCGCGCAGCAGGCCATTGATGAGCGTCAGTGCGTCGTAGTACGCCTGCTTGGCCATGTAGAGAGTGACCAGTCGTGTCTCGAGGTTCTGGCGAAGGAAGCCGCGGCGCTCCGACGTTGCCCATTCTATGCACGACTTGGTCACGGCAATCTGGGTATCGGTGGTGTTGGGGATGTCGCGGAAGAGGTCGAGGAGTTGCCGTACTGGAAGTTGTCAGTACCGCCATACGGCCACGGAGAATCTGAAGCAGAGGGAATGCAAGAACCGACCGAGTTTCGCAGTCTTTGCCTTTGCAAAGGAAGACAGAACCGTCCGGCTCCGTGTTACCAGGTCGACGAGCTCATTGGTGTTCCTGCACGGATGGCATTTTGTTAGTTCTGGGAGATCGCCTGGCATGCATCATCGCCTGCGCCATAGCCACTCACTTCTGGTCCCGGTACAGCTCCCCCAGGCCAATCAATGCCACCTCGTACTCTCGGACAGCAGCATCCGACGTAACCGATGGTGGCTTCGCGACGACATCTTTATAGATGGATTCGGCCTTAGCCGGGTTGGACTTTGCCAGCTTCTTGGCTTCCTGCACCCGCTCCGAATCGGTGGCGGCCATGGCGGACGAATGTGGGTGAGGTGGTGGGCGGTTGTGTCTCGTGTGGGAGTCGTCGTCGAGGGAGACGAGAAGGTCGCCGGTCGACACAGATGTTGGCAATGAGAAATGAGGAATCGGAAGGGGTCGCTTTGTTAAGCCAGTTTAGAAACTAGAAAATTGGATATACAAGGTCGTGTGCGCTGGGATGTGCGACTGTGGTGGTGGGATGCGAGGCAATGCGCGGAAGAGGAGCTATTGCGGCTGGACAAGCAGAATTCGAGGCTGGACTGAGAGCTCTCGCCGCCACCCTTGCCCACCTCTAGGTTGCCAATGGACGCGAAGGCTGCGCCTGTGGAGCAACAGTTGGGAGACAAAGTACATCACGTGAAATTGGTCCCGTGCTAGGTCACGCGTGGTTCTAGCGCCGTTCCACGAATAGCACATGGGGCGCTTGGAAAACATAGAAGCGGCTCTTGATTGGTTGTCACATATCAACCCCTGGCGCTGGAGTCGGCAGCTCCAGGGAGCTCTTTGGCCTGAGCACATCTGGCTAGTCCCCACTAACAGGCCCCTCGTCGAAACCTCAAAACGTTTCTCAGTCCGAGTGCTCCCCTGGGTGACGTTTCAAGGGCAAGAAGGACGAGCAAAAAAAACAGAAAGAGCGCTCGGTGTCTTTGTGGTGCGTGGCAATTGCTCCGTGTCCGCTCTTCGAATGTTGACGTTTCCATCCTCGTCGTCTCATCTGCACATCCTCGTTTATCTGCCATCATCTTTTCTCCTCTTCCTTCTTCTGCTTCCCTTCCTCGTCACGCTGGGCGTAACTTAGAAAACCTCTCCCACTCTTCGTCTCATCCTCTCCTTGTTTTCTTATTTATTTCTCTGCCTATTCTCGCCGTTTTTGTTTCTCTTTCTTATCTCCTTCGTCTGTTTTGTTTCACTGGCTAAGCGACACATCTTCTACCTCATCTCCGCTTCTGCTTCTCAATCTAGTTCTCCGCCCCCTTTCGCACACAATGGACGCCTTCCAGCGGCCGCCAACCCGCGACTCGTGGTTCGCGCCCTTCTCCGTTGACCTTGTCCTCAAGGTCCTCTATGTCACCTTCCTACACCCATTTGTCGCCTGGATCGTCGTTCTGTGCTTCCGCGCCGAGCACATGGAGTGGACCGCCATGCCGATCCGCGCCGCCTCGATCTATGCCTCTGTTGTAACGGCAGGCTGGGTTCTAAGCGCAATCAACCGGCGCATTGCCTTTGGCCAGCCGCGGACGGTCGACTTGAGTGAGGAGGTCATTGTCATTACTGGCGGCGCTAGCGGTCTTGGACTGCTGATTGCCGAGGTCTATGGTATGCGCGGCGCGACGGTCGCCGTGCTAGACGTCAAGGAAATGGAGAATGGCGAGGCCCGCGGTGTCACTTACTACAAGTGTGACATTACAAACAAGGACCAAGTCATCAAGGCGGCTGCCGACATTGAGAGAGATGTAAGTCCTTGTATCATGGTTTCGCACCGCAACGTCTGTCCCCTGCTAACGAAAACAGCTTGGCCCGCCCACCGTGCTCATCAACAACGCTGCCATTGTCAACGGCAAGCGCCTGCTTGACCTCGACTACGCCGAGATTGATCGCACCCTCTTCACCAACCTCGCCTCGAACTTTTACACCCTCAAAGCCTTTATCCCCGGCATTGCACGTAGTGGCCTCGGAGGCACAATCGTCACCATTACCAGTGTTCTCGGCGAGCTCGGTGCTGTACAGCTGTCTGACTATGCTGCCTCCAAGGCCGGCCTGTCTGCCCTGCATCGCTCTCTGACCGCCGAACTCAAAACAAGCCACCCGGACATCCGCACCGTGCTCGTCACGCTCGGCCAGCTCAGCACGCCGCTCTTCTACGGTGTGCAAACACCCAGCTCCTTCTTCGCTCCCGTTGTGGAGCCTGTCGACGTTGCCAAGGACATTATCAATGTAATTGACAGCGGCCGCGCGGAGTCCATTGGCATGCCCCTCTACGCGCGCTGGGTGTCCTGGTACCACGTGTTGCCGTTGAGCCTTCAGCAGCTTGCACGGTGGGCATCAGGTATTGACACAGCCATGTCGACCTTTGTTGGCCGGAATGCGGCCGCGGCGAGCAAGGCGCAGCGGTCGGAGAAGCAGGCTGTCCTGATCGAGACCTCATAGACTTGTCAAAGACCCTCCTCGGTGCATCGTAGTCACGTTGGCTGCTGCTGGCCAGTCGCTAACACCTGCACGAGACGAGAAACAACAAAAGCGTAATATTAGAGAAATGGGGGAGGAGCCTGTGTGGTTTCTCGTGTACATTATGTAACTTATCATAGTTGAGACCACTTAGACATAGGCACTCCAACGATTTGAGAATATCTGTTAAAAATGCAATCTACCGGTACTTCGCCAATTTTTTCTCTTGAACAATAAGCACACCCTCGAGAAAATATTGCAATGCCCATGCTGACCTACGTTGGTGCGTTCCCGGCTCAGTTAAGTTTTGGTCCAAGACTTGTGGCTACCAGCCTGTCTCTTCTACAGCAAGTCAAAAACAAGACCAAAAAAGTTGGGACGACATTGGCCCGCCTCCAAACATCAACATCACAAAGACCAATATACAAGTTTGCTTATCGACGCTTCGGATCCAGGCCACGATTCATAGTCACATATATCTGTCATCGTTTGATGAATGAACTACTTCCCACTTTGATGTCTGGGAGCGCATTTATTGCTTCAAACCCAGTTTTCCCTAATATGAAAGTTTTTTCCGTCATAGAAGAGCCGTTCCCTTCCCAGCTCTCCTTAACATTGTTCCATTTGCCTTGTCTGTCAGTCGACCTCTCCTTTGATGTCTGTCGCCGAAAGAGCGCCAGAAACTCCGTGTGCAAAATTGCAAATCCCAGAAAACAGAGACAGGCACAACGAAGCAAAGAAAAGTGGCAACAAAAACGTTCGATGCTCTGGTGTAGTAGATTATCGGCGTCGTGTGCCCACAGGCCGGCTTTCCGTCCAAGGTTGCCGCCACGACAAACCACGACGTTCTCATCAACGCCGTCGCCATCGTCGACGGCGTCAACCACTCCGTCACCCATCCCGCAAGCAACAACAGCATCATAAACAGCAAACACAGCAGGAGCCACGCTACGTTTACCGGTACCGCCACAGGGACAGGGTGTTGTGGCGCTTCCAGGTCTTGCGACGGCCAGCGCGGGTCTTGTTGAATTTGTGGCCCTTGTTGAGGCCGCGGGACTTCTTGCCGGTGGCGGTAAGACCGCGCGACTCGCGGTGCTTGTGGACCGGGTTGACGATCCAGTTGATGCGAGGGTCGCGGCGGATGGCGGCGTGCTGGGGGTCGACGAGGATGACCTCAAAGTACTTGTAGGTGGAGTCCTGGTTGATCCAGTACGAGTTCAGGACGCGCAGGTTGGCGCAGCGGCGGCCGACACGCTCCTCGGCGGTCGACTTGAGCGAGCGCTGGTACTTGAGCTGGTTGACACCCTGGTTGGTCGGCTTGCCGTAAGTGGCACCCTTACGAACGGGCTTCTTGCGGCCACCACGGCGCACGCGCACGCGGTAGATGACATAGCCCTGCTTGGCCTTGTAACCGAGACGGCGGGCCTTGTCCGGGCGGGACGGGCGCGAAGCACGGTGGATGACGTTCAGCTGGCGGTACTATAATGCAGAAAAACACTCTCAGTCAGCATTGATTGAAGCCAATAGACAATTTCAATGACAAAGCGACAATGATCAACAAGTGTCTTTTATGCCCGGGATCCTAGGACGGAAGTTGGGAACGAAAAATAGTCGACAAGGGCGGTCGTCGAGACACGAGGTAATTAAGAAAAATTACGGGCGAGGCAAGACTGGTGAGAACTTGGAGGCCAACGAGGCTGAAAAATCCGACGAGAGGAAGATCGATTCGTACAGGAAAAGAAATTGTCTCCAATCTCTCATCTCCCGAACCATCATTGCGCCTCGAAAGCTTTTACATGCCTCCCAGCCATCACACTGTCCCGTCCTCCCTCTCTCAATCTCTCTTCATCGCCCTCGTACCTCTCGCGTCCCATCGTCTCTCCTCCTCCCGACAACTCGGCCTGGCGTTGTATGATTCTGGCTTCCGTGGGAAAGACCGGCAACGAAGGGTGATGGAGCTTCTTATTTCTCGAAGGTCGATGTCTGAATTCAGGAGGATGGTGTTGTTTCAACGTACTTCCCAGCAGCGGACGCGCAGGAGGAAGCGCAGCACATCCGACTGCTTGCGCTTCTGGAGCTCTTCGACGTACTTGAGGGCACCCATTGTGACTGTTGAGTTAGAAAAAGGAAACCGAAGCGGAATGAGGACGAAATAAGGTGAACAAACCAGAGTTCTCTCGAAGATGGCGATGGTTGTCGTTGGTGGTGGTTGGGTGTTGGAGAGAGAAAAGGCCAAAAAGAGGAGGGGGGAAGAGATCCTTTCGCACACTTTTTTTCTCGTCGCTACTGTCGACGCTGGCTCTTTAACAAACTGGGCCTACTCGTTTTTAGGCGGTCTGAATGGGATTTTTCACACAGAAAAGTGGGCCGCTCGCACTTTTTTGCGCGTGTTGCAAGAAAAGTCAATTTTCATTGTGGGCAGCCCTAACTTTTCGTCGCCGAATGCGCTAGTCCCAGACTAGGGTAGCCTTGATGAATAATATTGTCACATGCTTTTGCACGTGTATGCCCCGTCCCAGGCTTCAGAACCCATTTGTTTCTCCGTGACAAGGGAGCCCAATCAGAAGCCGTCTTTGGACAACGTCGCCATCGTTTGGCCATCAAGCATCGTCGACGATACCAACTCTGTAGGTGACATAAGGCAGTAAAGCTACAGATCTTTCTTGCTGTGATTCTGGCTGACTGTTCGCTTTGCACAAAAATGGAAATACTCACCCAAATCAGTATTTGTCGCTAATACTGGCCCTCATATGCGAAATACAGACAACATCATTGGCTCTCGAATGGGGGATGAAAAGGAAACATTTTTAATGATGCAACACTAGCTTTATTTCTTCAGGAATTGTCTCTTAGAAGCTGCTTCTATAGAGAAAGAGATAGAAAGAGAGTAAGAGGGAGAAAGACGCTGTACAAAGACTGGCCAACACTCAACCTCCTCATCGTCTTTGAATGGTGGGGGGCAATACATCGTTGGGAAATATCAAAAGTACCTGAGACACTAAAGAGTACATTCTGGTACTTCCTAGCCTTGACGGCTGCTCCCAGGGTGCTTATGCTCTCCCAAATTCCCTCACGCAAAATCAAAAGACCGACGCGAGTGAGGCTGTGATCTGCGGCCATCTCTCCAATGTGCTATAGGATGGCACACGTCTTATGATTCCTTTATCCCACTCAGCATCCCACTCCACGCACTGTACGATTGTCCGAACAAGAAAACTCTTACGTACATATGTTCATGCTCTGGTTGGCCAGTTCTGCGCTTTTTCATAGACTAACATCGCTGGACCCTCGTGACCACCTTCCCTTCCACAAGAGATGATAAGGCTTGCCTCTTTCGTATTCTATTTCGGTCTCGCCCACGCTGTCTCAAGGGTATTTTCCAGAAGCCGCGCCGATAACTAAGGGCTAAGATGGCGTCGGTGGGCGGCCCCAAAAGAGGATCCATCCTGCCTTGACCGACAGCCAAACACGGGCATGTGATCTCCTGCCAGATACAGCTCACCGACAGAGGATAGTGGGAGGGAAGAAAACTCTGTTGGCACACTTTTTTCCGTCTCGTACCATGGGACGTGGCAGTTTGTGCTTTACCGGGACAGGGAATGTGTCGTGTGTGGTAAAGTGCAATAATTGTGTTAGTTGTCAGACGCTTCTAGAGCGCCTCGGAGTTTGTCTAGAGCCGGCTTCATTCTGTACAAAGATAAATGACAAAAAAGAATCAACAGAGAATGGGTCTAAATAACAATTTCATGCGAGCTAAAATGATAACCAAAAGCGTTAGCCTACAACGGGAAAAACACGATGTCCCAAGCAGTATTTACACCTCGAGAAACTATGATGGGTGTCGCCGGAAGTCCAGGCAGAGTTGAGGGATGAGGTCGGAACCCATCATCGCCACCAGTTCCGCCACCTTGTTCTTGAAACTTGTGCCATCCGTGACTGTACCCTCGTCCCATACAGCCAGGTAATGAACAGGGAACATAGTTGGCTGCAGCGATGTCAGAATCGGGATGTCATCGAGGTGGTACCGAGCCACGGTTGCCATGGACGGTAGGCCAGGCATATTGCTCGTGAAGAGCGGCACATTCGGCGAGTCACTATTCTCAGCGTCCGAGTCCGAGTCACCGTCGTTGCCATTGTTGGTTTCACCGTCACGGTCGGCAATCGGCTCCCCCGATTCTTCCCTCGCGCCTGCCACGGCTTCACCTCCATCAGGTGCGGGCTCATCTACTGCCGGCCCATGGAATGTCAACGGTTTTCCCAGCCCGAAAAGGCCAAAGCCATAATTGTTGCTGTCGCCATCAGGGTGTTGCTTCACCAGCTTCGTTTTATACTCCTCCACCCGCTCATGCGAGAAGCTCACGTAGGGCTGTTTATCGAACATGGCCAGTGCCTCTTTGTCCAAGAGATCCCAGCTGGAGGGTAACTCGGGGTCGAGCACATACTGCGGCGCAAAATCAATCTTGTACCGCATCTTGGGACAGTTATGAATGTAGTAGCCTGAGTACCACCAACGATAGCCACCCTCGAGAGCCAGCGCGATCTCTCTAAGCGCGCCGAGTTTGCCAGGGCTGAGATTATGAATTGACTCGTGGTACAAAAAGTAAACGGCACTAACGCAGTCTGGTAGCAGGTCAAGAACGCCAATGGCGACGAGGCGGCCGTCAAGACGGTAGCACTGATGAAACGAGCCGAGTTTCTTCTGCCGGCCGCTGTTTTCTGTAAAGGTTTCTCGTCGCAAAGGAGAGTTGCACAGAAAGTTGGTAAAGCCTCGTTTGGTGATCTTGGACGGCGGTTCTTTGTGCACCATGCGCTGGTAGTTTTCAAAAACCTCGTACTTTTCGTCGCTGAATGTATCTGGCTCCAAGGTTACTACAAACTGGTGGGCGGGTTCAATGGTCTTTGTCAGTTCTGGTTCCACTGGCATTGGGATCGATGCTGCTTGAGCATCGTTGCCGCCATTGGCCCTCTGTGTTTTGCAAGCCTTGTGGTTGCGACTTGGAGGGAGTGGTGGCAGGTTGTCGCATTCAGCCTCATGAACGCGCTCAACCAGATCGAACGTCGTATCACGTCGCTTTGTTTCTGCACGGGACCGAGGATTCACGCGGGCAGCCACTTTGGCATATTCATCTCCGATAATAAACCTGCTGAACCTGTTGACGGTCTGACGCTGGTCTCGTGAAGCGTGGAATGCATTTGCATCCAGGCGTATGGAATAGTGAGGACAACAAGCTTTTCTTTGGTTCGGACGGTAAAGCAGCGTACCGGACCGCCTCCAGCACCGGTCCAGTAAAATCTGGTACAGCTGGGGAGTTAAAGAGTGGCTGGAAGTATAATATGAAAACCCTAGATCTTGTTAGGAACAACCAAGGACGAATATGAACGGTACGAAGACACGTCAATAGTGCCTAACTGCGCAGCATTACTCGGTCGGCAACCGAGAACAGCGTCGGTCGACGGAGTGTAATGACGACATGTCATGGTCGGTGTTCTTGGTGGGGGTCAATGATGGGGCATGTCACATGTGGTGTTGGCTGACCCTGTCATTTCCAATAAAGGCAATTTTAGACACCTGGGCACAATACACTGTACAGGTAGCTCCAGGTCAACGACAACACGGCATTGGCCGGTGCGCGGCCCGAAAATGTTGACGTCGGGTAACCCAAGGTGCATCGGACAGAACGAAAGAAAAAGTAAAGAAAAGCCATCTTACGTTTATTCGGCTTCCCACTGGTGGCATCGTTATGACAGTAACCACAGGTTGGTGAGTTACAGTAACCTAAAAGAAGGACAAAGTTGTGAGTATGGATCAGGTGTGAGCAGGAACGAGGTCTGACGAGGCATCGCGAATGGCCCGTTGCACGACCAGGATACAACGCATCAAAAACACGAATGTCGAGAACGAATACAAAAATGAGTCACATGGGTATCTGGACCAGAATTAAAACGTAATACGTGGGCGACGGAGAGGGGAGGAACGTCCCACGCTGCTGGGCAAGGAACACAGGAGGAGATGGGGATACACAATGATCTGGTTCCGTATCCTTTATCAGGTCCACCTGCAGACGACTCAACTGACAGAAAAAAAGTCGAAGGTCGGGAGTTTTGTGAGAGAAAAGGTACAAAGGAAGTGGTGGTAGACATAAAAAAGGTGTTAATAGTGAAGGTAGGGGGTCGTGACGGTGGATCGGATCTCACGAACCCTGACAGGACAAAATGAATTGTGAAAAAGCTTAAACAATCTTGGTGTGTTGGTTGGTGCATGTTCTACGGCCAGGACGCCTATGAACAAATAGGTGTGGGGGGAATGCGGATTGGGCAGTTGTCGCTGGAGTGAGAGATGAGCCAACGGACGAGGCCGAAAGACGCACGAGGGTGAATGGTTGGGCGAGAGGGTGCAATGAAGTGCTGGGTGGAAATTGTTGCAAGAGGTAGGTACTCCGTCAGGTGAGGCAAGCAAGTCACTTTCATAGAACCGACACGCAGTTGTTCACAGCACAGTCGCAACTCGTACATATGCTTATGAGTGAATGTGTTACCAGTTCCACGCCGTAAACACAACCCACGGAGCGAAAATAGACACAAAGTCGTAAAAACAACTGGAGGAAAGAGCTTGCAACTCACCAATTGGCATGATATATGACAAGCGGTCTCTCGGAGGACTCCTCTCAGGGGGCTCCATGGTGGCGGGTTTGTAGGGAGCGGTCTCAGTGTATTGTGGTGAAAGCGGCGAGCGAGAAATATGGCGAGATAAAAGGGTGTAAGGCGCGAGGTGAAGGGCGGAGAGGGTAAAAGCACCAGCGTTGTTCAAGCTCGTCCGTCGAAGAAATGTCAGTGAAAAATCTCGACACAGTTGGATGATAGTAACAGTTGGACCCGGGGACCAGGTGGGAATGGGCCAGGGATAAGAAGAGAAGAGGCCTAAAGCGCATCGGCGGGAAACAGAAAAGGTCAGAACATTGTACCCAGGGCATTGAAGAGAGAACAGTATGCACCTTGTATGTCAGTAGTTGCCGCCAGGCCCGCCGAAGCTCGGTAGTGCCTAAATGAGGCTATTTTAAACTGGAGCAGCCTAGTTGTGGTTGGCGGTTTACTCCAGCTGCTGCGACAAACTGATGAGTGGCAGTGGGTGCCAACGCGAGCGGCATGAAGAGAGGGTGCCGGTCGAGCCGGAGTCGTGAAGAATATTTCGTACTATCGGCTGTTTCTCCGCTGTGCCAGCAGCGGAAAACCCGTCCTTGGAGACCGCGGCGCAATCCAGATGTTGCGAAGAATAAGAGGAGACGATGTGGGCGCAATGCAGGTGTATCTGTCTTGTGTTGTGGGAAGTCGTCGGTTGTGAACGGCGAACGACTGGTTTCGAGGTATCGTGTGGGGTGCACAGCAGTAATCAACTGTAGCACAGAAGCCAGCCAGTCAAGACGGCTTCCGACGCGGTAACTTGCTTATGAAGCTAAACGAGAGAATTCAGGAGCAAATCAACACCAAAATACAGCCAAAGCAGCACAAGCCGATCGTGTCGCCGAAGCGGCCCAAGTACGAAAATGCGGAAGCGGCAAGGAGTCGGGCAAAAGAAGGGGGAGCGTTTAGGCCAGTGGTCTGGTACTGGGGCGGTGATGTAATGTGGTAGTGCCTCAATATGAACAAACAGTGGAAACACGAAGAGGCCCTGAACAAAAGGCTAGATAGGGTGGGAAAAGGGCTGGGCCATTTGGAAGAGTATGAGAAAGAACAATGTGGAGGAGGTGAGAGGAAGCGAAAATGATGGGTTGATGAAGGGGGGGGTTAGTTTGGTGGGGTCTGGACACACGACAGTGGTCGCTCCTTCTAGTTTGGCCGCCAAAATAGGTTTTGAGCGAAACCAGATCGGGCAACCAAAGAAAGAGCGCAGGACCGGTTCGCCCGCCACAACCAAAACGTAGGCAATGAGAATACAAACATATAGTGAACAGCAAACGCCAACCACAACGTGCACCTCAACGCAGGATGTTCGCATGGCCAATCGCGGACAGGCTTGTCGCCTTGAGGTGCAAAGAGTCGTTCTCTTCCAGACCTGCAAGGCACGCCTGTCGCCTCTGTCATGTTTCAAGACCATCGAGTAAACCGTATTTTATCGTCTCATTTTCGGTGTTTAATGGAGGCAGGAGCCACCCGCGCAAGGTCGTTTTGTCCGGTACCTTCGCACGTGCTCCGCAAAGTACCATGGACCTAGTTCTCTACTTGGCGTAACTTGTCGCAAGTCACTTTACTAGATGCCTGGCAGTTCGCCTCTTTCGCATCATGCATCGCTGCTTCCCTCCCCCTAAGCTCGGTATTCCTGTGCATTACATATTGCACCCCACGCAAACTGCGGCAGGTGCGTCTCAATGTGGGTTTTCATGTAGCTGCAGCGTCGTATGCGCTTTCCACATTGTGACTGGCAAAGAGAATCCAGAAGGAAAGAAGACAGCAAATTTGCTTCACCGAAGTAGCGAATAATTAAAATTAACAAATTTATAATAAAAAAACCCAGATGCGGCAAACAACAGGAGTCTCAGCGACCAGAAAAATTACAGCGAACAAACGACTTTCCAAATAGCAAAGGGATTTAGGGGGGAAGGGAATTGCACTCCGTTGACAAAAAAAATATAACGGAAAAGCTTTAGAAATTGTTAGCTGTCATTGCAACCCACGCACCACCAAAAACGAAGCTTTGCCCAAACTACTCGTAGCTTCCTTTTTTTCTTAGTTCGTTGCCCTACTTCCTCCTTCGTTCTTACCCTGGCTCCAACTTTTTTTGGCCTGGCCCTTTCGGTTCCTCAAACCGTCTTTTTTTTTCTGTATATATCAGTCTAGTTGTCACCATCAGGTGTTGCCCCTCGCACCTCCCTCTGCTATGGCACGAGACTTCAGTCTGTCATCAACTGGACTCTCCAGCCAGGAGATATATTCTTCTTCTTCTCATTAACTCAACCTCCGAACCGCTGCCAACACGGCCACGGACTTTGCCATCACCACCCTTCATCTCCGCGCCCTCCGTTTCGTGGCAAAATCTGCCAGCTGCTGCTCTTGTGACTACTTGCACGGTCACGCTTATGCGTACCTCCGACTCGCGGTTCCATTTGCGTCACATCCCCAGCTCTTCTTGCACAAACCAGAGCACAAATTTTCTCCCTCAGCATCACCTTCTTGGAATTTCCTTCTGACGCACGGCACATAACTCTGCTTGGTCCTGTTCGCATCACCCTCGTTTGACCACTCTTACCGTCACCCAAAGCGAACATCTGCTGAACAGTGAATCGCGGTTCTACAGAGCGTGGTGCTTTGCGTCTCACCGCGGCCGACAATTCTCCTCACGCCGACCGACCTCAGTCACGAAAGGCCCTCTCGTCACGTTTGTGGACGGAGGGTTGTCGTTTCAGCGTTTGGCCGAGAGATCTCTATTACGCAGAACCGAAGCTAGATCTACCCAATTACGCAGCTCTCTAGCGCTTTTTGACGCCCATTACTCCTCCCTTGTGTCTTGCCTGCGCTCTCTAGCAGTCCGGTCCTCCGTCGCTTATTACGCCCTAATTCCGAGTTGTCGAGGGTTTCCCTTTAGATGCGAACGCCTGCGCTCTCTGTCAGGGTTGCTACACAGATCTACAGGTCCCCTCATCGCGCCACGCACCGATAGTGTGGGCCGACCTCGCAACTTCACACAGCTTCAAGTCTTTTTGTGCCTTGGCACTTAGCAATTGCCTCGATTCAGACACCCCAGATCTATCGGTTACACAACAGCCACCTTTTGTGTTCCACGGTACACTGATTCTCGACAACTGCTTTGCAGCTGGTTACAGGTTTGGTGGTGTAAAACCAGAACGAAGGAGAAAAAAAGAGGGCAGACGTTTTTGTACCGAGCGCACGCGACCAATCAGTCCTCACGACAGGCACGATTCTGCGAAAGCCTTGCCTGCTACCGACGAACGAAACCGCGTCTTTTCAACTATACACCGCACCTACATGTCTATCGATACGACTATGCCGCTCGCTCAATAAAGAAGGCTCGCCTTTCTGCAACCACCTCCTTCGGCCTTTCTATATCGAAGACCGCCGCATTCAGCAGATTCCTTGCAGCCGTTTTTGCAACGAAAATCCGTTCATTAAGAACCATATCAACTACTTCCACGTCTACAAACAATACCTCGTTTTCGGTTTCTGAGTACGCCCAGATCTTCGTCCCTCTCCATCTCCCTACATTCCTTTCCCACATCAAAGCCCCACGAAATGGCTTCAAGTACAACAACAAGTAGCCGGTCAATGGAGTCGAGAACCGGGCGCTCAAAGCAGAGTAAGCTTCGCAGGCTTAGAGAACCTCATCTTACTAATCTTTAGCCCTGCCGTCTAGTTATGCTAACAATTGGCCTCCCCTATTAGGATATAACTCAAAAGGCGAAAGGCTAGTTGCTGGTGTTGTCCCCCTGACTGAAGACAAACGATTTGTTCTACTCATCCAGTCAGACAGGAGAAAAGGCTGGGTTCTGCCAAAAGGCGGCTGGGAAACCGACGAAGATTGCCAGTCGGCCGCCCAGAGGGAGGCTTGGGAAGAGGCTGGCATTATTGTCCAAATCGAGTACGATCTGGGCGATATTGTCGAAAGCCGCCCGCCAAAAGCGCCATCAAAAACAAAGAAGCGCGAAAAGGCGCTCTATCGGTTTTATGAAGGCACTGTCGTCAGCGAGGAGAACGAGTGGCCCGAGAAGAGCAAACGGGATCGCTGCTGGATGACCTACGTCGACGCGGCTGAGGCCTTAAAAGAGCGCCCAGAACTTCTAGAGGCGCTTGAACGATCAACAATAAAACGCCTCGTCTGAACTGGCGGTAGTCAAAATCACTGCAGACTCTCGACAAGTTCAACCTTTCACGACTTCAGGGACTGACTCGCCACCCATTCTACTCCTCTTTTCTCCTCTATGCTATCTGTTTTTCTATCCTGCGATCTACTTCTGATTGCTTTCTCTGTGTCCATTCAACCTCCTTACATCATGTTTTCTCCCCTGTTATATTATTTCCTGCGAAGACTGCTCTATGGTCTCTATTCCACGTTTGCGCCACTTTATGTTTTGGGAGAAAACACGGGTTCATGAAAGAAACTGCCGGGGTATGCGTTTCGCGGTATAGCATGTCTTAGAGCTTTGCATATCTGTTTTTTAAACTTGGGATTCGTTCGGGTTGTTTCGGTCCATCACGGTTTGGCCTTCTACCTTTCTACTTCTACTTTAAGCCTGCCTCTGCATATCATTCCTTCACGGACGCCGTATATATGAGACTTCCATTTACACGGAGGAATCTAATGGGTTGTTTTGGGGGCCTGTAATGGCAATGGAAAGTACAAAAAAAGGATGGATCATTATGGCGATGTAGGAGTTTTTGCTTTGTTTTCCCTTTTTGCCTTCGTCGTCTTTTTGCAACGGCAGAGCCCTTCCTTTCACTGTCTCACATGTTCTTTTTCTTATTTTTTTTTCATCGTTTTATATCTCTCTTCAGAGAAACAACTCTTAAAGAGTCACAAACCTTTTGCATACATATAAACGAAGGAGTTCCATGTGGTAAGACCATCATTAATCTACTATTCCCGTGTATCTTCGACGGAATTGCACGGATTATCTACTGGATATGTATTTGAAGGTTTATAAGACGACGACTAGAGTATAATTTCGGGCATATTCATAGAAGGCATCGTACACGAAGTTAATGCCTACATAGAGTGCTTCTCTACTTGTATTTTAGAGAACTGGCGCCTTCGTTTCGGGTTTTACTTTTGATAGATGCATTTGGATGGCTGGCTATTCCGTGGCCAAGCTTGGCATGATGAACTTTCGCATCCTCCCATAATAGGGTCTTAGAACCGGCATGACTTTTGAAAACATATGTTAGACATTAACAATTAATTATGTAGGGAAGAGCATGCCCTTAGGTTAGTACTATTGTGTCATTCAAACAATTTAATGGCGCTTGCTTGCATTTAACTGCATACCAGCTGAACTACTGTATGTGACTATGTTGTTATAAACCGCTCCGAATCTTTTGCAGCTGGCTAATGAAACCATAGCCGGCCGCCGCGTAGCCTCGGCTCGCCCCAGTGCCGGCAGCCGACCCGTCGAGCTGGGCTCCTTGGCCCGTAGACGAAGCAACGCCGCCACTGGCACCAGTGCCGTTGCCTTGGCTACTCTCCCGCTCCAGCTTCTCCCGCTGCTGGCGCTCTAGGCGCTCCCGCTCGCGGTCCAGTTCCCTTTGCTTGTCCTCCACCATCCGCTGTAAGCTTTCAATAAACTTTAAACGAGCCTTTTCTTCAGCTGTGCCGGCCCAGACGCGACACAGCGTACGAAGTGCCTCGACTCGTGCCGTAGCGGCCTCGGCTCCGTCGGTTACATTGGCACCTTCGAGCAGGTGGGCGATCTCGTCGCGCAGACCGCGCAGAATGCTCTGACCCTTGTCTTCCATGCTCGTCATTGTCGCAGCATCCTGAGATCCACCTGCACGCGCAGAACCGCCACCACCGCTCTCCTGGTCAGGCCCAGACACAGACAGGAACCCGGAAGAGACAGAAATCGTCGACGGTGGCATGATAAACTCCATGGCTTCGCCAAAAGTGCGGATAACGGCGTCGAGGCGGGACCGCACTTGTGCCAGCATACGGAGCTGGGCAAGTGACGGCGGTTCAGTAGACGATTCGGACGAATCACCTGCTGCTGCTGCCGCCGCTACCGCAGCCGCAGCCGCTCCACTTTCTGTGCCTTCGTCACCGGCCGTCTTTGCTGACTCGGCTTCTGTTTTGTCACCCGACGCGGCAATACCACTCTCGCTCTCCTCGAGAAGTGCTAGGTGCTTCTCCACAACCTCAGCCAGTCCCAGCGTCTCGCCCCGCAGCAGCTGCACTTCATATGCCAGCCGCCGACCGCTCCGCAGAATGTCGTCAGTTAATTGTGTGAGCACGGTGGTGAGTCGTGATGTATGGGCGCCTAGTTGTGAGAGTGTTGCTTGTGCCTGGGCGGCACGGTCGGCGGTGGCGGTGGCAGAACTAGCCGCAGCGGCGAGGCGCCCTGCCGCGCCGGAGGTGGATGTGGAGGTGGGTGCCGGCGAGCGTGTCCGAGACGCACCGGATGCGGCGCCGGCTCCGGTGCCACCACTGCCTCCGAGTGTTGCGTTCCAGTAGGCAGCTGGGTCGAAGGCAGGCTGGAGAAAGTCTTGTAGGAAAGGGTCTGCCACATGCGCGGACTTTGGATGGACAGGGACTGCTGTGCCGGCCTTTTGCTGCAAGGCCAGCGTTGTCAATGCCGACGTCCGGTTGGCGGAGCTGTTCGTTCGGCGCCGGGACGCAAGCGCTGCGTTGGAGTCCCACGCCATCGTTCGTGGTGTCGCGTCGCAAAGAAGGTGGTTGGGGTTTGGAAGGTCGGCGACGATGGTCTAGGGCGGGGAAGGACTCGCTGTCAATTGCGTACAGACGCGAATTGGGTATCACATCAGCTGTTCGGAAGCCAGGTGGGGTTGATGATGTTGGTGGTGTTTGTGATGAGACGCCGTTTGGATGTGGTGAGTTAGAACAAATGGCAGTTAGCGAGCCTGTGGGGAGCTACGCAAATTAGCGGTGTCATATGGTGTCTCTTGCACGAGTGGAAGCTCCGCGCGCGTTGGCCCTGTTTAATGTGGCGTGTGCACCACCAAATTCCTGGTTTGAGCCGCACTTTCAATTCATGTTGGACACACCATTTGCACTTTCCCTTCGACAGGGCTTGGTAAGTACCACATCTGGTTGAGGCAACGGATGCAGGAAGGAACTAGAAAGGAAGGATCTAGGTTCCCCTCCATAGCCTCCCCCTCTTTCCGTATCAAGTCGAGTTTATATTTGTTAGCCTTATGACCTTGCCCCTATTCAACTATCACCATCTCCTGCTGTGGTAAAAACAGATACAATTCAACAGTAAACGGCTGGGCCACGGCTGGACAAGACATTGTGTTCACACTCCGGCCCCGCCAGCACAGTTTTCCGGTCACCGCCCTCAAACAGGCACAGGCACACTGCAGACAAGATCCAGCCCGAGTGAAGCGCCCAAGAAGTGCTGCAAGTCAAGTTCAGACGCTTACTTCGCTAATCGACACTTGATAACTTCACTTCGGTCTCGCTTAGGCCTGCACAGCCGGTTGGGTTCTGTTACTGGAATTTGGAACTTCGTTGAATAATCACATTGCTTACTGTGTTTCTTTACATTCTGCCCCGCGGTTCGTCCTTTAAATACCCCGTCATCTTCATTCTTCAAACACAAGAAGCCTTGTTGCCTTTGTGCACTATTATTTTCAGATTTCCTCCACGTTAGGCTTCCTCCTTCGTAGACCTTTTCTCAGAACATTCATTTCCAACACCCCCCGGACCAAACATTTCACGACATTTGCTACGTCACAACATACCCGATCTGGTTTCCGAGCCATGCCAAGGAGGGCGCTTGTGGCCGATGTGGAGGTGATCTCGGCCCAGGCCGCATCTGGAGCTCGGCCCTATATCAAACACATCACATTCGACAGTACTGATGATATTGTTACTGTTGATCTGCGCTACCAACAACTGACTCTACCAGTAGTGGTGACCATTATATGCGGAGGTATGACCTGCGAGTGTTTATGTTGCGCCAGACTCCGTTGATGTTAAGTCTTACCTGTCTTCTTTTTCTCTCATATTTGCTCACATTTGCTGCTTCCTAGACATTGATAGCTACCCTTCTTCAAAGTCCTACTTTCTCTCTTTAGATCACGCGCCAGATGGGTATAGGCAGGCTCTGACCAAGGTTCAGAGCGCAAACGAAATCCGAACTCTTTCCGAAGTCATCCAACAAGTACACAATGCATTTGTCCGTTTGCAGGATAAAGCCAGATCTGGCAAGCCACCAACCACAGAGGATGTTATTATTATACACGATAGCAGTAGCGAAGATGGCAGTGGCAGCATTGGCGTACAAATGCCTAAAGCAACCAGCAGCTCTGCATATCTCAAACGAAGTAGAAGAAGAAAACCCCCAGCTACAGCTTCTCCGCGATTACGTGGCGAGCAACTCAGTTTGGACTGTGACAGCGATGATGAAGCCATCCAGTCAAGCCAACGTACAATATCTCCATCGAAGGCCACGGGACGCAGATGGGCCAAATCAAGCGCAGGCCTCCCACACCAGACATCCGATGACAATATTACGAAGGCCAAAAAATCTGCTAGTAGTGGACACAACGGCATAGATGACGCCTTGGACGAAGTTGGCTACACTTCTGAAGATTCTGTTTTGTACGACTCTTGCGAAGTCGGAGACGCGGACGACGCCGAAGAAAATAGCTTCATATACTACAGCTCTCTGGGCAAGCCGCATCCCAGAACAGAGCGCATCAGAGTCGATCTTACAGCTGTCCGTCAAAATGGGTATTATTTTGGCGTCCTGTCCGGCATGGACGAAGTATCGACAGAGAACCTCCTTGCTATCTCCGTCCGGACTTCGGACCTAGGGCTCTCGCCACAGATGCTTCTGGCTTGGGATCTTGACCCCGACATGTTCACTGTGATGCTCATCCGGCTCACCTCTCGCTACATGGGGTACGAGTCCCTCATTAACTCGTCTCAGTCGGACGTCGGTCTGTCTTTTCGCATTGGAAAGTGCGCGGCCTACAAACCGTTTCTGAGTGACGCCATTGATGCCTTTGGACTTATCAAGGACAGCCAGGATAATCTTTTGCCAGACAAGACAGGCGCCACCTTCTCCAAAATTTTGATATCCAAGAGCTTGGCCTCTTTCATGAATGGCCACTTTTTAAACCTAGCACGGTACCACGAGGATACCGCGTGCTCGTGGGCCGATTCTGTGGATGCTGTGGTGAACGGCAGGAGCCCAATTCGAAATAAAGGAGATGCCTGCTTCGCTACCTCCGGAAATGACAATACCTCGGACAATCGACAGAAAAGCTTCCCGTTGCTTGCTATGCAGTTTGCGATGGACCAACTCACAAATTGCACAGCATACTGCCAGGTATGCCACAACCTCGTTGAAGACAAGCTGCGGTCGCTGAAGCCGACGGTCTGTTCGCGAGACCTTTGTCTCTTTCAGTACATGAGTCTTGGCATGGGACGCTCGGCAGAGTATGAGATATTATGCCAGCCAAACGTTGTCGACTTGCTCATCAACTTTTGCTATGCAGCGCTGCGGTCGTCTCTGACTGCTGCGATCGATCCTGTCCGTGGGTATCCTACATGCTTGCCTCTAAAAGTCATCGACTGGCACGACCCGCACAGTGGTGTATACAGCAGACTCATCGGCAACAGGACATCCTTCATTCTGTCGAAATCTTCAGATAGCAAGTCGTCGATCCAAAAATTCAAACCCGGTCAGTGGGTGGCCATTGTCTTGGGTAAGCTGGCGACCAATTCAAACTACAACATACTTCTCGGCTCGACTCATGAAGCGAATGGGTCAGGATCGAAGACAGAGCTTCAACCCTCCCTTCCTCATAGTGATTTACGACACGCGATTGTCACAGGCGTGGATGAGGAAAACTCGACAGTCTACATTCACCACTTCGACGACGCATCCACCACCATACACAATCGAGGAGCCGAGATATATCGATACACAAAAGAGTTTGACGATATTCCCGCGAAAGACAAAGCTGCCCAGCTACTGATTTTGCTTGACACTGTACCGCCAGTTATGTACCTGAAGTCGGAGTTGGAAAAGCCGTCGGTGAACGACTTGAAGTCCGTCGCTGGCGTTTCGCCCGCAGCAGCCGTATTGCTCCGGTGGATCATTGCAACGAATCGATCGTGCGTCCTGCAAATCCACGAGCCGAAGCTTATGGTCAAGGAAAAGAGAGACGACGGCACGCTCGCTCCACCCGAAAATCTCTTACAATTTTGTTTCTTGCAGGGGCTGCCCGAAGCCGACCATGAGTTTCAGCAACAGTTGGCCCAAGCCGACGACCCGAACCATCCTACGTTGCTAGCGTGGCACGGAAGTCTTATTAGCAACTGGCACAGTATCCTTCGAACTGGACTGGACTTCTCCGTCACCGTGAATGGTCGTGCATTTGGTCATGGTGTTTACTTCAGCCCTGATTTTACAGTCAGTCTCCAATATGCGGGAAAATTGAAACAAGAGCCTCAGTGGCCCAATGCATTTCTCGACCTGTGCTCTGTTGTCAGCCTCAATGAGATCATCAATGCACCCTCGAAATTCACAAGCTACACACCGCACTACGTAGTTCAATATGCCCACTGGAGTCGATGCCGCTTTCTGTTTGCGAAACCCGAATCGACAGCGGCTCCGCTCTCGCAGCCAGTCCCAGTTGCGGGCCCACCACCGCAGCCAGTCTCGTTGCTGTCCAGCACGTTCAGCGCCGCGCCGTACCGGCGTCCTCGGTACAAAAAGATGGCCGTAGCCTCGGCTGCTCCAACACCGTTGCCGACCAACACACTTAGACTACCGGCAGGACAAATATTAGCTACGCAGCCCCAAAGCTCTATACATCGTTGGCAATCTTCACAAACCTCACCGAATGCTCAGAATGAGTTTTTTCAGGACGATCCCAAGAGATTACTATACGGTCCCCTGCGTGGTGTTATCGTTGTACCCAACGCGTCGATGCCAGCTCCATCGAATACTTGGGACGTTACCAAGCGCCATACGAAGCGGCCGAGGAGTAAATCGCCCGAGAAAAAAATCATGGACGCCAGCGATTTAGCATTTCTCGCTAACGACAAGGGAGTGAGAAGGTCGCAGAATAAAAAGCAGGCGGCCGCTTTCACAGTGAGGACTGAATCTCCTCCAAGCAGCAAGATGCCAAATGGGGCTGTTGTCATCGATTTACTTTCGGACTCGGAAGCGGACGAATCTGTGCTGAAGCCCAGCTTAATATCAGCACCAGTTGTAACTGCAACTACTCCTACCTCGAACACCATGCCGCCAATGTCCCTCCATGTGACATCGTTCAAACCCGGCTCGCTGGACTACGCATCGATTCCGCAACTGCCACTTCCGCCGTGGTGCACTCCGCAAGCGCAACGGGCACTAGGCCGTGAAATGGACAGGATGCAAAAGGTACAGAGAGACGCCCCGTTGAGGGAGCTGGGCTGGTACATTGATTTCACTCGGATGGACAACATGTGCCAGTGGATTGTGGAACTGCACAGCTTCGATCGGATGCTGCCTCTAGCAGCCGACATGGTACGCCTGGGCGTGAAATCGATTGTGTGCGAGCTGCGGTTTGGCGCAGACTACCCCATGTCACCGCCTTTGGTGCGCGTCATCCGGCCGCGATTCGTCCCGTTCCTACAAGGGGGCGGTGGCAATGTGACGAGCGGCGGTGCCATGTGCCTGGAACTGCTCACGAGCACCGGGTGGTTGCCGGATTGTCAGATTGACGCTGTGCTCTTGCAGGTGCGGCTGGCCATATGTGCAACGGACCGACCAGCGCGGTTGGATACCCGGAACTTTCACAAAGACTACGGCGTGGCCGAGGCGTTTGACGCGTACAAACGAGCTGCCGCAACGCATGGTTGGAAGGTGCCGGAGGACATGCAGAAACGGATGACGTTTTGATTTGAGAATGATGGATTGAGCTGATTGGGTTCCGAGGATGGTAGTTAGATTCCTGTTTAGTCTTTGTTTTCCTACCACCAGTATTAACTATTCTATATGGAACGAATGACTGGGTGCGACTGTTCGAACACAAACAAGTATACAACTATGTATATGTCGAATACCCGATATTTTGCAGAAATCCTATTTCAAAATGTGTTCGAAATTCATCTACCATCGACGCTTCAATGCTGTGAGATCTTGCCTTTTGCTGCAAAATATATTAGTAAACATGTCCAATTGACACATTTTGTTTTGGTAAATAAAGGAAAATCGTGGAACACTATAAATTCAACTATGTAAATGTTTCGC
The DNA here is from genome assembly GCA_001630435.1 of Sporothrix globosa. Lineage (NCBI taxonomy): Eukaryota > Fungi > Ascomycota > Sordariomycetes > Ophiostomatales > Ophiostomataceae > Sporothrix > Sporothrix globosa. The sequence continues at coordinate 1,810,552 of LVYW01000002.1, forward strand.
TGACTGTCGCAATGCTGTTGCTTTCCGAACCAGTACTCAGAGGATACTCCATCAATACGACATCAATCGGATGCTGCACTTGGTCTTTCCGGCTGCTGAAAACGTCGTTACGACGATGACAGTGTACATTTGGACGGGATAGGTGGAGCAAAAGGAACAGACTTTTAAGATCTTGCTCGGGTGTAGCATTGTATTCTCTGTGAGGCATGGACACATCCGTCTGCAAAGCAGACTCTCCGCCCCCCAGGCTCTCTCTCTCTCTCTCTCTCTTTCTCTCTTTCTCTCGTTCTAGGCTTTGAAGGTGCTGTGAAACCTCGTACGGAAGATCAGAGAGCACGGCGATGGTCAAAGTTGCCCCGTATTACGGAACAAACATGAAAACGAGACATCGGGAGCACATGGGTACCGATAAAACTGTCTCTGGCCAAAGACGAAGCTCTCCTCCTTCACCTCTCCAAAGTTAACATGGTGAGGTTGGATGAAAACAACAGCAGCACGGTCGTTTTGATCATTGCGTTGGGGCTGTCATCATGCCGAGTCGGCACAGGTGTTCGAAGCAGATTCTGTGTCGATAAAAAGTCTTACAAAATCCCTTCACCGCCAACCGAGCGAATGTGATAAAATGCTGGACACACTGGAGAGAAATAAAAGACAGCTGAGACAGCCTGGTATGCAGTGCAAGACGATGGGCATTTTGTGGCCCTGTACTCCGTATGTTCTTTTTGCTCAAAGATGTGAGTACAAAGAGCAGGAACGCAGGCCATTAGGTAAGGCTGTCAAGGACATCTGAAGGCGTTATAGTGCAGTTTGTGCTCCGTATTCCGTATTTCTCCAGATGCCAGCTTGTGCCTTCTCCACATTGTCTGTGCTCTCCTCTTTTTTTTTATTCTCTATTCTATTATTTTGTACCGTGCCTCGTGGGAAGAGAACCAGAATTACGGCGAATTTAGAAGCCAGAGCACGTGTGATGTGCAGTTTATTTTGACAGCTGACATGCTTCCCTTCGGTTCTTTTTCTGGACCGAAGGAGCGTTGCTCAGCACGATATCACACTGCGTATGGACGACCACGATTCCTTAAACGACGTCGGAACGGGTTAATCAGATGCTTCTTTGTTTCTATTAATACGACATATAGAAGCCTAAGCTGCAAATGCAACCCACTAGCACACCACGCCGCATCCCGCCTCATGCCGGAAATCCTATTGCTGAAGATACGGCTGGCGTTGGGGGTGGACTCCCTCATGTGTTTATCTCGTGGCCGAGCGATGTGATGAGTCTTTCCCTCTTTTAGTGTGACGAATTGTCCTTTGGATTTTGTTACTCGTCCTTCTTCACCGATCCTGGCAGAAAGTAATACGGTGTGCGGAGTCTTAAGGTGTGGCCACTGCGAACGGATGTTCGGAAGTCAGAGCTGAGTGAAGAGCTGAATGGAGAGCTGAGCGGGAGATGAAGACGATTTCTTCCCTAAAAAGTCTCGCACTTCCAAACAAGGTGGCTGGGAATCAAATCGCCTCTTTCTTCTTTTGGCATTCACCTCTGCTTCTAGCTTCTGTGTGTCTCCGTAGTATGACAAGGCTTGTCGATCTCATCCTCGTTTTGGCTCCGACACCCACGCTCAATGAGTGATGATGCCTCGTCCTCGCTCCGAAGCAGCCTCGTTTTCACGCCAGCAACGGGGTATTGCCTCTTCTAGGCAAGTGTGATAAAAAGAGAGCAGAAGCTAGCCGATCGCTTAGGTCAAAAACGAGACCAGTTCGCCAGACCGGGGCATGTACGGTAATGCATGAACTGTATCTTCGAGGTAGGAATTAGTCTCTTTTCCTCCAAGGGTCAGAAGGTCAGGGTTGCGGAGGATTAGTTCACGATGCTACATAAGGTGAGCACCCCGAAGCCCCTGATCGTTACACATATTTGTGGCGAAAGAGGAGTCTTTGCTATTCAGCTTTCTTTGCAAGAGAACGGGGATTTTGTGACGCTTTTCCTAGGACATCCTGGGGACTTCCCAAGCCAGGTCATGCGTTGGAGGCAGCGGAGCTGGTCATAGCTCCACTACGCAAACCGATGCTTTCCCCCCATGTCTATTGAGTACCTCTTTATTGTTATTCCTTTCTTATACTTGTTTCTTCGATTTTTTTTTCACCTTTCTCACCTTTATTTGGTTAGCCCTGTCTGTCTCTCCACTTCCTGTGCCTCGTCGATTTTTGTTCACTTTTCATGCATTGAGCACGGGCCAGAGTGATTGTGATTCCAGGGTGGGATTTGTGCAATGTGATGGCATAGTCGATGTTGAGGCGGGGCCAAGGACAGCCCCAGCCTGTCCTTTTCAATCACTTAATACCACACCGGCCAGAATTAAGAAAAGCTGACCGCACTATTGATGGCCCAATCCCCACCTGTTTCCCTGCATTTGTCTGGATGAGAAGAGTGTAGGTTTTGGGCCATCATGTCAATTTTGTCTCGCAGGATTGTGACGAATAAAAGTAGTTTGAGAAAGAAGGAGGACATGAAAACTGACCGCATGAATGCTGTCAATGCCGTCAAGGAGAGGGGGAAGGTTGTATTTGAAAGTAGCAAATCATATCAGCGGGGCGAACGTGAAAGTTGAAAGGTGACAAGGTATGCGGAGACTTAAAAATCTCGTTATCACAATCACACTGCAGAAGAAATGGTGGTGGTGTTGCCATCTATGAAATACATTTTACTTCAATCTGGTCCTACCTTTTGCCCATTTTCATCCAATTGGCAGCTATCCGTCCCTGTCTATAGTCAGTATGATCAAGACAGGTTCATCGTATCCGTGAAAATCGGGTTTATGCGCGAACCTTTTCTTTGTCGAGCTATATGGAAAGAGGGCAGGCTATCAATATTTACGGTTACATTTGCAAGAGACAGGAGTAAAAATAAAAAGAAGAAGAAAAGGGGCAAAAAGGGACGGGTATTCTCCGCGGTATGCAGCTCTATCAATCTGTCAAAGGTAAGTTAGCTGCAATGCAGTTTGTCGTTTTTTTTTTTTTTTCTCTTTTTACTCAAGGGATTGACAATATTGGGCCGTTCCTTTTTCTCTGCCATGGATGAACAAGGGCCGCGGGTTGAGAAGGGTGGACGCGAACACCGCACTGACCAGGTTTTCCGTGCAGGGATCTCTTGATGTGCGGGCCGTGTGGATCAAGCTTAGCTCCTTTTACTCTTTTTGCTCTTGTGCCCCTGCCAGTTCTTTTAATCATTGTGAGTGTTAATTTCACGGCTCCCGGATGGAAACGTACGAAAAAAGAAGATAGGGCAGCGCAAGGAAGGGTAGGAAGGACGTCGTTTCCAAGAAGTTCTGCATGACACCGCCGTATGTCTGTGAAAAGTTTCTTTTGTCAAACCACGGCAATGTGATAGTGTTGTTGAATACTCCAGGGCAGGGAATATGCAAAGAGGTTGTGTAATAAAACGCGGTGTGGCAGCCTTGCCTTGATCACTGCTCTCGTATGCAGATTACAACATACTTTTATTTGCTATTGCTCGCCTTCGAGATTGCGCGACAAAAAGCGCGGGGCCGTGAAAAAAGAGAGCTGGGACAGGTGAATGCGGTTAAGTCTTAGTCGTCGAGGGCGCGGTTTATTTCTTGAAGAACCAACAATGCAGCAACAACAGGGGAGGAAATTAAGCAAGGCTGCTTCTCGGCAAGGCTGCTTCGGTTGCCGAGAGGCCATCCACTGCTGCAATGCGTACAAAAGGCTCGTAGTTGCTGACAAGGTATATGGAAATGCAAGGCTACCGAGCCTGCCGCAGCCTGCCGGAAAATTGCAGAAACTGTTTGATGCACAACGGACTTTTCAATGCGACGCAAAGACGGGGTAATAGCATTAAAATTGCAAATTGATATCAGCAACAGCGAGGGGGACAAAGAGTAGATGGCAAGATGGTGTCGAATCCTATAATGGGCGGTTCGGTGAGGGGGCTGGAGAAAAGAGTATTGTCATCGCTTGACGGTACAACATGCCACTGTTACATATCTGCTTTTAACGGTATGTTTATTGTGCTCCTTGTGCATTGTCGCCACCGTCATTAGTCTGGACGATAGAAAATCTAACCTTTTGTTTAGTAGATGCGGGCATGCCGTCTCGGATAATTACACTGTCTGCATGTTTTCGCGGACAAAGGAGACGATTATGAACAACATAGCGGGATGCGAGAGCAAAATCTTGTCGGCACTGACATTCAATTGCTTCCCGTGACCCATCCAAAATAGAGCTGCGTCGACAGTCATATTCATCTTGTTTATAGCTTACCATGACCGATAAACAAGGCCCATGCGAAAGAGGGCAAATATTGGAAGGAAATACGATAAATGCAATGATAAATGCCTGTGCGTCATCAATTTTGGATATCGGAGAATTACAAGGAAAGGATGAAGTCATTTCGAGTGGGCCTTAAGACATCTCGAGTTGATTTTGTATCTACTACAAAGTACTCAATGCTGGACGTATCCGTGCCCCCGTGCACTTGACAGGACTCTCAAACACCCACGACCTTGGGCGAAATTCTTTCTTTTCCTTCAATCTTTTCCACATCGTACGCTAAACTTACACTTAACAATCTATGGAAACAAGATAAAAGACACATAGCGAGATCGGATGAGGGACAGAGAGAGTATGACGTACATATATGCTTGTGCAATGTATGAAATCCAGAACACGACGTGGTCGAGTGTGCTCCCACTAGGTTAGAGACGAAGTCTTGCAAGCCAACTGCAAGTTAGAAAAAATCGAAGTCACAGCAAAGACGAAGCAAGATTTGTTGAGGCCAGTTACATTCTGTTGAGCAACAGGGGCCGCGAAGAACGGTGGGAGGAAAGTGAAAAGAAAAGAAAAGGCGACACGACTTAACTTTTAACGTGGACACGATGCAAAAGACTTGCTGTGCCGCAATTAGACATACAAACGAGAAACCCGAGAAAAATATACAAGGAAAGGCAAGACATCAAATAGAACTGAAGATGAGATCAAAGACAGACATTGAAAAAGAAGTCGCATGTGAGTTGAACTAGAACAAGAAAACAGGGGAGCGAGTGCTTGATTGATTATACCCCCTCCTTATGTCGTATTTCAACTCCGACGATTTTCATAAATTGATTACCATTACAGCATATACATATCCTTTCACCACCAACAGCCTTCTTTTTATAATTTATCTCTGGTGTCTCTTTTATTTCTCACGAATCACATCTCGGTCGTAAAGTGGCTATATGTCGGCCTGTGGCATAGCCTTTGTTTGGGTCGGATCTGGTCAATTCCCATGTCAGGTACGGCATGAAAGGCCCATAACATAACTGCTCTCTTTCGCTGTTTGTTCGCTCCAAACATTTGAATGTGCAGTCTTTTGGTCAGTTGCTCTTCTTACACATGCCCCTCCATCGACCGCACGTTGATCGGGAGTGTGTACGACATGCAGACGCAGTAGACGCGGAAGCACTGCATGGCGCCAGAAGGACAACAGAAAGGACAACATATACAGACCGCATATACAAGACGTGGCGCACAAGGCGCGAGGCACAAGGCACGAGGCCACTTCAAAGTAGCGAAATAAAATAAAACGTAATAAAAAAACGTGGTTAGTTCACACATGGACGATGCAGGCCACAGCAGACCGTATTCCGCTAGTAACGGTCCGTACTTCACCTGTACTCGTCCTTTTCGCCCCTTCTTCTCGCAATGTGCTTCACAGTGCATAATGGCTCGCATCGGCAAAGAAACTAGTGTGAGACTGGGCTATCTTCACCCAGTGACGCATCTTTGGTTGTCAATAACGCCTCCATCAGAACCGTTCATTCTAGAATGCGAAATCAGACCTCTGTTACTTATCGATATCCACCTGCGAAACGTTCAACACAGCGGACCGTTACGGTAAACGCCAGTGGCCCGAGGGGGCTGTTTTGGTGGCGGTTGGAGGTTTAAAGAAGACCCGCTTTTGTTGTTCAAGGGCCGTTTTATCTGATTTAATTTGCTATTTATTTTTAATCACTTGCCTTTGTTGGACGGCAGCGTCCGGACGGGGCGATCGCCCACAAGCTCCACCCATGAAAGTGCGTGCCACCCCCATCCTGCAACATCTTGCCCTCACGTCGAATGCCGGCAAGAGTCGCTCTCTTGCCTTCGTGAGTCCCTAACGACATTAGTTCTTTTCGCCAAATGAGAAGCAAAACCAGCGTAAGTCACATGTTCAATCACACGATGATCTGATTCGACCACGCGCTTCCTGCAATTCCGTCGCTGGTCAGACTAAAATACATCACATTTCATGCTTGTCCTCGCAACTCATTTTGACTCGTCTTGTCACGACACTCGTCTAAAGGACGCGCTCCCCACACGGCAGAGACAGGTCCCCGCCACTCAACGACCCTGGCCGTCTTCAAGGTGGCCCCCCCTTGTTGGGTGATGGCGGCTAGAGGCGCCATGTGATTCGCTCGTGGTCGGCACCGATGCCCAGACACCCTTGCTGGCGGCAGCCAATCTCTAGCTCCAGAGACCCTGTCGCGCCAGCACAACGCAGATCCAGTCGGCGCTAACACTCGTCGAGGTTGTTTGGATTGTGCTTGCTTGAAAAGAGATACCTTGGAGCTTGTTCAAACGTCTGCGACGCAATTACTCCGTAGTCCTCTTGACTTTTTGTTCTAGCACCAGCCTTGCAATACATTACCACAATGCTGACGATTCACCAACCAAGATGGCTCGTGGGCTAATGGAGAAAGTACTCACAAACTACAACGTACTCTGAAGAGCCTCATCGAATAGCAAACATAACACGATTTCTACGCTCTTAGATTTGCTCACGACCATCCTCATCTTCACCGCAGGGACGGTCGTCATGCTGATGAAGGCAAAGAAACAAGAGCAGCTTGTAACCGAAAGAAAAAAAAATACCCCACTGTAATGCTAATCAAGGTAATATTGTTGCATACGGTGGGAGAAAAGAGATGGAGGGATGGGGTGCAAATAACGCATCGGATGGGGGGCCGTGCATGTAGCACTCACACTCTTGTTCGTACTCGAAATCCGAGAGTATTGCAGAGCTTGGAGTACTACCGAGTACGCTGTACTTACAGCCCATCAGCACATATTTCTTCCGACGCGTACTTGCAGTATCGACCAGTATCGCCGAACGAGCAGCAGTTGTTCGCTCCCTTCCTAGTCTCTTTCTGCATCCACAACTCCTCTCCTCTTTTCCTCTCAGCACTTCCAATCACCGCAGACAAGGGTATCAAGCCAGAGCCAGAACCAATGAAGCCGGTATCATGTGCCTCCCTCAACTTAATGGCCCAATAGGAAGAAACCAAAATGAGAGAGCGAAACGAGATCAGAGAATTCCAGCCTATCTGCTTTCAATACTTTGCCATCTTTAGACGACAGCCACCTCTTCTCTCTTTTGATATTTTTGAGTATTATGTTCCCTCATTCGCCCCAATGGCCCCCCCTGCACGTTCCCTCTGTTCGTCACCCGCCAGTCACGTCTCCGCTTTTTGGTGTCCTTTCTCCTCTGTCCTTTGCCCTTGCTTCTGTCTATCTCTCGCCATACGTTGTATTTCACATCATGCGTTCGGTCTGTAGCAGGTGTTGCACGAAGACGAAACCATGAACAAAAAATAGTAAAATAAAGAAAGCAAAAGTTGCAGAGTTGCAGAATTGCAGAGTTTCTGCTGCGCGCCTTTCTTGCTCATTCTGTCATTCCGACGCCAGTTGTCCCTTCCCTATTTGCAATATTGTCGTTGCCATGATTTCGTCGGTGGCACCTTCGGGACATTAGTACAGCACACTCTTACGGCTTTTTTGGCACTTATTCTTTCTGTTTTTGTTGGCTATTAGCACCTCCTCCTCCAGGCAGTATTGGCATTGTTTGGTGATCCTCGCCTAGGAATTACAGGGTCTGGACTGATCCTTTGCACCTTTTGCTTTCTTTTTTGGTCTTTCACCATTGTCACCAATGCCCTCCCCCATAAGAAAGCGTCGTTCTCGTTGTCTTCAGCAAGGTATCATCGACCCTGGCTCGCTGTTCGATCCCCGCCGCCGCACCGCTGCCTGCAGGAGGTTGTTTTTTGGCTCTTGCATTTCTCCTTAGCCGCTCTCTTTCTAAATTTGACTCGCTCTAGCCCCGATATGCAAGCAGGCGCACATGAACTCACACGCCATACTCCCGCCCCGAGAAAAGAAGGAAAGCACGACTCCCCGTGCCTACCTCACCTTGCCCTCGCAACTCTTTCGCTCTTTCCCTCTCGACCTATCTCCTAAGTTATCCCCTGATCTTATCCTCTCTCTCCATTCCGTCGTCTCTCCGTCTTCTCTCGTCTCTTTTCCTGCCACTCATCACCTCTCACATTGCATTGCCCTCCTGCACCGGCATTGCATATTCGATCCGGCTGCAGACAAGCGCCGAGCACACCCACTTGGTCGCCGTTCGCATCAAGAGAGACCATCCAGATACACAGCCTTCCGTTGCCGCTTTGTATCTTGAGGCGGGTAGTTTTCTTTTGGCCGTGTGTCTATTCCTGTCACTGAGGAATTGGATCGTCCGTTTGCCGCTGTCGCCCTCCCTCGTTCACCCTCGTCACCCCGTTGTTCCCTCACACAACGCCATATTAGACAAGTCCTGCAAAGATACCCACACGCACAACACACCACGCCCGCGTCTGAACCCGCATCCTTGTACCGTTTTGCCTGTCCATGCCCAACGGTCGTTGCTGCTCTTCTTTTGCACCTTGACTACTGGGCCATCTTTTGCTCTTCCGTCTATGCACACACTCTCCTCTCTCTCCCTCCGTGTTCGCACACATCTCCTCTGCTTTCCTCCTTTCTATTTCTTCGTCTCCTCAGGCGTGTTCTCCCGACTTCCACCCCGTTTGTCCTTATTTCCCCCTTTCTTCTATTTCGAGACCCCTTTTCTTTTCGTCTAAACTGCTTCATCTCTGGTGTTGCGCGCGCCAATTCGAGTTCGGCGCATCTTCTCTCCTTGTCTCCTAAACGAAACACAATCGTTTGCCGCTTCCCTTAACGCAACACGTCCTCGCCTCACCTCATTGTCAACCTCGTCCCTTGATTTTGGTGGTTTTACCCTCTTTCATACTTTCCCTTCGTCGGCATCTCTCTTGATAACGGATCAATACCGCTTCGCAGAACCTCGACGACAATAAGACAACAAGACTTTTACAAACGCTTGAAACAGTCGGCCACGAACGCAGCCTTGCTTTAATCCTCGGCCTATTGTCCATCGTATACGACGACCTGGCCGCAGAAAAGGCTTCCAACGGCAGACCCAGACTGGACCTCGAAACAAGGGTGCAAGAGTAAGGAAACACAGGAAACGTTTGCTACGCGGACGACGCAGCCGAGTGTACGGCCTCTCGACCGAGACACCGTTTTCCACTCTGGTGACTGCGAGCGCCACCTAAAGAAAAGCAGCTTTTTCAACACCCGCAAGGAAAAAGACGAGAGACATCGCAACAGTCGTACTGCAGCGAGATCAAAATTGTTCGTTCTCGTGTTTCCGTCCTGGCATCCCATCTGCATGTGCCGCGTACACAGGCGTCTTTTCCTGCTTGTGACGGGACCGCGTCCACCACCAGCCAACCCGTTCCATGTGACGACCGGGGCAACCGGACCCGACATCGTGTAGCCTCGCCGCTCGTCCTCTTTTGGACTGTTGGGCGTGGATTCCTCGTCATTTCCCTTTCATTTCTGTATTCTCTTCTCCTCTTCTCGCGTACCCACACCTACACACAATCGCTATATTCTCCGCTTAGGTATGTTCATATTACCCGTCTTTGCCTTGTGCGTCGCACATTTTATTTCTGGCGTCTTCTCTTCGAATTATTCCTCGATGCTGTGGTGCATTGTGTGACCTCACTGTCCCTTGTCTTTTTCCTCTCACACTTTCACCTCCGCTTCCACTGTCGCTGCACGTACAACCCGGGCTCGTCGCACATTGTATCCCTTCCGATCGCGCTTCTTGTGCTCCGGTAGAGTTTCGGGTCAACCACGCAAACCTTGTCCACTCGTTTCATTGTGTCCCCGGTCTCCCGTTTCTCCAGTCGACCTCTTCTACCATTTCGACCTCCTCATCTCCACCACTCGACTTATTTGTGCTGGGATTCTCTTTCGGTCTTGCATTCCATTTTGCCTCGCTCTCTACTCCTTGAAGTCTCGCCACCAGTACTCCAGACACGGCTAACCATGATGTGCAGCAGCGGACTTATAGTTCCCATCCACACGTAACGGATCATACTTGCACCATTTGCCATGTCGATGCCGTCACAAAAGCCGAGGCAGCGGTCTGTCACCGAGACCTCCTTAACGTCTCGGGAGCGAATTACCGCGGCCCAGGACTACACCATGCCCCCCACAACCATCAGCGCAATGACGCGTCACTTCGACCCGTGCGTCGCCACGGCTGATATGTTCCTTTATGCCCAGGGCAACTCTATTGTTTGCTGCCACCACGATACCCTCACAATCGAACGCCGCTTTTCAAGACACCCCGACGAGGTTCTGTTATTGGCGGTCGACAACCAGAGCGAGCGGGGCGCCGGCCGGCTTGTGGTCAGCTACGATGCCAGCCAGAATGCCATTGTTTGGGATATTATGTCTGGCAACGAGGTTGCTCGGTTTGCTTCGTTTAGCAACCTGACAGCCGTGGCATGGATGCGGAACGGCGCCGTTGCTTTTGGTAAGACGTTGGCGCCATTGTTTACTTGATAAAAGGGGCTGCACTAAGCTAACACTCTACAACTATAGGCAACGACTCGGGCACCATCATTCTCTTCGAGCCCGAGACCTCTGAGCACGTATCCTTCCGCACAATAGACCAAATTGCCGTTACGGCACTGGCGCCGGCCACTGATTGTCGTACATTCGCCATTGGCTACCAGAACGGCTCCATTTTGATTTGCAACCTCCAGCCGAGGTTCACCATCCTCCACAACCTGACCACGTCGCGAGGTCCGTCGCCAATTGTTGGCCTGTCCTGGCATGCATCTTCAACAAGACAGCGGTCAGACATGTTGGCTGTGCAGACCTACGATGGCGACTTACGAGTGTGGAGTGTCTCCAAATCACACAACGGCGTTGAGCCCGCTAAAGTTGTACGCATCCTGAAGCGAACGGACAACTACTTGCCAGGACCGAACTGGATGAACTGGTCTAAGAACGGTCGCATCATCCAGTTCTCCGAAGGGTCCGTATACATATCCTCCCAATAACCGTTAAGCGTAATTGAACAAGTTATGTACTAACCTATTAAGCGAGACACTCTCTTGGGACGTGCGCACAAAGCATGTCACATACGACAGCATCCCGACGTTGGAGAATGTCCGTGGTCTTGCCGTTTACGGACCAGGTGCAAGTCTCTTTACACTGGGTGCCAATAACACTGTACAGCAGTTCGACTTGAATGCGCCGTCTGTGCTGGTGGCCGACGTTCAGCACCCTGCCAACTTGCTGCCGCCCTCTCCGCCAGTATCTGTGGAGGAGCAGGAGAAGGAGGCTGCCGCAGCGGCAGCAGCTGCCGCCGCCGCCGCTTCAAGTGCGGTCGAGACGGATAGCTCTGCGGCTGCAACATCTGAATCCGAAATCTCAATCCACTTGGACGGTGGCGTGTCCGAGAGTGACGATGATTACCAGTCACCGCTCGCACGCTTGGTTAACGCGGGACATATCGTTGATGACACGGAGTCGGACATCGCTCGCACTGCTAGCGCCAGCTCGGCTGCCAGCCACATCTCGGAAGACAAGTCAGAAACGAGCAGCAAAACGCCTGGCCGCTATGCAGGCTCCATTCGGTCCAAAGGCATGACGGAGTACACGTACATGTCCATCGGCTCGTCTCTGAAGTCATCAATTCACCCCAACAATATGTACCAGCAGCCACAGCAAAAATCCCACCACAGAGCGCACAATCCCCAGCGTCAGTCCGTATCAACGTACAGTACCGCGACAAGCACCACCTTCTCAACGACCAGCAGCCGCACGGGAATGTCGCGCCCTTCCCGGCTGCGAAACGAGGTGCCACAGAGCCCAGACGGCGCCAAGGTGATAGACCTGTTCAAGTTCACCCGCAGTCGCCTGAGTGACGTGCCGTACCGGATGCCACCTGCTCCGGCCAACGGCGTACGCCTGACCAATGACGACCTGCGCCGCCAAATGCTCTACACTATCTTTGGCTGGACGGAGGACATTGGCGATCTCGTGCGCGACGAGATGGATCGTTATCCCACCGGTTCAGCCAACCGCATCTTGCTTGCCAAGTGGCTCGGCGACATTGACCCGGACATCATGAAAACTAGCTCAGAGACTATGACCTCGTCGGACTGGATGCTGCTCGCTCTGAGCGGTATCGGCAGCCAGGCAAGCCAACACAAGCTGGGCCGTGCCTACACGCAAAGGCTACTAGAGAGCGGCGATGTGCATGCGGCTGCCACCATTATGATTGGTATGGGTGACTGCAACGACGCCATTGAGATTTATGCCTCGCACCACAAGTACATGGAGGCGCTGATCGTGGCTGCCCTTTTCTACCCATCCGTGTGGGAGAGACAGTCGCATCTGATCAAGAAATGGGGCGAGTGGGCCATTAAGAATGGCCGCCGTGAGCTTGCCATTCGATGGTGTGTAATATGATCCCCTGCCAATGTGATTTTCGATCTCATACTTACTGACTGAATGTTTAGCGCCGCTTGTACTGGAAAGGAGTCGTCGGAGCCGTGGACGTCGCCATCTGCAGCACAGATCAACTTCCCGTCCATCAACGCGGCGTTACCGGAACTTAATAGCCCGCCACTGTCACCACCGAGCCTAATGCAGCGCGGTCCTCAGCGCAGCATTGCCAAGTCATCTGCTCTGCGGCTTATCACCAACTTCGGCGATGCCAGCAACAACACGCGGGCTCAGATCTTTTCCAACGATGGTGACGGTGCTACCCCGATTGCTGCGGGCGTGACACCCATTGCTGTCTCGGCCATCTCGCCCGGTCTTAACGATACCACAACCGCCTTCCTGCGACCCTCACAGCGTAGTGTCTTCAACACACCTAGTTCAGCCCGGCCTACTACGGGGGGATTCGGCCGGCAGCGACTGCCGTCCATCGGTGAAGGTCCTCAGGGAGCTCAAGATGCCAACCACCCTCGCAATGTCCTTAAGGGTGTCTCAGACGCTCTGGGTCTGACAGCACAGCCTGCAGAGAGCATTGACGTTGTAGCGCACCCGCCTGCCCCTCAAATGGTGCAAGTTGACAATGGCAACAACCTGGCAATCGGCATGGCCCTTCCGAGAGCTTCAACATCCAGTCCTCTATACCGCCGCAAGGAACAGCCCCCTCCGTCGCCGTCGCCCGCATCGCTAGCTGCGCTGATGGATGGCCGTCACAGCCGCAACGGACCGCGCGACCGCATTCCTGCCGGAATTGATCTGCAGTTGGCACCGGTGGCGCCAGAGACCATCATGGACATGACATCACCCGAGCAGACAGGTGCCTCGTCCAACCGGTACCGGTGGCCCTCTCGTCGCCGTGGTCCGGCGTCGGTGAGCAGCTCAGTCACGTCCAACTCGAGCATTGCCCACGGTGCGCGCAGCCATCGTTACCGCACGGGCGATGTGCCCAACACGAGCAAGACCTTAGACGAATACATTAACAGTCTCGAGGTGATCAATGCTAAGGCGGCGCGCTCGAGCAGCAAGGACCGCCATCACAGATCACGCGACATTGGCCGCCAGCGGCTCCCATCCGTTGCCACGCCCTCTGCCTCGTCTGTCTCCACCGTGACGAGCCACTCGCGCGAGCCGTCTACAAATACAGATGTGCGCGAGTGGGTTCAGACGCGCAGCCGTGCCGGTTCCAAGACTGGCGGCAACCGCTCCCCGCGTTCTCCTGTGCCCATGTCGCCTGAAGATCTCATCAGCCTTACCAGCACACCACGCATGTTTGCCCACGACGATCCTGCTGTCGATAAAGACATGGGCTCGTTGACGGCGCAGAAGTCGGTTTCGAAGTCGTCGGCCGTGCCACCACCGGTGTCCACGCAGCTGCCTTTGCGCCCATCCTCTAAGTCGCGTCCGACCAGCCGTACTTCCAGCCGTGGCCGTTCCACGCGCAACCGCAGCCCCGACCGGCAACCACTGACGCTCGACATCCCTCGTGGTCGGAACTCGAGCCGCACGGCGTCTGCCATCCGCTCGCCATCGTCTCCTCTTCCATTCTCGAACAACGCGGCCCAGTACCGGGACGAAGACGACGAAGAAGACTACCGAAGAGCCGTCGATGAGCAAGAAAAGTTCCGTAACCGTGACCGCACGTCTCACCGCGGCCGCAGCTCCAGCCAGGGCCGCCGCGATGCCTCGCCTAGTTCTGTTCGCGCCCGTGAGCGGTCCCGTAGCCGCCGGCGCCCGACGCCTGATGTGGCCACAGCTGCTGCACCCTCGGCCTCGTCGCGCAAGGACCGTACCCTCGCAGGTCCGCCACCAGCAAAGTCAGCCATGGCTGTGGCTGCTGGCGGCTTCGACCGCTACCCGGCCTCACAGCAGTCTCTGGGTGAGGAGCTTGGCAGACGTCGGACACAGTCGGCCACGGCGAACCGTGGTGATCTACGCCAGCTGAGCAAGGATGAACGCGCGCAACGCAAGGCTGCCGCCGCACGCGAATTGGAAGAGCGTCGCAAGTCGCTTGTCCGGCATCCGAACGCTCCCTCAATCTTGCACCCAGACTACCTGTCACCGGGCCTGAATCAGAACTTTGGCCAGATCTCGGAGGTGCCGGAGCTTAGCTCAGATGTTTACTCGCGCCCCAAAGACCTCCCCATGCGCAGCCAGTCCACCGAGCCCACCGCTAAGCACTCCTCATCGTCCACCCGGGTCCGCAGCATGTTTGCGCCCCGTGGTCACCAGTCCATTGGCCTGCCCGCGACGCCCAAGGCCATGCGCCTGGTCCTCGAGCCGGGTGCTGGTGCTGGATCGTCCACGCCGCCGAGCGTGCCACCCATTCCGGCAGTCTACGGCCACCAACGCTCGTCAGGTTCGGTCGGCCACTCATCACCAGAGACCAAGTCGTCGACTAAGAAGCAGACTGAGGCTTCCCCTGCACCACTCACCCTCAGCGCGACCACCTACAGCCTGCGATCGGAGGTTCCGCTTGCCCCCAAAACGTCAGTTCCGACCAAGTCCTCCGAGGACACGCTTACCCTCTTGCCGTCGACTGTGTACCAGCCGCCGTCGCTCAGCCGCGCAGCCATTCCTCGCTCCATGTCTGCACCCCCCCAGGAACTGGTCTACCATAAGGGCTCTGCCTCTCAGGATTTCACTGCCTCGCGCAAGGCCAGCCGCGAGAAGAACCCGACAATTCGCGAGTCGAGTAACGATGATGCTGATTTAGCCGGCACCCTGTCACCTAGCGTCTATCGTCGCCCTTCTCTCGACAACCTGCTCCCTCCCCCTCCCCCACCCCTACCAGCGCCGCCCATGCTGGAAGAACTTGCCCACCTGGCCGTCCCGCCGCCGCCTCCTCCTGCGCCACTCCCTTTTGGCTCGAGCCTGAACCAAACTCCCGTTGTATACGGAGGACACACCACGGGCACCATTGAAGTGGTGACGGATGACGGCGATACGCAGCCGGTTGTCATGGTCTCGCCGCAAATTGGTGGCAGCGCCCCGTCGCATACCAACCACCCGTCGTTGCCGCCTCCGCCGCCTATGCCGCTCGCACCAGCTGCCCCAGAAACTCTGTCGCCTTCGCGCAACGGACACCAGCGCGGCCGCAGCAGCACCGACAACAGCATTGCGGGTCGGATCTCGCGTGCCACCGAACGCATACGGTCTGCAAGCCGTGGAACCAACACTGCCGTCTCTCGTACCAAGTCGCCTGAGATCACCATGGTGCCGTACGAGAGCATCCATATCTCACAGTCGCAGAACACGGGCTATTCGCCGTACGAGAGCGTGCCGCTGCCGAGCAGCTTTGCCGTACGCAACAGCCCGCCGCAACAGTACCCGCAAGAGAGGCAGCAGCTGACGCAACAACAGCTTGCCCAGCAACAGTTACAGCTACAGCAGATTGAGGCCCAAAACCAGATGCGTACCGGTCTCCATCAGAGCGAGATGATTTAGGTGCTCTCACCCGTCTTGTCTACGATTCCTTTTCTCGCTTTCGTTATTCACAACCCTTTAACTTTCAATTCTCGCGTGCATGGCGATCTGGCGTTTTATCTTCCTTTTCTCCTCTCTTCCTTCACTTCTTCTGTGGAAGGCAAATACAACAGTGGTCAGCGATGGTCACTAGCGGAGCGTCCCTTTTATACACAGGCTTACTTATTTTCTTATGAAGTCTCCCTTTTTATATATCAGTGTCATTTGCGGTGCCGGCATATCGTTTATATAAATTGTCTTTTTCATTTGATTTGACTTTCCGTCTGCTTTTTTGTGCGTTGTGATGCGTCTGCCGTTTTCATAATCGCTGGATGCTACGGGAAGAAAAGGATGCAATCAAAGAGAGCCTGCAAGATGAACACGATGAGGCAAGAGGAAGAAAAAAAAGAATGGATTCAATCTTGGTGGTGATATTTTACTTTTGTTTTGATCTCTCTTTCTTCTCTTTTACATGGGGCTGCCTCGCGGCACTTTCAAGTCGTCTTCTCTCTGAATCACTCGGGACGTTTATTAGGTCAGTCGCTATTTTGACATTTTGACGAAATGTATATTTTTGGATTTGCAAACGACGTTTAAGAAAAGTAAATGCATATGTAAAAAAAAAAAATTTAAAAAAAAAATCAATTAAAAGACAAGCTCGACTCGAATCATCGACGTTACGTTTTAGTAGCTCACCGTACAGTGTTAGCACAGTGCGGTGTATAACCAAAATGCAAAAATAGAAGTTGGCTTCTTCATCTCAAAGCTGCCCCAACCCAGTACGATCGTAATCCAGTCCGCCACGCGACGGTGAAGATGCCTCTGCAGAGTGAGTCCTCCCTGAAGTATCATCTCCAATTGCTTAGGGCCACAAGGGGGTTCCAGCATCGTAGGTTTCCCGTACGAGTGGGTGGCCACCGCGACGTTCGCACTGGGCGACGCACTGGGTCGAGGCGGATAAATCCACCTCGGACATGGAACAGCAGGAAATAAGAATAACAAGGGCCGCCTTCCACTTCGACCATGACAGCCAGTGATGATTTAAGCACGTACAGCAGCTTATATAGCCCAATGCAGCCGCCCATACCCTCAATTCTTCAAAGCGGTCAGTAACGGCAGAAACTGGGATGGCAATCGAGCACACCGTAACTGAGCAGCAGGACGTTTTGGTTGGTCGCACTAGTCGACAGCTGGACAGCGTGACAACCTTGATGAACCTCTTGAATCATCGCAAGCACGGATCCTCTTGCACTCGACTCCCGGCTGAGGGACACGAGATCCCATATTTCTAGCCGATCCTTTCGAGGAGAAAATGACACGGTGACACGGGACGTCATTTCCTTTCTTTTTCATCTTTTGTGTTTCGCCTCGTGTTTCTCAGTCTCTCCTGTTTGTTTTTCATTTGCGGCGACACCATCTCGACTTCAACCTCGGTCACAAACACGATCACGAACTAACGACGGTCCCTTCCTTTTCCTTGTCCTATCTTTCACATCCTTCATACGAGCCGTCTCTCACCGGAATGTTTGGCCCACCACACCTCGAGGTCCGCCGACCATCACCGACCACAGTCGAGTTCGTTGTCACCACACAGCCACGCCGCACAGGATGGACAGGCTGGGCGCTGGCCGCCGCCGTGGTCGGCGTGCGCGTGCTGCTGGCAGCATCAACGGGCGTTGCGATGTGGGCATGGATAAACCAGGACGTGGTGGCCAGCCTGAGGCGCGGCCGCGTTGATTTGGGGCTGGGAGCAGACATGACCTGGCAAAACCTCGTGTGGCACCTCTTCGCGTCGGCCCACGGCCTCGACGCGCTGCGGGCCATCGCCGCCGCGCCGCCTTGGTTGGTGCTGCCGCTGTGTGTGGTCGCGCTCTGGGCCAGCATCGCGCGCGTACACACGTCTGAATCGCTGCTGGTGCTGCGCGGGCTCGGCATCCAGACGCGGTCCACGGGCGCGACGTACCTGGGCGAGCTGGCGTCGGGGCTTTCGGTGGTGTGGTGGACGCTGACGACACCGTGGACGCTCGTGGCACGTTTCTTCAGCATCTCGACCAACGACCGGGGCGGCGGGGGGGCAACAGTCACCGACGGCTACTATGGCGAGCCCACGCCGGCAGCAACGCGGTTTATCCCGACTGAAAAGTTGCAGGATCTGCTTGTCAACGAGGCGTTCCGCGGGTTTGAGGTGCGATACTATCTTGTGGCAGTGGTGGCGGGACGGGGCGCAGGCCCGATTGGCAGTGACCGTCTAGGCGTGCGTATCAAGAATGTGCGACTGTTAGAAGAGAGCGAGGAGGAGGAGGACAACAACTACGATGAAAAAAGGGACAATCTGAGGGATGGTAATGGCCATGGAAAGAGCCAGTATCAGAACAGACAGAACCGCGGTGACGAGGACTACGACTCGGACGATTCGGACAACGACAGTGATGGCCCCGGCGGCGGAAGCAGCAGTGAGGAGGACGAGGATCACATTGTCGTAGTGTTCCCGCGACTGCTACCGGGCCTGGACATTGTGCGGACGGTCTGGCGCGAGGCTCGGGCGTGCCTGTACGAGCCTGACGCGAAGGGGTAATGACAGTGGTTTTGGAGAGCAATTAGACAGCCGGAGCTTGTGATTTAATACTCAATGATACCACTTTGTTCTTCTTTTCTTTTCGTTTTCTTTTTCTTTTTTTTTTTTTTTTTTTTTTTTTTTTTTTTTTTTTTTTTTTTT
>LVYW01000002.1:1829427-1845044 GCA_001630435.1 Sporothrix globosa
TTTTTTTTTTTTTTTTTTTTTTTTTTTTTTTTTTTTTTTTGCAAAAGTTGTCTTTTTCGCTATGTCACATAAACTATCATGATTGCTCGTGCTGGGCAGACACACGCTCCCTTGCTTCGGCTGCCCATGCCGGGGATGCCCCGCTTGTCTCCTCGGCCTCCTTCATCTCCCGGATGGCTGCCCGCCAGTTGCCCACTTCGCGCATGGCCGCCGAGCTGGCAAAGCCCTTTGTCCGTGCAAACTTGTCGTTTTGCTCCTCGGGCGAGGCGAGGCGTGACCGCTTCATGAGAGGAATGTACACGCCGCCCAGCCGCGGGCCACTGCCACCCTCGTAGACGTGGCTCTTTTTGGCCGGTGGCGTGGGCAGCTGCGCCTGGCCGGGCACCGGGGTCTTTGTCACCTGATTGAGCAGCTGGTTCGCCAGGATCTCGTCCATCTTGGCATCGTGCCAGCCGCGCCACAGTCCGTCCAGCATCATGCGGCTGTCGGGCGCCTCCTCGGCCACCGTGAACCAGTCCAGGCTGTCGGACCAGGTGCCGGCATCTGGGTGGTCGATGGCGGCCTCAGGAGCGTCGGCAAGGACGGCCGGCGGGAAGATGCAGTCCCACAACACCAGGGGACCTTCTTCGGCCATGGCATAGGCTGGGCGACCGGGGTTGGCGGATGCATCGAGGAGTTGTGGGATGACATCGGCAGACTCGCGGCCCTGGCCGACCAAGAACAGGATGGCGACCATATGGCGGATTTGGTGCCACAAAAAGGCTGAACCGCGGACGTCAAAGGAGTACACCTTGATGCTGGATGACCCTCCGTAGTAGTCGAGCGATGCGTGCAGGCCGGGCACTTCGACGATGTCGGCGTCAAAGATGCGGCGTGCAAAGTTGGTGATCTGCTTGTTAGGATCGATCTTGCAGAAGTTGCGGAAGTCGTGCAGGCCGACAAAATGCTTGGCGGCCGTGCGCATGGCGTCGATATCTAGCCAGCCGTCCGAGGGGCCGCCCTCGGCGGACGACAAAGGCTGCGAGGAGCCAAAGTAGGCTGGCTGTGTGAAGAAGTAGCGGTACCGCCGCTCGCGGCACGAGAAGCGCGCCGAAAAGTCGAGCGGCGGGTTTGGGCACCAGGCCAGCACGCGGATATCGGGCGGCAGTAGCCGGTTGAGCACCTTGCCGTACTGAATCTCTTCATGCGGGAGTGGCAGGCTGCTCTCCTCGCCGTCGACGGTCTCCGTCCCCGTTGACATCGCCGCCTCCCCTGATCCTCCTGGTCCTCGTGCTCCTCCCTCATCGCAAGCCTCTTCCCCATCTTCCTCGCCCCTCTCCACCATCTTGGCCGTCCGCTTCCGGTTGCTGCGAACGCGCAGGGCCACGACCTGACCGAACGCGCTGACGCCTCGGTCTGTGCGGCCGCATTTGCTGTATTCGCAAATGTTAAAGTCCACCTCATGCGCCGCCGCGCCGGCCGCGGGGAAGATCAGACACGCCTTGACCAGCGCCTTCCACAGCTCCTCCTCAACGCTCGGCAGCGCGCCTGATGGCTGGTACTCAAAGCCGCCGTACCGTTTACCCAGGTAGGCGATACGCAGCGCAATAAACCGCGTGCCATACCGGCTGGGGTCGATGGCCTTCTTTGGTTTTGGGGTGGTGGAGGGTGCCAGCTGTGATATTGTTGGGCCTCCGGACAGACCATTCTGCTTGGTCAGTGCCGCATGCTCCTCGAGCTCCTGGATCCGCTGGACCAACGCCTCTTTGGTCCACCGCGTATAGTCGGTCATCCCTTGTGCCTGTTTTCTCTGTTTCCTGAGGAGGGCTTTGCTGGCAAAGGGCCTGGCCCAAGGTTGGCCACGAGCCGTGGTCGGCTGTGAGAGAAGGGGGATTCCCACGCCTGCACCGATCGGCACCGTAGCCAGGTACAGGGAGAGGCGACGTGAACACAGTCCCTGGTTAGGCTGCCGTGCTGTTGTGGTGAGAAGAGAGTTGGTGGTACCAAAACGAGCTACACAAGATGCCTTCATGCGATAGTGTAGTCCACCTGGAGGGGAGAAAACAGGTGCCGGGTATGCGATATCCGATTCGACAGATCCGTACACATGACGAGACTAGAGCTTTGACTAGTGTTTGCGATGTTTCAAGTTCTCCGGACGTTCTGCTCTAAAGTCAATATCATCGATAGAAAGTCGTCCAAATGAAAATTTAGAGTAGCTTCTGGCAGCTGTACCGTCTCGGCGCTACATCCCGCGCCGCCACAGCAAAACATACGCTAGCGCCTTATCACCTCGCCTCGAATGTGCGCAACCCCCACTAAGTCACCCATGCAGTAATACGTTAAGGGTGCTACAAAACCAAAACCACGCCCATGTCTCGCCCACATGTTTCAAAGTCACCTGTATCGACATGTTGCGTCAATAGAACAGTTACATAATGGCATTTACACACCACGTCTTCGAATGAAATCGCACAATTGAGACAAAATCAACGAGGACATGATTTTCACAATCAGACACGACCCGTTCTCGCACAACATACGTTCATTGCGCTGACCGTCATGGACGACCTCCAGCCGGTCTCCGTTTTGCTGCTCGGCGACGACAACGTCGGCAAATCGACCTTTCTATCGTGAGTGTCTAGCTAGTCGGGGTTGCGGTTGCATTGCTGTGCTGCGCTAACATTGCCAACAGGCGTCTCGCATTGCTTCGGAACAAGGCTGGCCTGGCTACATCCGCCCAAACAGTAGCACCGCCGCTCCTGCGCGATTCCGACCAGCCGTTTGTCCTCGAGCTCCGCTCGCGCAGGGCCGCCTTCCGCCTCGAGTTCTCCGACACCGAAAGCCCCGAGAATTGGCGCTGTCTGCAGCCCGACCTCGTCGTCCTCTGCTATGACATCAGCCACCGGCCCAGCCTGACCAGCCTGCAGACGCACTGGATCGGCGAGGTCCGCACCGTCTTCCCCCACCGCGACCGTCTGCCCATCCTCGTGCTCGGCCTCAAGCGCGATCTGCGCCGCGAGGGCGACCCCAGTGGTACCCTGTACCCGCACGAAGCGTACAATCTGAGCCAGCAGCTGCGCGCCGACATGTATCTCGAGTGCTCGGCCGTCTCGGGCGAGCTGATGCCACAGGTCGTCGACGACATTTGCCGAAGGGCTGTCAAGACGGCGTCGCCAGAAGGAGGCCAAAGCGAGGGAGCGTGCACGGTTATGTAGGCAAGGGTATGTGACCTTTTTCGTCGGCCCCCACCGTCTCACTGAGCATCCTCCATCTCTTCGTCCGGCTCGCCCTCGGCCACCGGGAACTGCCCCAGCACCTCGGCCACGATGTCGAGAATCTCCGACTGCTGCTCTTCTGTCAACCGCCCCTCGACCTCCTCGATGCACGCATGAAGCTGTGCCGGCGTCTGCGGTCGCATGTTGAGGATCATCAACAGCTCGCCCTTGGCCAAGTTGTAGCTGTGCAGTCGCTCCACGATCTTCGTCACGGCCTCGGGGCTGTATGTCACTGGCTGCTGGCTCAGCGGGCCCGGCGGCGATCGGAAGTACTGCAGCAGCTTGTATGTATTAGTAGGGAAAGGGCGTAGGGCCAGAGCAGAGGCATCCACCCACCTCACGAACCAATGTCTCGAGATTGCCGGGCCCGCGGCGCCGGTTCTGCGTCTGCTTGCCCAGAGACTCCTGGCGCTCTGCGAGGAACTGGTACACCTCGTAGTTGCTGAGGAGGGCGTTTTGTGCTTCAAGGATCTTCATAGTGTTCGTGGGCTTTCGCGGCTATCCGGGTTGGAGGATTTGGGTATGTTCATGTCCGTTCTCTGTCGTTTCTCTGTCGTGTC
Organism: Sporothrix globosa; assembly: GCA_001630435.1. NCBI lineage: Eukaryota > Fungi > Ascomycota > Sordariomycetes > Ophiostomatales > Ophiostomataceae > Sporothrix > Sporothrix globosa. The sequence goes on from LVYW01000002.1 coordinate 1,833,245, forward strand.
TCTGTTTTCCTCTCTCGCCGCCTGTAACTTGGGGTGGGCGCCGAGCCAGCACGAGCGAGCTTTTTTGGTAGCGTTTCGAAAGGCACAATTAGTTCCCACAGGGCGTTCCTTCCACATCGAAAAATTTCACATGGCAGGAGCCCGTAGTCACAAAGTAGCGACGGCAGCCACTTCTGACCAATCACCGTCAGATAATGGCCCCGCATTGCCCCGCAATTTTTTTTATTTTTTTTTAATATGGCGGAGACAGCCAGGCAGGCACAAAACGGCCGAGTAAAGTACAGCCGCCAATCGCGGCTCTCACAGAGAGGCTCATGGGGAAGGGACGACAAAAGTATGGTCGTTTGCATCTATATAGATCTATTGCTCATTCGCAACGAACAGTTGCCTGCAGCCTGCAGAAGGACGGCTGCATGCCTCTAAGTGTCAAAGCGCCTTAGGTTGCCATTTATTTGAGTAGATTCAAGGCATAACGAAAGACTTCCAACGGTACAAAGAAAGAGCGATGGTACAGATGTTGGCGTTCCGTATCGCGGAACAGCTCACTCTATCCCTCGTAGTGTTTTGTCACCGACTTTGCTCCTACCTATTTTTGGGATGTAGCTCTACTGCAGGAAGGTGGTGCCTCGTTTGCGTTGCGTTGCGTCGCAGCACATACCTTCTTGGTTTGACTACTGACCCTGTTCTCTTGGTCTCTGCTCACCTCGTTCCCATTGCTCTTTCCTTCAACGATTTCGGCACCTATTCTGCGTCAGATATATTTCCTCTCCTCCCTTTGGAGATTCTCGAAACTCTCTCCTCCGTTTCTTTTATTACTTGCCATTCCCTAACTACCTCCTTACCCCCAAGCTTTATCACAACCCACTGACCACCAATACCCCGCCTGCTATTTTGTCTTCTTGTCTTCTTTGCACGCGGTAGCCACTAGTACGACATACCGCTTGTCTTAACACGAGGCCTTTGGCCTAGAACCTCCCAATTTTAAGCTGCTGCCAACGAGCAATTTATACATCCAAATGACCTGCTTCCGAACCATCGCGTCGTCCACCATGTCTCATCTCTAACACGGTTTAGTTCCTCTTGTACGGTAAGTGGCTAGTCCCGTGGTGCCTCTGCATTTCTTTGGTATTTGATGGGCCACATTTCCACCCTCTTGGCTTGTGATGATCTCCAGTTTTGCTGGTGGACTTTCCTCGTATATGCCAGTCGGACATCCTCCAAGTTAGCACTGCCAATGGAAGAACTCGTCAATGATATTCCTTTCCTTATCGTCCCGTTCTTCAACCAAACACTCGAACTGCACTTGCAATGCTCATATTGTCTTCTAGCATTTCCGTTGTCCGATATCCTCGCTAACAAACGCTGTATTTTAGCCTCTTTTCGGTACTGGGCCTTACACACTGCCCGCCAGAGTGGGGTTTCCCTCCCGCTTTTGATCCTTTTTTTTCTGGTCCTCTTCTCGTCGCCTCCCGCCAGCGCTCACTGAGCGAACTAATTTCTTCCAATCCTCATTCGTCATCCGGCTTCTTCCTTAGTCGTCTTTCACGGGTACCCTCAACCACAGTCACCCATCTCGTTCCTTGTTCCTCGTTCTTCTTCCTTCTCCTTACCGTATTTGCTCTTCGACTTTATCTTTGCGACACATTGGAGAGACGACAACTTCTCTTTTCACCCCGAGCAGGTGTCGCCTTTGTTTTTCAGTGCTCCGTTTCCCCCAGAGCAAAGTTCGCATATTCTCGGCTTTGACCGCCTTCTTTACCGGCTACGATTTTTTTTCTGCCCTATTTGACGATATCGGAGGGTCCCGACTGTCTACGGAGTACAGCCAACCAAAGTATCTGCCTGCCGAATTAATTTTCCAACAGCTCGTTTCTTGTATTAAGCTTCGTACACATCTTGCGCGTACGCTCTCTCCCCCCGGCGGCGACTTTGATCGTGCGCAGCGCCTAAACCGATCCCTTTTCGATTTCCTGCTCTTTCGCTCCGTCGTAGCCCGCCCAGGGTCTGTGCACATCACTTTCGTCACTGCCTTCCGACATCCATTCATCAGACGTTTGATTCGCCCATTCCGCGACCCTTCGAATCGGCAGACTTCCAGTCTCGATCCCTCGTCCCGGCTTCATACTCGAAAATCTCCTCTCTACGCCCCCTATCTTTCACAGAAATGGTCAAGAACATCGTCATCCTCGGTGGCAACTCCCACCCCCAGCTGGTTGATAATGTGTGCAACATTCTGGGTATCCCAGCCTGCAACCGCATCCTCTCCAAGTTCGAGGTCGGCGAGAGCCGCTGCGAGATCAAGGACTCCGTTCGCGGCAAGGATGTGTACATCATCCAGACCGGCAGCGGCTCGGTCAACGACAACTTTGTCGACCTGTGCATCATGATCTCGGCCTGCAAGACGGGGTCTGCAAGACGGGTCACGGCCGTCATGCCACTCTTCCCTTACTCGCGCCAACCTGACCTTCCATACAACAAGAACGGCGCCCCACTCTCCAAGGCCCCGACCTCAATATCGGGCACGCCGACCAAGAAGGACGAATATACTTTTGAGAGCGTGCCTGCGACTCCAGCCCTGGACCGCCCTAGGTCGGCCGCTTTTACGACCTCGGCTGATCTGTCCAAGGCCCTCAGCAAAACTGCCATTTCCAATGGATCGGCCGCGCGGGCTAACGGTTCCGCGAACGGCAACTCGGATTACTTCCGGCCGGGCAACTCTCACGGCGCATCCGCTGCTACCGGTCCCACATCAGCTGGCGGGCGCTCCACACCCACCCACGGCAAGAACGAGTCTGTCTCGTCACAAGCACCACCTTTTACGACACACGACTACGCGAACCACAACCTCATCAACAGCTTCCAGGCCAAGCCAGGCTACAAGCAGTGGGTGGCACAGGCTGGCATTCTCATTGCCGACCTCCTTACCTGTGCTGGCGCCGACCATGTAATCACCATGGACCTCCACGACCCGCAGTACCAGGGCTTCTTCGACGTTCCTGTCGACAACCTGTACGGCAAGCCGTTGCTGCAGCGGTATATACAGCAGGGCATACCGGACTACAAGGATGCTGTCATTGTCAGTCCCGATGCGGGTGGCGCGAAGCGCGCGACAGCCATAGCAGACAGCCTTGGCATGGACTTTGCTCTTATTCACAAGGTAAGCGAAAGCGACAGAGGAAGCAATCGGGGTGTAGGACACGACACGTCTACTTGAAGTAGAACTAATAATTTCCCAGGAGCGTCGGCCTACGAAGATTACCGATCGCCAGAATGCCACAATGATGCTAGTAGGCAACGTCACAGGCCGTGTGTGCATCCTCGTTGACGATCTTGCAGACACGGCAAACACGATCACGCGTGCTGCAAAGCTACTTAAGAAGGAAGGTGCGACGTTCTGTTACGCGCTCCTGACGCACGGCGTCCTCAGTGGCGACGCCATTCCGCGCATCAATGCGTCCGCCCTCGACAAGATCATTGTTACCAACTCGGTGCCCCAGGACGAACACCGGGCCCTGTGCAACAAACTCGAAGTGCTCGACATCTCGCCAGTGTTTGCGGAAGCCATCCGCCGCGTTCACCACGGTGAATCCATCTCCGTCCTCTTCCAGTACGACTGAAGCGGGAGGATGTGAGTTGTGAATGGGTATAGTCAGTGCAGACGTCGAGAGTGTTGTTTTTTCTCGTACTTTGACAATGTCTGTTATGTCACACATACTTTATGTCTTTATTTTTCAGTGATTGGACTGCAATTTGCATCTGCTTCTGTCGTTTTGCGCTGTTTAAACTTTTCTTTTTTTAAAGATAAAACATTGGGACAAAAATATGTCGTCCATTGCGCGCCGCAATGAGATCGAGTATATCATGGGTGGATTTTTATGTGATTTTGATCGTTTTTTTTTTGTTGCTTTCTTTCTCGTTTGACCTACCTCTCTTTTTGTCTTTTCGCGACACAATTATTCTCAGAAACCCAAACTCGTGGGTGAATTGGCTCTACAGACATGACGACCGGCGTTTTGAATTCTTGATTTTTTTAACACAAGGGCAGTCGAGCAGACACATCTGACCCGCAAGACGAGAAATGCCAAAACGAGACAGTAGTGGCAGGGCAGCATGATATTACTGACGGCAGACAGCAGACTGCGTGGCGATGATAGTAAGACCAAGTTGGAAAATGGAAGACGGAAGACGGAAGACGGAAGACGGAAGACAGGCGGTATTCGACAAGGCGTGTTTATGGTCGCTCCATGAGTGACGATACGAATTGTCACTTATATGCATACAGTAGAAGAATGCACAAGTTATCTGCAGCTCCTTCGTGCTTGAATAGCGATGGCTAGTCCTTGTAGCTGTGATGCAAGTTGTTGGTGGTCGTATATACATTCATGCGATCATCACAGATCGAGGGACCTCTAAGATACATGACGTACAGCCGAAGGGCACGCACTTTATGCAAGTGTCACTGCCAAAAAGGGTTTCGTCAACAGAGGAGGTCGTAGGGCTGAAGTAAATGTACCACCAAATGACTTCGGTGAGGTAAACGGTCGTAGTCTGTAATTACGTTTTTTGACAGGCTATGCGGGGCGGGGCTGCAGGTACAACAAGCGCTGCAGCCTTCGGCTCTTGCCTGCTTGCATTTGTACGTAATTTGGGGGACATCCCGCGCGTTTCGCAAATGCGCGAAACAGCACAAACACGATCCGATCTGGCGATCTGAGACAATCACACCCCCTACCCACCTGTTGTCTCTTGCACACAACATGGTAGGCTTGCACGCTCACCTACCGCTGATTGCGGCGCCGACAACATTGTACAGCCTGCTCGTCGGCGTCCGCCAATTTCCGGCTGCGAAGCTGTGCAGCCGTCGGCATAGACTAACGAAAGATACCCACTAGACAGCATCAATGCAGCGGGGCGCAGATGCACGGGTCAAGCGATGAGGCCGTGGACCTGGCATACCACATCCCGTACACGATGGAGAACTGCACGTACATTTCCATGGAGACGGTTGTGATCTCATACCTGTGGGAGGGCGTAGCAATAACACGGAAAAAAAAGAAGATACCAAAAAGTGATCTCTGCCATTTCGCCGAAGTAGATGACACTTTACATGAAGGCACGGGGCGGCTGGGAGGATGTGCGTGACTTATCATACCAAGAACTCGGCGACCTGTGGAACAGCCGTGTTGTACTCGTGCCGACAAAGGGCTACATTTACGGCGCAGCAACCTCTTTTACGACCTGGAGAAGGAGATGGTGACATCGTGGTACCATTTCCAGGTCGAGCATAGCGACATTAGTACTGCACCGGTGCACAGCATGACCGATGCGGGACAACCCTCTCCACATCTAATTTCGCGATCTGATGTCGCTCCGCCATGTGGCGCTGGAAACCCAAATTCGTCGCCCGGAGAACGGCTATCCAAACCAGAATTGCCAACGACCAGACCTACCGCACCATTGGTAATGAAATTCCGGCCGCCCATCGGTGGAATGGGCGAGATTTTGCGGAAATCCGATGCTAAACGGGACGTGTCCGACGTGTACGACCGGCATGTATGACCGATATGGCTGGGACGCTCAGATGCTGGATGACGGCGCGTTTCCGTAGGACGACGGGTTCATACATGGCGAGGGACAAATCTGGGAACAACTGGAACGGTCACCGTACTAGCATGGTGACGAGGCTCGAACAAATGTATACCGGACGACAATATGAGCAGCATGAATACAGAGTGATGCTCGAGTTGTCAGGATCATGGAGGGAGGATGGGCACCCTCACAATAAGCACGGCGAACATGATAACATATGAAAGGCATCGAAGTGATTGAATGAAATGAAGAAGGACAAGTTTTCCCAATACTGAGAGGCCATTCAACAGGTGATAGCTACGGTAACCAGCCACCTCCTTCTCAATCACGACTGGCCACGGATCTTAATCACCAACGCGCGCACTTGCGGGCAGGTCAGCGCAGCAACAAATCACGCCGAACTCAAAGCCCAAGACGGACGCCTTCTTTACAATCGGATCCGTGTACCAGTCCTGGCTCATCGACGGGCGCAATCAGTGACCACGCACTCGCGCTGAAGGACAATATCGCAACCAGGAAGCAATTAATGGATAACCCGGCGTGGCAGCCGATCATCGACAGGGACATGACAATGGCGCCAGAATCATGGTCCATTACTGTCAACACCGGGCATGCCTTTCATTACTTGTGTGCGGAGCGGCATACCCTCGACCTGCGCCCATTTTGGTGCGGCGTACCCTCGACCTGGCCTTGAGTCTTGTTAACGGGACGTAGTCTTAATAGTTGGTGACGGCCCATTTAGTTATAGTTCGGGTATTGGTAGCCCGGTCAGGTGTTAGTATCGTTAGGTTTAGGGGGAGGCCATGTCGGATATCTGTTCGGTAGGGTATGTTTTGACATTATCCTAACAGGAAGATTATGACTGTCAAGCAGTCTTCACTCTGCCTACTTGAAGGTAAAGTCTACCGGTAAACTCCGTCTGAACGGCAAACCGTTCTTGCCAGTCGCGAAGTACGCCATACGGTATCCTTATATACGAGTCTCATTGGAAAAGTTACGAGCGTAAAAGAGAGAAGAAAGGGGGAAGAGAAAAAGGAAAATGGTATCTAGGACGCCAGGCGGCCAATACAGGAGAATCTCAACTGCTGCCTTCATAACAGCGTCAAACCGTGAAAGGAAGGAACAAAGGGGAAGGACTGCCCACAAAACGGGATAACGCAAAGCGCATTGACGAAGAGAGAGAGAAGAAATAAAATAGTCCCCTCTTCTTACAGACGTCTTGCGTGCACCTTGGCCGAATACCTCTGTCGTCGGTTCCGGTCCCAGCTAGAGAAAGAAACAGTATTGTAAATACTTGTTATTACGAAGATGCCCTCCTGTACGTTCGTGGTGCGCTGGGCTGGTATGTGGTGTGTTTCAATGTGGTAACGTTCCATACGTCATACCCCCAAACGTCGCAGTTCGTTCACATGCCAAATTGCCATCCCACGAGGACGATCTCCCCGTGCCTGCCTCGTCGCCACTGTACCTGAACAAGACTGAGAAAGTGCCGCGAGCTGCCGCACGTTGCAAGTGGGCACCGAAAAGACTATAGTTGCTCGAAAAATTAGTCTTCCACCTCGGAATGTTGACCCGCCCATCAAAGAAGCTGGCATGGTCGAACGTACCTATATTTTCGGCCTCGAAGCAACTTTCCATTACGTCGCCGGGCTTTTTGTCTTGTTTGTCGTCATAGGTGTTTTCGTCGTTGTTGCCGCAGATTTTGGTATCAGTCTCGGTGGGGGAGTTGAAGTTTTCACGTGCCCGAGCTATCTGGCAGCCAGCCTCAACTGTCCAGAGTGAGACCCCGCAAGCACAAGCACAAGACAGACCGTGCACGAGACACAAACATGTGCTGCATATGCTTTCGGGCAGGACATTTTGTCACAAGGAAACAGGGGACAAAGGGGAAGAAGCACTCTCGACCAGCACGGCTGTCCTTGTCAAGAACTTGAGTCAACTCTACGGAGTAATCACATGAGCAAGGCCAGTCGTTTGGTAGTGTGCCTTGGGACAAGGCTCAGTTCCTCGTCATGTTAAACTACAGCCAAGTTTTGGGACAGACCATAGAACTGAACTGGTTGTATGTTTAATAGATTAAGATTGCTCGAATTTGTGTTTGAGCTTTTGTTGTAAACTCTGATTGGGGGTATCATGCTATGGAATCGCTAAGCTAATGTGAAGAGGGGAAAAAATATAAAATAAAATAAATAGGCAATGCCGATGAATGAGAACACACGTAAAAAGCAGAAAAGGAAGATCCCCGAGGCCCAGCAAAGGCCATGCAAATGCCATAAATACGATGTTGCTATGCTCCCGAAAAAGTAGAAAGACAAACAAGACAATAAACAAGCGTGATAGGGTATAAGGTGATGAGGTGCAAACAGTAAGGAAATGATGTAAGAGGGTAATATGATGTAGTGACGAGTGGAAGGCAGGACAGTAGGGCACAGCCTAAGCCTCGGGTATAGGGTGGTTGTAGTCGCGCGCGCTTCGGCTAACATGTCTGTCTCGCTGTGTGGTTTGCCTCGCTTGCGGAGAGCGCTCGCGCGGCTCGAAACGGGTCGGGTGTGGGGTTGACGGGGAAGAAGACTCATCCTTCGTTTAGTGGGTGAGTCTTGCCCGCCATCTGCCTGCGCCCCGGTTTTTTGGTCTGCATCCGATGCTGATTGGTCGGAAATGCCCTATTCTTTTTCGCTCGCCGATTTGTCGGGCGGAAGCGCAACAACGGCGGTAAAGCGGCCGCATCGCAGAACAGCGCAAGGAAGCGGTCATCGGCCAGCGGTACTTTCGTTGCCCGAGGCATTCTCGCTGCACTTGGCACCACTGATCCATTCTCAGGTCCAAAAGTGACACGGAACTGGAAGTCTGTGTTGCAAAACAGAACCATGTGGGATTCTTGCCTGCTTAGGCGTCCTCGGAAATGGCAGTCAGCTTGGCCGCCGACTTCTTGCGCGAAGAGGCAGATGGCGAAGCACCGGAAGCAGCAGCAGCCGCGCGGCGCTGGCGGCGCGCGGCAGTCTTGCGGCGCTCCTTCTCGAGCAGGACTGCGCGGACCAGCTCGCGCTGGTAGGCAGAGCGCTCGCGCTGGATTTCGGCCAACTCGTCCTCGGACGGGTCGGCAGCTTCAAAGTTGTTGTTCACCTCAGCGATGACGGCAAAGGGCTGTTGGGCATTGCGCCAGCCATGCGGTGGCGAGATGCTGGAGGCGTTGCTGTTGCTGCGGCTGGAGGCGCCGCTGCTAGTGTAGCCGGTGTCCTCCAAGTCGTCGAGAAAGAGGTCTTCGTCACTCAGATACGAGGAGCACGAGGACGCGGACGAGCCAGACCCCAAGCAAGCCCGGTTGGGCCATGAGGGGAAAGCGCATGCTGTGGAAGAGCGGCCGCTGCCGATGTTGATGGGCCAGGAGGTCTCTGCGGCACTGCTCATGGAGCTGTATGAGCCGTACGAGCCGTACATGTTGGCGGTTGTGGGTGTCTGCTGCGCTGCGATGGGCAGATAGAGTGTTGTTGTATCTATGTCGTAATAGTGATTCTGTATCAAGTCGTTGGTGTTGAGAAGAGTCCGCGATAACTCGGTAGAGACATGTGTTGTTGCTTTGTGAAGACTGGATGGGAGTGTGAAGACGAAAGGTCTTTTTTTTTTTCTTATGGTGTGTCAATATGAACAAAGTTGGAAGAAACTGGGGAAGAGGTAAATGGGACAGAAGAAAAAGAGGAGACGCGATGCGTGTGAATATATATTTTCGTGGGAGGGAAAGAAAGAGACGAGAATCAGGAGGAAGGGGACACCCACCGACTCACACGAAAGGGGAAGGAAAGGAAGAGGTGGGCGTGTGCGATTTTCACGAGGCAGCAACACGGGTCGAGAACCGCAAGGGAGGGGCGTGTCTGTCCGGGGGGGAGGGGCGTGTTGTTGCGGACCGCTCTTTCCCGAGGAGCACTTTGTGACTGAAGGGGCGTGGGCGTGGGGGAACGGGCTGGAACTGTCAAGCAAAGAGCCGGGGAAGCACCGTTTGCTTGTGTTGGCTCGTAGTTACACGCCCTCCCGACCGTTTTCAGCTTGTGATTAGGACAAAACAAAACGGTGGCTCCCACGCTACAAAGCAGGGCTGGCCCAGACCGCCCTTCCTTCCGTTTGCTCGTGCTTGCTCGTGCCCCGTCCCGCTTGTGGTTGCTTTCCACCAAAGCGCATTCCCCTGTATTACAAAATAATACGCCTTGACTGTTCCGCTGCTTTCTTCCTGCGGCGTTGACCGCCTTCCCCTGCTGATTCCTGGCTTTTCTGCGCTCGTAGTTCCTGCACCGAGGGCATCATCACTGTCGCCGAAAACAGGATGTGCATCGAACCAGGGTACACTTTGTTGGATGGAGGCCTGGACGTGTCTGGACACTTGTCTCGAAACCCAGCTGTCTATGTCTCGATGTCTGGTCAAAAAAGACCTAGCCAGGCATGGTTAAAAACAAAGAGCAGTAATGCTTGCCTGTTTTGTTTGCAGAGGTAGACAGGGACATAACTGTATTTAGTATTCAGGCGGTGCGAGTCGCCATCGCCAACCGATACGATGTGATGCGATGCGATACGAGAGAGAGAGAGGATGGCGAGTGGTCGACTGTTTTGTGCAGTCGAGTCCGATAAACGGGTGACCTTCACCGCCCTTCACAAAAGCGCTCGACGTGTGTGTCTGGATGGCATGCCTGCGCGCGCGCCTGCATGCAGCTGCACGTCGAGAGCAAGCGCCCGCAGCCGTGGGATGTGTTGCAATGCAGCGAGGAGGGAGGGGTGGGAAGACGAAGCGACATGGAAGTGAAGACAGAAGCTTTTGGTATCGGCGTCGGACATGAGCGACACTCAGCACACGTCGCAGAGGGGCCAGAATTAGGTCAGCGCGCCCGAGGAGGCAATTCAGTCAGAGATGAAGCCGGGGGAGACACAATTACGAGACCGGCGAAGCACCCTGAGAAGCACCCTGAGAAGCAACCGGCGCACACTGTTATCAGTCAGACGGGCGAGAGCCATGCTGGGTACGAAACCAGACGAAGCCCGGATTTACAGTTGGGGCTTATTTGTTCTTGTTCTGTTGTCTGTTGGTCGCGCGGCTTGTTGGCATAATTGGCTCAAAGAAGTAACACTCCGGAAAGGCGACAGAATCGACGTTGTCCTCGACACGGGCGCATCTGCTTCTTCGTGCTACCGTCTTGTCATCGACGCAAGAACACGACAATAAAGGCCGCACGGAGATGCAGAGACACTGTGTCTGTCACCGACGGCATATGCCTCTTTCCGGTCGTCGTGTAGTTTCAGTGCTGGATGCTTGACATGATGATGTCCTAAGATTTTAATTACACCTTTCCCGTGCGGACCTTGTTTCCTGAAGCGGTATTCAGGCCTTTCGTCGGCTTCAAATCCTTGATCCGCCATACTCACAGGGTCTTCCTGGATACAATCATGCCCCGTCCTCCAGTCTTTAGTGGTACATTCATAGTATGGGCGAAAGTGCAATCTTCGCGTCAGCCGTCCCCAGCTTTGCGCCACGGACACAAATTCCGCGGCGACTACGACGTGTTATGCAGCGTATTAGACAGCTCACTATGTACGTTTAAAAGAGTCCCGCCCTGGGTTTCGACGCCTCAGCACATTCATCGCCTCGCGTTCGCATGGTCGGGATGAGGCGGACGGAGTGTTTTTTTTTTTTGTGAAAACGGTATCTGGTTGCTTTTGGTGACGCGTCTGATATACGCCGTACTTCCGTTGGGATTGGTGAGGCTGGATTCATGCCATATTACTCCGGGGTGTGTGGATGACGCTGCCTTGGGCCATCATGAGTCACTAAAGAAACACCCTGCTATTAGCATGCATCCATTTGAGGACGGTTTGTTTGCTTGTCACCAATCCGCCCGCCCACGGAGTAATTACGTCGCTCGCAAGCAAACACTGCCCCTTATTACTGTGTCTGTATGTCATCTCGTCGTCCCACAAGCTCATATCATATTCGTCTGGTCTCTGTCTTCTTCTGTCAGCCTGTGTACGCCATAATTACAGTCATCGTCGGGCTTCCCCAAGAACGATGCACAGCCGCCAGCCCTTCTCGTAATCAATCCGTATATATTCTTGCGACTCACGAGGTCGTTCGCTGTCGGCAATCCTGATTGTCGCCGCTTGCGCTCTTTTCGGTTCTTCGTCCCAGTCCCGTCTGCTTCTATGTCCACAGGCACCCCGGCTCACCGGTGTC